>JAEAOA010002327.1:0-600000 GCA_016746295.1 Potamilus streckersoni | reverse complement strand
GTTTTCCTGGTTCCCTTTTGACCATCAGTTTGCTATATAATACAATGACCTCTATTTGCAAATATCCTGTCTTATGAGACTATTTCTTATTGACTGATTATGGGGTGGTCTCTCAACACAGGTTTTAGAGTTTAAAGTTGGAAAAAAAATCCAACATATAAATGACAACACATTATACAAGAAGAGTTTATGAAGAGTCAACTTCCTTAAGGGCACAAGCAATTTTAAACTGAGTGTCTATTAACACTTAACAAATTCTGCTTTCCATCTCCTTTGTATGTTTTTTTATTTTTTAAACTCTTGTCTGCTTCTAATCATTAGCTGAATGCACAGCTGTATGTAGGGAACAGTTGATTCATGACACATGTTTCAAATTAGTGTGACACTTCAAAACATAAGTGTTTACATACATGACACACCAAATTTAAGACATGTATTTCACTCTTTAGTTTAAAAAAATAAACCATGAGTAAGAGTATAGATCACATGACCAACTAAATTTCAAACTCTAAATTAATAATATTTACTAATAGTTATTATCATCAACCTTCATAGGAACCATAGGTGTCACTAACAAATTATAAATGAGACTGTCTTTAGAGACTGACCAATTGGGTGGGGGAAACCTGGGATCTTTTTTCAAACTAGAATATTTTTTCATCTTCTATCTCAATATATTGAACTTGCTTTTAAATAATACTGTAATTTATATAACTGGGTATTTTATCCAATAAATCAGAGCAGGAAAATTATTGCTAATTTTTTCGGGAGCTAGAAATTTTTTCAAAAATACCCAATGCTTCATACAAAAAACATATAGTCAGTCATTTATTCTGAGTCATTTCCATGTGTCATTACAATGAACAGGGTACAAAACAAGGGTACCAGAGAATGTGATTATTTTGGTAATAACAGTGTCTGGCAATTTTAAATTTAATTACACTGTTCTTGTCAGCTGATTTTTGCCTTAAAGTCACCAATGTCTGAGTGTGATGCATTTCTATGATTGTATAAATGATGCAGGTGACAAAATTTATAAACAAAGGATTTTAAAAACTAACTATTCATCTATTAATTATATGTTCATTAGCTTGAGAAAAAAAAATGAATTTCTGACAAAGAGGGAAATTATGAAAGAAAATATGTTATTACCATATAGTTGAATTACATGTATTAAAATTTGAATTTTTCTTTTTTATTGCTATTTAACTTTATTTCAGTTTAATATCTTTAAATATAATTATTGTTATGATGATTATGTGAAAAAAATATTGTATTTACTTAAAACATAAATGTGACTGTGTAAGTAGAGTTTATGTAAGTACAAGTTTAGCATGAGGGAAAAAAAGTCTAGAAAAGCTATGTAAATGATTGGCTGTGACCAGATCATAGCTTGATTATGTTTTTGTAATACCAGAGTGTGATTTTGAAACCAGACACATTCTTTGTGCATGTGTATTTGAAATGACCACTAGCTTGTTTTAAATGCAGTTATCTGTAAGAAAAGTTTTAGTTTGTAGTCAGTCATGGTCATATTTGAGAGTCACTAACATCCTTTAAAGGTATTTCTGTGCTGGAAAGAGTTATTCTTACCTATGTGTGGAACAACATGTGCATTGTTGTTGTATTGCATTTACTTTCTAAATAATTATTTTTTCCTGGAGAACAACACTACTGGCTTTGGACAAGACATTTGCTGAAATTATTTCTAAATTGGAACAGAACAATACAAATTGTTTTTCACAGTGAAAATTCTGGACTTTTTTGTTAGCCTTTGTCTGATGTCATCATCCGCCATCTTAGACTGGAACTGCAGTTTCAGACTGTATCAATTTTGAACTGTTTGTTCATAGAACTTACATGTTTTCATGACTTTAGAAGAAATTTTTTGATCTAAATTTGTAAATCATAAGTCTTGTTTCATATATTTACCTTATTTCTATGTTTTCTAGGGAAATAAATTATTCTTGTTAAAATTTACAAAGCATGTTGTCTTCACACTTTGTGTTACTTTGAACAGGCCAATATGTAACAATAAGTTTATAACAGGTAACAATGTTAGTTAAATAGGAGCCCAATTCAGAATCAAGTTTCCTTGTGTTGAATTTTCTGGTACATTAGAGAATTGTAGATGAGGTTTTTTTTTAAGGGTAAATCTTGGCAATTAAAAAGTTTTGATACTGAAATAGGGCATGAAGCAACATAATAATTGGTTTCCTATAGCTATCAACAACAATGAAGTCAAATAAATTAATAAAGGAAAGAAAAAATGTAATTAATTTAATGGCATCCATGATTATACTACATGCATTGCAGTGGCAGTATAGTAAGGGTCATTATTGTGACAGACAACAGTAATGACAGAGACCAATGACCTGATATCTGGACTTCAGACAACTTTTTTTTTTCTCTTTTAAAAGTACATAGCAATTTTCAGTTCCTGAAAATGTCTTGGATATGATGGTGCTTTTGCAAAATGATGCCTAATTGTGTCCCATAGCTTCGTACATAATGCAACCTACATATTGGCTGAGATGAAAGTTTTTTGTGGAAATTTAGTCCATGAAAGGGTGCAGATTAAATATTCATGATGGAAACAAATTTATACTGGCTGTATGGTCATAACACATGATTGCAAGAGTCAAACTAATTTCTACAAGAAATTACACCACAATCTTGAATGCAGAAAATCATGCATCATGTATGCTACTGATATATTTTGTACCAAATTCAGTTATTTCTGATTATGCTGAGTGTAGTTAGCTAGATTAGTGTCAACTGGAATTGGGTGCTTGTAAGTTACAATAAATCACTGATAACATGTTCCCCATCATGTCTGAACATTTTGTTTTTATACAATTTATTAAATCCACAACTCTTTTAGAAGGTGCAAAGTGCCTAAATGAGTTAAAAGTGCTTATGTGCAATTTGTTATTGTTTAGCTTACAAGTAAAAATTTCACAAAAACTTCCCACTTAATATTAATTGTTATGTAAAGTCTGCTTCACTTTAAAAATGTGTTTGTGTGTGTGTGTGTGTGTGTGTGAGAGAGAGAGAGAGAGAGAGAGAGAGAGAGAGAGAGAGAGAGAGAGAGAGAGAGAGAGAGAGAGAGAGAGAGAGAGAGAGAGAGAGAGAGAGAGAGAGAGAGAGAGAGAGAGAGAGAGAGAGAGAGTCTAATTTTAACTTTAGGCTTTGTGCATTTTGGTTTGTAGACAAGAGTTGCAGTTGATAGAAACTAAGGGGACCAGTGGCAAAGTGATCTAAAGCACTGGCCATTATAGATAACTGCCAACTCACCTCTGTCTGTATGAGTTGAGTCCAGACTGGCTAAGGTATATAAGTGAGAAAGCCTGCCAGTAGCTTCTCATGGGGTGGTGGTTCTTGGGGGGGTCCAGGTTCTTCCTCCAGCACTAATACTGGCCACCATGTATAGCCTATCTTGTGCTGAAAAATGGCAGTTAAATGCAACAACAACAGAAACTAAGCATTTCTATTTGGAAGATCTCCAGAGAATGCTCTGCCCAAGGTCCAGTTGGTAAGCCACAGTGCAGGCAGGCAGCATATAGGACTAAAAGGGTTCATATATATAATTCAATGTCTTAGAGTAAAACCCTTTTGACTGCCTAATCTCCCCACCTAAAAATTCTCATCAAATATGCACTACAATAGATAACTTTACTTCTTTATTAAATTACTCCTATATTTAAAAATTCAGATCATTTTTAAAGTAAATTTTCAGTTCTAGCATAGACATTGTAAGAGAATGTTTTCCTGCAATATATTCATGCCTGCCCTCAATCTGCTTCATTAAAAAAATAATCATGTATAGATTTATATATTTATCCATAAGATGTGTGTGTGTGTTGTTTTTCAAAACAAAAATTAAGCAATAAAGAGCTTAGTTATCAGTGTATGTGAGTAAATCAATGAGATGAGCTGACAGTGGTATATTATCCCACTTACTGGATAATCCTTCAAACAATTACTAATGTCCTAGAATGGGTTTAAACTCAAAACCTGGCCAATTACCAGAACAAATAGTACAAGTTTCCCACAGACAGAACAGTCTGATACCTTCTGAATCTAATCCATCAAGAAGTTATATTGGGGAGATGTAAACAAATTCTCCTCCAATAGCCAAACTTCCCTAAACAATCAGTATACTGGTTTTACAAGTATACCTGAGTTAATGAAGGATGACCTGACATGTGTGGTATTGCATAAGAGACCTTACAAACATGTCCATCAACCATGTTACAGCTTACTGACTTGCTTGTTCTTGGATTTGTAGTTGCCTCTGCTGCCTTAAGTGGGACAATAAGGGAAATGTTGCATAGAATGGGATAAGTGTGTGTGTATGTATGTGTGTGTGTGTGTGTGTGTGTGTGTGTGTGTGTGTGTGAGAGAGAGAGAGAGAGAGAGGGAGAGAGAGAGATAGAGAGAAAAAGAGAGTGATGTGATGTATGATTTTTTAATGTAGTTTTATTGTGTCTGTGTGTGTAAGAGAGAGAGAGAGAGAGAGAGAGAGAGAGAGAGAGAGAGAGAGAGAGAGAGAGAGAGAGAGAGAGAGAGAGAGAGAGAGAGAGAGAGAGAGAGATTTGTAACTTAAACTTAAAAACAAGGTGGGAAATCTTACATTGAGATGGACATGGCAGAAGTGTTGCATTAAGCTGGGCAAGGTGGAAATGTTACATATTTGGGACAAGATGGGAATTATTACATTATGTGTGACATGCTGGAAATGTTATAAGTGTGATTAGGTGGGAAATGTTACACTATGTTAGACAAGGTGGGAAATATTCTACAAGTTTTATAAAGGTGGGAAAGGTTACATTAAGCAGAACAACATGGGAAATTTTACAATATGAGGAACACCATGGTGGGGATGTTACAATAAGTGTGACACAACATTAAGGTCACATTAAGTGGGACAAGGAGTGAAATATTATATTAGGTGGGACAAGATGGGAAATGTTGTAATAATTTCAATTATGAATTACATTTAAGGTAAACTAAAAGGTGGGCAGAGGCTAAATACACAACTATTGGGTACATAACTATTTTACAGTACCAGTCTGCTTGGTATACAACTCTTCAAATGCATCTGATTGCATGTGCCATTTTCTTAGCATTCCTTATCAGTCAGGAGCCAGGTGATTTAGATGGCTACTTATCTGGCTACTTTTTACTTTATAGCTGAGTGCTTTTTTTAAACAACATGTATCAAAATTGTGGGAAGTCACCCAAACCCCATGCCTACTTTTGAAGATATTGATTTTGTGGTACCTCTTGTCTTCTACATATTTTTTCTGAGATACCTGACCATTTTGTATATTGTCATTTTGATGTACCTGACTGTTTTGTATGTGGTCATTTTGAGGTACCCAACTGTTTTGTGTATTGTCATTTCAAGGTGCCTGACTATCAGGTACATAATGCTCCCAAAAGACTATATACATAGAAGCAGGTGCATACTACAGATGTCCTACCTTGACTTTCTAGGGTTGTTCTATAAAGTTGCATCCAAATATGAGCAATAAACAGATATAATAAACAGTCAATTGTAAAATTAGTGAAGAGTACAATTTAGTGATTTAATCAATTATTACATGTTTCAAGTGAAAGTATTAAACAAATTTTTAAGCTTTTCCTCAGCTTTAAATGATTGTTGAGCATTAAGTGTATTGATATTTGAAAATGTTTTGAAACATGCTCTTGCTGTAATGAAAACATTTTAATTGCTTTATCACTCAACAATGAATTATTTAGCTAATTCAGAGTCACTTTATTATTATTATTATTTATTATTATTATTATTATTATTATTATTAGTAGTAGTAGTAGTAGTAGTAGTAGTAGTAGTAGTAGTAGTAGTAGTAGTAGTAGTAGTGCTGTCATATCATACAATTTTGGTATAGTTGTCATAATATTGCATAGGTATGAAAAAATACAAGTTATTAATATACATATATACATTAAGTCTCTTCTTCTTTTGTTAATCTTATTTTCCATCTCCTTCTTAGAAAAAAATTACTATTGAAGGCACCCAATACTGTATTAAGGCACCCAGTACCTTATCAAGGCAACCAATACTGTATCATGGCACCCAATACTGTATCAAGGGACCCAATACTGTATCAAGGCACCCATTACCTTATCAAGGTGCCCAGTACCTTATCAAGGTGCCCAGTACCTTATCAAGGCACCCAATACTGTATCATGGCACCCAATACTTTATCAAGGCACCCATTACCTTATCAAGGCACCCAGTACTGTATCATGGCACCCAATACTGTATCAAGGCACCCATTACCTTATCAAGGTGCCCAGTACCTTATCAATGCACCCAATACTGTATCAAGGCACCCAATACTGTATCAAGGCATTCAGTACCTTATCAATGCACCCAATACTGTATCATGGCACCCAATACTGTATCAAGGCACCCAATACTGTATCAAGGCACCCAGTACCTTATCAAGCACCCATACTGTATCAAGGCACCCAATACCTTATCAAGGTGCCCAGTACCTTATCAAGGCACCCAATACTGTATCAAGGCACCCAATACTGTATCAAGGCATTCAGTACCTTATCAATGCACCCAATACTGTATCAAGGCACCCAATACTGTATCAAGGCACCCAGTACCTTATCAAGCACCCAATACTGTATCAAGGCACCCAATACTGTATCAAGGCACCTAGTACCTTATCAAGGCACTCAATACTGTATCAAGGCACCCAATACCTTATCAAGGCACCCAATACTGTATCAAGGCACCCAATACTGTATCAATTCTGTGAAAGACAAGGATATTGCAGGTGATGTGGGCAGCAGTAAACAGCATGAGAAAAACCTGCAAAAATTTGTCATTGCTGGATGCTTTGTCTTAAAAACAATATGGTGGAATAGAAAGCAATCTGAGGCATGTAGATCCTGATCCATATTGTAGGCAAGGGTTGCTTTCAGTACAAGCTTCATTCTTGGAGAATACAGAAAACAGGTTTCCCACCTTGGGAACAGTTTCATTCCATCTGAACACAATCTATCAAGAAACCTTGTCAGAGATATAAACAAACTCTCCTGCACTAGCCACCCTGCTGTAAATAAACTGTATACTGGAGTTGAGAGATGGAACAGTCTGAAAATCTCTAACCATAACAATGGATTTTCTTGTGATAGGGGTGATATATGACTGAGGCCCTGAGAGATAAGGGTCTGAGACAGGTTTATCAAATGTGGACTGGACACTGGCAATTAGTTGGCAATTTTCTGGCTGAAGTGTCCAGTTGATAAACTTGGATTGTTAATTAGCAATTCTGTGCAGGGCAAGAGAGAAGCTGATGAGAGTAAAATCTAATTGGAAGGAATCACAAGGTGTCAATCTCAGCTTATTAAAATCAAATTTCTAGATTCCTAGTTGCTCCCTTTTTGGGCACTTCACTTGCATGCCAATTTATATCCTCTGAGCTGACTACTGGAATCATCTAATTTGTGATGTGATATGGCACATCTATGAAAATCTTAAAAATGAGTAATAATTTTAATGAATGGAAATGAGGCAGGAATTTCTCTAACTTTTAATAGTTTTTCAGTCTAATAAATTACCAATGAGAAAATGACACTAAATTATTTTTTATGTGAATAATTTATTAATTTTTAACACAAACCAAAACATCATTAAAGCAACCAGCCTAAGACTGTGCTATTAATTTTGACACTCTAGCCCACCTAGCTACACAACTCCCAACAAATTTGAAAGGAATTATTCAAGTGGACAGTATGGTAAAATAGCTGAATTACTTTCAAATACATTAGTAACATGAAAACAACACAAGGAAAAAAATTGATAGGCATTCATGATCAGTGCAATGGTTGGCAAACTAATTAGTTGTACCTACATTAAAGTGTTCAGATGTTTCCAAACTAAAAATACTAAACTGTAGCAGGTACCAGACAATAGATTTAACCGTTTTAAATCACCTATGCCAAAATATATACAACTTAAAAAGGAAATGTGCACCTATCTTTACATGCCCAGTAAGACAGGAACTGTTCAATAGTAATGTCTCTAATACTGTTGCTATATTACAGGACATAAAACAAGCATAACCACAGTTTCAGCTTTTGCCTGGTGCATCCTCAGAACCTACCACCATATACAACTGGTGTAGCAATATGACTGTACAAGTTAAATCAGTCTCCTAAATGGATATACACATTTGATCATTCACCCTGGCTAAGTCATAATAAAGACCAAAATGGTACACAGAGCTGCCACACCAGGCACCAGGCATTAAGAGGTAAGTATTAGAACTGATTGGGCAGTGTCAGGATAATGGGACTTGGTGGCAAGTCTGCAGCATGATGCCCCAGTGCTAGGCATCACTATAGTGATATGACTTGAATATTGTTAAAGCTACCAGTATGTTAAAATAAAAACCTAAAACACACACACACACACACACACTAACAATGAAAGCAATTTAGTGAGACCACAATATCATGAAATACATGATTCAGTACTTCCTCATTATGAGTTTTTTTGAGTAAAGCACCTAATAGTAAGACTACTTTATAATGAAATGCATTATACAGTATTCCTTCATTATATTGCTATCCATGGGTGCCAGTGTAGACCTTATAATAAGGTAATATTACTAAACACTGAAAGAAAATGGTTCCATAACCACATTTGCCTTAATAAAAGGAACAATAAAATATAATAAAAGGCCTTGTGGCAAGAAAGTACTATTTCCTCCCTTAATAAGCCCATGCTTTCTCATTTCCAATTCTTTAAAAAATATGTAAATCCTGACCATAGATACATCTTTTCATACTTTGCCCACCTTCAATTATATGAAATGATAACCATGTAGATACCCTGCGCCTATCATGAAGAAACACATGTACCCCAAAATGGCTAACACGAGCCCCTACCCTCTTTTATCAAGCCAGCGATTCAATTGAGCTAAAATGAAGAGAAAAAAAAACAAACAACAAAAGTAAGTTTAATCTAAACAAAGGTTTACAGGGACCATACTCTGTGGTGTGTATGGATTCAGGGCAGTTGTATGGACATATATACAGAGATCATACTCTGTGGTGTGTATGGATTCAGGGCAGAAGAATGGACATGCATACAGGGACCATACTCTGTGGTGTGTATGGATTCAGGGTAGATGTATGGACATGCATACAGGGATCATACTCTGTGGTGTTTATGGATTCAGGGCAGATGTATGGACATGCACACAGGGACCATACTCTGGTGTGTATGGATTCAGGGCAAATGTATGGGCATACATACAGGGACCATACTCTGTGGTGTTTATGGATTTATGGCAGATGTATGGACAGGCACACAGGGACCATACTCTGGTGTGTATGGATTCAGGGCAAATGTATGGGCATGCATACAGGGACCATACTCTGTGGTGTTTATGGGTTTATGGCAGATGTATGGACAGGCATACAGGGACCATACTCTGTGGTGTATGGATTCTGGTCAGATGTATGGACAGGCATACAGGGACCATACTCTGTGGTGTATATGGATTATTGGCAGATGTATGAACATGCATACAGGGACCATACTCTGTGGTGTTTATGGATTCAGGGCAGATGTATGGACATGCATACAGGGACCATACTCTGGAGTGTATGGATTCATAGTGTATGGACATGCACACAGGGATCATACTCTGGTGTGTATGGATTCAGGGTAGATGTATGGATATGCATACAGATGCCAAAATGTTTGATATACCATGCTTCAACAAAGGTCGAATTGATAAACTGAATACTTTGAATAAACTGAAAAACTTTGGAGACTGACTGCAAAATAATACCCCCCTCTACAAATCTATTGTATGTGTATGACAGACTGCTTTTCCAAGTAATATGTTTTTACAGTGGAACTCATCCATATAGAGGAAATCAATTTGCCATATTATCAAGGACATCAATTTGTCATACTGAGGACATCAATTTACCTACTTAACCAAGAAAAGAATATGCTTGAGAGTTTCTGGAAAATTATGTATTGACCAAAATTGAATCTCTCCAACCTATTTTGTAAGTAAATGCATGACCATATTCAACAAATCTACATGGAAAATAAACATACAAACTTTTTTAAGTGTGCAAAAGATTTACAAGCACAAATTCCTTTCTGAAAACTGTTGAAAAGTCTTTCCTGTGTTTACACTATCCCTCCTGTCCCAGCACAGAGCTGGTAAGGTCAGGAAGTGACACCCTATTGTTTCCTAAACTTTCCCTTTTTGTGTTCTGTGTTCCCTTTCCTAGTATATTTTGATTTTGTGTTTTAATTTTTCAGGGTTTTTCTTTGTGTTATAAATTTCCTTATTTGTCAAGTTGTCCCTTGTTGTTGGTTCAGCTTTTCTCCTGGCCCTTTACTTGTGCTGTAGTAGACCTGGCTTTGAGCTTCCCCCAACTAAACTTAGGACTGTACTTTCGCCCCTGAGAGCTATTTGCTTTGGGTAGATTTCCACTCTTTAAATTGTCTATATTGGTTTAAGAGACCCTGCCAGAGTCTCCCCTGCCCTATGTTGTGCATATTGTGTTGTATTTGTTGTTTTTTCCATGTATTCTTGTAGGACGGCACTGAATCATACTCATGAGTTGTCTTAGGTTTTGTGTTATTAGTTTTTTTGTTTTGTGTGTATGTTGTGTTTTCTGGGGATGTATAGTTGTTGCGTGTGGTTATTAAGCTTTTGTTTGAATGGCACCTTAGAGCCAATTTGGGTTTGGATTGGGGTTTGTGTGATTTTATGTTCGGGTTGGGCCATCAATGTCAATGGGGAATGTTTATTTGTTTTTCCCTGGTTTTATTTGCAAAACTCCTTGGCATCTCGGGCAGTTTCAATTTGAGTGTGGTTTGGCATTGAGCCGTAGTAATATGAGCTCTGTGATGCACGTTCTGATCTGTGGCCAGTTTTTTGTCCGGTTGAGTCGGCATAGGGATCTATTGGAGATATGTGGGGTGCCTCCCTGATGGACTGTGCGATTTGATGACTGTCCAGAGGCATGTGCAAGTGATTTTGTTACCCTGCTGCCTGTTTTATCTCCCTTGCCGGGGACATGGTTTTCTTCATATTGGGTGAAAACGATATTGGACAATTGTCTCCTTTTGACATTATGTCACAATACATTGATCTTTGTGAGAGCCTTTCTCAACCTTGTGTACTTTGTGTGATCATCAGCTCTATTCTACCACGTTTCCATCTAAGATTTGTTACTACAAGTCAATATTCATGTATAGCCCATTTTTTGAATCGAGAGATTCTGGCACTTTTCAGACCTTCTGACTTTGTTGTGTTTTGGAAGATCTGTGGTTTCCATTCAAAGTATATGGGGTACATTTAAATTCCTTGGGCAATCAGTGGTTGCTTACTCGAATTTTATCAGGAATCCATCAGAGCTTCATTATCCTATCAAAAGACAGAGTAGAGAGATTTGTGAGATTTGTATTGTATTTAGCAACAGAGTTTGATTAAAGCTATATTATGTAATTCTGTTTATTATGTTTTGATTTTCTGTTAGTGGTATATCTGCCTTTGTATCCCTATTGTGTGCCTATATTGTGTAGGCGTTCCACATTGGCTCTTTATATTATGAATGGTTGCTTTGTTTTGTTGTATAGTACCTTTGCATCCTCTTTAGGTGCCTGTTTTAGCAGGCTTTTTGCAAGGGTAGTTTTTTTTAAAATATAACCATTTTTCTTTATTTTGTATTTTGCCTTTGTGTCACTTTGGATGCCTATACCTGTAGGCTTATCACATTAGCTATTGGTTTTTTCAACATCTACAAAGTTAATAGAGTTTAACAATATTTTAAGACAACGTTTGAATCATCAACTGTAAATAGCAGAGAGCTCAAAATATTATGCAGAAATCATTTTTCTTCTTTCAGCACAGCGACCAGACTTTCAAATTTTAACCTTTTGGCCTGAATTCTGTAAGGTTCTTCTATTGTCATAAATGCATGCCATCAACATAGTTTGGAAACCATTGATGGTGGAAACAAAGTTACCATGCATAAAGCAAACAGATTGACTGGTAATCAACATTATATCAGTATACTACACAATATGGCATGAAATCAAGTATGTCCTGATGTACACATATCTTCCAAAATATTATTTTAAATTTGTCAGGGTAGTAGATCCTTAATGTTCAAAAACAACTGCAAGACTTGTTCCTAAATTTGGTAAAGAACCAAAATGATATTTTTTACAAAAGATTTTTTTTAATTGAATTCAATGACTAGAAATTTCCCAATTAAATTAAAATTGATGAAAGCAGTATAAGCCAAAACGATGAGTGAAGTGTTAATTTTTTTCAGGAAATTTCCAAATTTCAGCCACTTTGAAATATCGGAGAATCAAAAAGTATTAGAAGAACCATGGGCCAGCACATTCCATCCACACTTCAATGTCTTTCAATCTGACACATACAACTTCAAACTAATTATACCTCTTTCTCTCTAAACCCATGCCTGATCAACTCAAGGAAAACATGAAGGGAATTGCAAAAACAAGGCCCTGGCAGGCTCAATCTGGCCAAAACAGTGCCAAGTTTGACATGGTAATCTCAAAATAATAAAGACCTTGTTTAATTCCCCATCTCAAGTGACACTCTAACATAAGACAAGTTTTAATTTGTTTCATTAATCCAAACTGTATACCATCTCCTTAATGCAGCAAGACCAAAATTTACACAAATTTTGATTTAAGTCATAGAGCTCAAAAAATACCTACACATCAAATTTTTAAAATCCTTATTAAACAAAGAAACAACAACAACAAACTTAAAAAATAAAAGCTGGTTTTGCCAGCAGTGTAATCTGCATCTACAATTGTCTACATAAACCACCCAAAACCTTCTGTAATGAATATACATTAATAAAGAGTTCTGACCCAATTGTTGTAGGTTTCACCAACAAAGTACAATCAATTTTGTCAAGATAAATAACACTGATCTAAGCAATCCTTGGTTATGCAGAAATGCATGAATAGTGGTGTTGAAGTACCAGAAATATGAAGTGCAGTTTTAAGGCATAGGCACTCGAAGCATGTGCCTAAACCTTGTGCAGCAAGGGGGCCCTACAATGGCCCAAAAAAATTTCAGCATCGGCTGTGTTAGCAGTTTAGTACTATATTCATAAATTTAACAAAATGACACACATGCACATTGAAATGCAATGCAATACTCTATATCTGAGACTGAGAGATTGAGACACAATTCTGGTTACTTTTAAGGTTAGAGTTTATGCCTAGGAACCCCAAACTTCTTAAAATAGCTCTGGAAATATGGTATAGACCTATAACCAAGTTTGTGGTGCTTTTTGTACCATGTTTTGGTGTTCCATGATACAATGCATTTTGGAATGGTCCAAATTTGTTATGTATAACAAGAATCCCTCAAAAAATTAACACAACTGAAAAAAAGAATAGAAAAAAAGAATATCTAAGAATTCAAAACAAGTTCACTTCTGTCATTTCAGACATTTAACTGAAACCATTTCTGATACTCATCTAAAACTCCCACAAACCAAATCTGACAAGAAATGTTTGAGTTCACAAGATGTCTGCTAAGTGTCATGACTTTTGATCTTTACCTTGATATCAGCAGACTGGAGATTCATAAACTTTCCACAAACACTGTGACCACAACTACATGCCATTTTCCATTAGATTGCAGGCAATGTTATACCTTATCCTCACCACTAACTAGATCCAAAAAAAAATGATTATGAAACCATCAAAGGTCAAGACAAGACTAACACTAAGATTCATCCAAGATAAAGCCAGAAGCTAAGTGCATCAAAAAACTTCAATGCTGGGCACAGACAAAAGAAACAGATCAGGTATGAAAAGAAGCAAGTATTTTATATGGAAAAATCTATAGCAGATGGACCAAATCAGATCCAGCAAAACATTAATTTTCTTGAAATTGATGCTGTCTTTCTGTCATTAAAATCATTGTAAATAATGTTATTCAGAAATGCACAGGAATATTGAGTGACAACACCTTTATTGCACCATACATTAAAAATGTGGATATGTGAGAAAGCTTGCCAGTAGCTTCTCGTGGGTCAGTGGTTCTTTCTGCAGATTTCCCAGTTTCTTCCTCCACCATTTATATTGGCCACCATGTATAGGCTATCATGTGCTGAAAAATGGCATTAAGCTCCACAAGGACAACATAAAAACATGGGTCACCAGAATATAATGAACATGCTTAATCAAAGTGGGTATGGTCCACAGCACAGGGAATTTGGTTGTCGAGAAACATGCACCTGGTAGAAATAACACAAAAATATGTTACTACCAGACAGTTCAGTGAACATTCATTGAAAGCTAGACACCTGTAAAGAAAATTATGAATTGAGCCTTCAAGACTACCATATGTACATGCTTATAAGTCAAGTCACACTACAAACAACAAAGGTCCTGATTTGCCATAAGACACCTGCAGCTCAGGGTCTAAGAAGACAACATTAATGATTGGACAGACATGGAATCTGCTGATCAGTAGAGAACAGGGACAGATGGAATCAATTGGTTGTAAAAGCACAGCCAAAAGTTACAATATTCCTACATGTGATTTTTAATTTTAGCCCAAGCAATAAATAGCAAGGGAAGATAATTGCATTCATCATAATCTGCAATAGAGAATACTGCCTGTTTTTAGAGACCAGGATCTCCATGCACAGATTTGTTTATTATATAGTGTATTCATCTGTTATGAGAAACCACCTGTCTTCAGAGATCATTATATTTTGGCATAAGGGGTGGTCTTTCAAAACAAATTCTACAGTATACAGACTTGTTAAAAGAATGTAGGCCAGGAAGGCCTCAGCATGTTCCTGATTTGAAGACTTAATTGGCAGTGTCACATTAGCTAAGTCCCAGCTATAAAGTCATATAAAAGCTAAGATATTACCATGGCCATATGTTTGATGTCTAAGTGGGCATGTTCTCATTCATCCCCATATTGACAGACAGCAAAAGAAACATTGTCTGTTGCTAAGTTGATTGGATTGATTAACAGCCACAATCAATAAGAATTGAGATGGATGGTGTGATTACAATTTTTTTCCTAATTATAACTTTCAAAACTCTAAGAAAAAAAATAGTCACTTGGGATGATTGCTGAGCAAATAAGGTTACTCTGAGTGAGCCACTTGTCATTTGGCATTAAAACTTACAAGCAGATTTTAAGGAAAGACAAAGCTTTGAAAAAGAAGCTTTTACGGGACAAAATTCCCAGTTCAATTGAGTCTTTAAGAGGTGGAGAGAGAACGGAGAAGTCTAGTTAGTGGAGAAAAGGTAAATAGAAAGAGGAGGAGGAGAAAATGGAGTATAGAAAAGTGGAGAGGAGGTGAAGGAGTATAGAGAAGTCGATGATGAGGAGGAGTATAGAGAAGTTGAGGCGAAGGAATTTGGAGAGAGTCAGGGAGGAAGAGTAGAAGGAATTGGGAGAAATAGGAAAGAGAAGAATATCACAGATGAGTATAATACAAGGACAGGTGGACATCGATCTCACACTGCTAATCAAGTGATGCAATAGGCTATTAAAGGGTCGAGCAGAAGGTGTAATTGGAAATCAGAATTATTTGATTACTGAATTGTTATTAAATTGTTATTCATTGAATTTCAACCTTTTTCAAATTTAATATTTAACCATTTAACCACCAGCACTGCTGATGGGGGATGGCTTGAAGCTTTACATCTGTTTTTCACCAATTTATCTTCCAACCAAAATCGAGCCTGGGTGGGATTTCTACAATACAACTGCAGTTTATTTAAGTATTTAGAACATCCCACCCCCAACCACTGTAACAAACCTTCAAAGGCAGAAGACTGTATTGCATATGTTACATGTGAATATATTGAAAGAACATCAATTCTTAAGGAGCATACAGTATTCAGGAGTTATTGGGAGCCATATGGACCTGTCAAAAGGGACACTACTAGCAGATGGTTATGGATTCTTATGAAAACAGCAGGCATTATTTTTGAACACTATGCCAACATAGTACACAATATGTTACAATGTTGATGGTCAGTACTGCTGTGCTATTGGAGAATATTCTTCAGGTAGCTGGATGCTATAAAACATTTGTATTTTTACAATGCATATATTATAAGTCTAGTCTAGCAGCAAACAACAAACATCCTAATCTGTTATAGCATAATGCAGTTGCAGATCATTGTCTTTGTTGTTTGTTCTACCAATTGTTCATTACAAACTGCATAGATTCTGATCTGCCAGTACATTATGCAGCAGTCTGGATCTGTGCAGTTTGCAGTTGGACTTGTCTTATAAGCAAGTACAGACGGTATGCCAATAAGCACCACAGTATCAGGAAAGTAGTTAATTAAACTGAATGTTTCACAGACAGGTAACTGTGGTACATCACACTTGAATTTTCCTCTGAATGCTAATCTCCACATTACAAATGTACATGAATAAATGTACATATTATGAATTTAAACCTGTTCACTTGCTTTATTTAAGTCTATTGAGATACCAGAAGTGGTATGACAAAATAGAACCAAACAAGTCTTACCTTGGTTAAGGTAAAGTTTGATTGGGATTTCTGTGGAGTCACATTCCCACCCATATGAATAGTGCTTCCCACCCTTCTAGACCAGTGGTGTTCTGGAATGTCAGTATACCCCAGCCCTCCCTCCATTTTGAAGCTTGAGATGGTAGTACTGATTATCTTACAGATACAGTTTAATGATACTTCATTATAATAATGGTGATAGTCTTATGATGCCCCAATATGATAAAGGTAATAGTTTTACATACCTCCTTATATTAGTGGTGATAGAGTCTTACCTCAATATTACCTCAATATGATAGAGGTAATACAGTTTTAAGATACCTACTTATAATAGTGGTGATAGTCTTACCATACCTCAATATGATAGAGGTAATACAGTTTTAAGATACCTCCTTATATTAGTGGTGATACAGTCTTACCATACCTCAATATGATAGAGGTGATACAGTTTTAAGATACCTACTTATAATAGTGGTGATAGTCTTACCATACCTCAATATGATAGAGGTAATACAGTTTTAAGATACCTCCTTATAATAGTGGTGATATAGTCTTAGCATACCTCAATATGATAGAGGTAATACAGTTTTACAATACCTCCTTATAATAGAAGTAATACAGTCTTACCATACCTCAATATGATAGAAGTAAAATATTTTTACAATATCTCCTTATAATAGAAGTAATACAGTCTTACCATACCTCAATATGATAGAGGTGATACAGTCTTACCATACCTCAATATGATAGAGGTAATAGTTTTACCATACCTCCTTATAATAGTGCTGATAGTTTTCCAATACCTCCTTATAATAGTGGTGATACAGTGTCAACTAATATAAATGTAAAACTTAATTTCACAAATATTAATGAACTTAAACCTTTCCAATAACATGAAGTACAAGATAATCTACAAAATATACACATATTGAAATTGTTTAAAATGTAAATACTGATTAAGCCAATGTATATAAAATCCCTAAAACAGAGTCAACATTTTTGAAAAAAATAATTGCATTCTCTCAAATAAGTCATTTTCTTGGGCACATGTGGTTCATGTCCAAATGCTTCAGTTTTCCATAAATAACTGCTGGGTCATCAGGGGGAAAAAAATGATTTCAAATGTTTGTTTTAGAACAGATATAATTGTCCCATACACCAATATTAGCATATCATGTTTCATGCTGTATGTAGTCAGACAAACATTTAGAATTAGTATCTTGCAAAATGGCATCATGTACAACATTTGTAGAACAATTTAAAACTGCTCCAATCAACACAATTACTCAAAACCCCTTAACCCATTTACATTTTCTTCGGCATCCATATTCAGGAAATTCCCTGGTTTTTTAAAATTTTACTTCATTTCACTCTTTAAAATTTTCTATAATGTTCATGTATAAAATATCTTTATTTAAAAACTATAATTATTTTTAAAAAACTTGACATTGGTTATAGCTTTTAATAATACATGACATGTGTTCTCCATTAAATAAATTAAATAAATAAATTCATCAAAGGCTTCCATGAGCCAAAAAATAATTATTTAAACATATATTCAAGAAGTGCAAATAAGTGACTTCTATATAAAACAAGAGTCCTATGAAAAGACTGAAGCTCTACTGGGTAAAAGGAATTTCCAGGAATTCAAGATGAAAACCATTTATTCCTTTTAACCCTTTACCTCATACAAGTGCCTTTTGATGTCTCTACCCATTCACATACAAGCGCCTTTTGACACCTCTACCTGATTCATATACAAGCGCCTTTTGACACTTCTGTAAAGAACAGCCATTTTGAGCAAGTTTTCATAGCACCACCTTCAGGAAAATATCCTATTAAATACTACATTCATTGCTGTGATTATGTTGGATCACATGGTCACTGTTTATGTTCTAGTCGAAATCTGCTATTAAAAGTAAGTAGGTCATAACTGTGTGTCTCCAAAATGGTGGTCACAGATATGTTTCATACTTGCTCGAGTTTACATGATTAGAATCACAATATGAAAGCTTCAATAAGTTAGGTAAAATCTCTGGTACTGATGTAGGAAGCCATTAATTTTTTAAATTATCAAATTCAGCTGCTTCAGTGATGCAAATGCAGACAAAGAACTTGTAAATTTTGAGTATGAGAAATGGCAGCTATAGTTGGTCATGCTGCTTCACTGACTTGATGGTGAATGAGTTCTCTCAAAATTTTAAAGCACATACAAATTTCGTCGTTTTGAAATATAATTAAACAGCTATAACAACCATATTTTACTCTTAAATCTTTCCATACATAATATATGTGTACCAAAAATGTAAAATGGTTAAAATTACTGTTACACATAACATACACTTCACTGCTTAACAGGCCTATGTGTAGTGCACTGCACTGAGTAACTTTTCTACATGCCTATCAAAAGGGCTAAAAAGCCTTACACTTTCTGAGGGAAAGAGTTAAACACTGTGTTAAAACCATAATTGTTATCTATCATCCATGTCAAGATTAGTGGTCATACTAGATGTCAGATTGTCAATATTTTCATTGAAGACAAAGTAGACATCATTAGAAGTATTTTGGTGAAAACCCTATGTCAATGTGACCATCAATTCAGGAGGAATAGTGACAGCATAACTTTCAAGACATCTATCATGGCTGCCATACTGACATACAATTTATACCATTTATATCACCAAATATATATATATATATATATATATATATATATATATATATATATATATATATATATATATATCATAGAAGTCTTAGATGAAAATCCCACATGGATAAACCAGAAACCATTCATTTTTCTGAGATGCCCTGGTTACCAGATTAAAGGTCAATATTTTAGAAGTAAAACAACAAAAGAATTCTATTGAAAACCCCATTTCAAAATGATTTGCCATTCAAGAAGAGTAGTGTAACAAGATTTTCAAGCTAGTCACCATAGTGACTATATTGGATTTTAGATGAACTCCATTTAATATAGGACCAATATGATGTTATATGATGTCATCTAGTGAAAAGTTACTTCATTCTGATATAACTTTCCATCTTAAAGGAATAACAATAACATTTTTCAAAATGGCTACCACTGAAGCAATATTGGATATAAGAAAATGCAAACTTTCACTTTGCTAGGAATCCTGCCAAAGAACAAATTTTGGTAACCATTCATCTTTATCAATCATATATCATTCAATAATATGACACTAGAATAACAAAACATCTTAAAAAATCTAATTGGGATAAAAATTTACAACAATCTGAAGTCTAGGTCTTGTGGAGTCATTTAAAAGAAATATGTTACATGTGGAATGGTGAGGCACACTTTATGGAACCACCAAAATAATATACATCAACTCCATGAAATTCCCTTTTTACTTCATCGCAATATGATTGAAAATGTATTAATTATCAACAGAACTTGACCAATAATCAATACCTTATCTAGAATCTAATATACCAGCCTTAATGCCAGCTTTACCATTCCATAAAATGAAGAACATTTGGTAGGATCTTCTTGAAGAAATGATCCTGAAATGGGCCTTGAAGCAACTTTTGGAAAGATCATTTGGTCAGGAGCACCATTAGTTTAGTTGTTAACATGCCAGACTTGCAACCAAATTCCAGGCTGTTCATTCCAACTGCCTCAGCACTTGCTGTGACACAACAAACCAAATTAATTCATAAATTAAACCTGGAACCTTAGTGGTGCAAAGAAAGATGATATCCAATAGTGTATTTTGGCCCCTAACTGCATTTATATATCAAAAGCTAAGACTACAGTTTTGTTTTGTTTGTTGGGTTTTTTAATGTTTTGTTGCACCAAACCATATCTTGTATGAAAATAATTTTTATTTCCCCAAATTTCTGAAATAAATCTTAAGTATCTTTTAATCTCTAGTCCTGCTGAAGTCTTTCCACAAATGGAAGTTCTGAGTTTCAGGTCTCAGGGGATCTGTGTTATTTACTGGTTGAACCAAGATGCATTTTGGATCAAAATATCAGCTGGTACATTGCATGACACATGCTCATTTTCTTCAAGTTTGCTCCCATTTGGAACCCCATTATATGAGCAATTGCCATGCTTAAATCTATCAAAGACTGAATTCTCTTCCTTATTTACATTGCAAAAAAAAATCTTGCTAGATGGAATCAAATAAGCATTAATTAATACTTGCTATTGATCTTAAAGAAAGGGTGATAAAAACAAGTTCACTATGTGAAAATTAATTTGTAACAAATTTAGTCTGTGACTTGTATCAGGTCTGACATAATGGTTGTTACCCATGAAAGATTGGAAGGGGAAAATTAAAAAACTTGTTACTCTGATGATAGTGTGATGTTGATAAAAGTACACTCCTCCTGCACCAGAAGTCCATTAGAAATCAGATGGATTTGCAAAATATTTCATATCTAGACATTCAAATTTGAAATATATCCAGTGAAGATATACACTTTATAAAGTGAGTTCAGAAAATGAGGGTGAATGATAAGTGGATGGATGGACAGGCAGACAGACAGACAGACAAAAATATGAGCAAGATGGCAGGGCCTGCACATCAAACTCATGATCAGAACATTGCTGAAAAACTGAAAAGATAATGTTCCATTAATGATAATATTGCTGGCAGAAAAGACCTCTGCTACATGTCTTCCTGCCAGTAACATGGACTTGACAAAACTGTGAATAGCACAATCCCCATCTCAATTTATATTCTCTGTATCAAGTTTCATACAGATACCCTGAATGGTGATGGCTACACTCCAGAAACAAAACTGTAAATGATGGATGGATGAACTGATGAAAATGTTAAAACTACTGAAATTGAAGAATTGTAAATAGCAACAGGCACATCTAGACCACTATTATAATGTGTACCACATCTAGTCTAATGTGTACCACATCTACACCAGTCTAATAGTGTACCACATCTAGTCTAATGTGTACCACATCTACACCAGTCTAATAGTGTACCACATCTAGTCTAATGTGTACCACATCAACACCAGTCTAATAGTGTACCACATCTAGTCTAATGTGTACCACATCTACACCAGTCTAATAGTGTACCACATTTAGTCTAATGTGTACCACATCTACACCAGTGAAATATGAGTACCCAATCTATGCTAGTTCAATGTGTATCACATCTACACTAGTCTAATGTGTACCACACATCAACACCAGTCTAATATGTGTACCACATCTACACCAGTCTAATATGTGTACCACATCTACAATAGTCTAATATATGTACATCTACACTGCTACTGTAATATGTGTAACACATCTACACAAGTCTGTGTTCCACATCTACACCAGCCTAATATATGTACCAAATCTATACTCTTAAATACATAGCACATTTACACCTGTTCAATATGTACCAAATATACACTAGTCTAACATGTATACCACATCTACAATAGTCTAAATCTACACCACTAGTATAATCTGTGTAACACATCTACACAAGTCTAATATGTGTACCACATACAATCAATTAGTCTAATATCTGTACCACATCTACACCAGCCTAATGTGTCCAATCTACACTAGTCTAATGTGTACAACATGACTAAATGCAATGCACATTTTTAAAGAAACTCACTTTTTATCATAAGGGGTGGAGCTTTACCTGTTTGAGACTCTTGTCTCTAATAAATGGTGTTTTAAAGGGGTAAAAAAAACAACAGGACAGTTATTCAAAAGGTCTGTTTTGCTGCTTGTGACTTAAATATTTCAGCCATACAATCAACATTAAATCATACAATAATAATACCTATATACTCTTTAAGATGGTGCTCACCAGGTACTATGTACATTTGAGAGAGTGATGTAGGTAAAGAGAATTGTTTGCATTTAAATCATGCACAGAGAAGAGAATGTTATCATACCTCTATGCTACTTTCATATAATGTGGCTGACATTTCTTTGGAAATTGTAAATGATCTTAGTACACTGCTAACTAAAATGACTGCTCCCTTGTACTCCAAAAATCAACCTGAATTTGTCTAAAATACACTATCATTGGCAGCAATTAAAATAGAGAAAATAAATTTTGCCAGATTTGACAATACCAGCTTCTGAAAGTGCAATGAATCAATTACCAAATATAAAAAATGTTAATGGCTCTTTTTTTCAACAATGTATCTCTGAAGTTTGGGAAGTGAAAACAAGCAAGTGAAGATAGCACTTTTTTGTATGGTGCACATCTGGAGCAAGGCCAAGCTGTATACACCAAATTAATGGCATTTAAAAGATCTTTGACAAATACCTAAGATATACAAAGTCTTTTTTAAATAGCCAGTATAACTAGTGAGGAAATCCAGGGTAATTCTTTTTCTTTAAAATTCTAACCCTATGCTAAATACGAAAAAGTAGAGTGCAACCAATATCTAATAGTGTACCAAAGGGTGAGTACTTTAAGTCATTTTCAGCTCATGCTTTGTATGGAAAAATATACCCTTCTCTTTACCTTACATATTTATTTTGATTTTTATCCAGGACTGCTTTTAATAAAGGAAATTAACAATAGAAAAGGCCATCTCACATATTTCCCAAAAATATATCTCCTCAATTTTACAAATTTCAATTTTTGTTTTGTTATTTTGTTTTGATACAAATTGTGTTTGATACAATGCACAATTAATGTATATATTTCCATTAGGTTCAGTTGATAACCTTGGACACCTATTTTCATTTTCATTTAAAACTCTTTATGCATGAATATGTTTAGCACTACCTTCTGGATATATTATTGCCAGAATCGACCCAGGAATGACAATTTATGTATTTCCTGATTATTTTTTATATAAAACAGGTAGTGATTACACTCCAAAATATAGTGAATACATGTAATACACAGTGAATACACTTTGTACATTAATAATAGCTGCATGTTTTTAGAGAAGAATTAAATATATTCCAAATGACAGGAAACAAAACTGTTTTTATTTTTCATTATTTTGGGTGAAAACTAAGTTTGTATTTCAAATAATTGGAACAAAAATATTAATTGTGATGTTGATGATTGATCCAAACTTTTATATATATATATATATATATATATATATATATATATATATTGATTAATTTTAAGAGAGAGAGAGAGTATAATAACTATACATTAGTGAGGCAATGATTCAACATATATAGCATTAATTCAAATGCATTTATTCCAGTGCACAATACATGTACTCCAATTACACAGGATCTTAAATCAACACTATAGGTAACATTCCCTGTATGACCACCACCACCCAGTCTTAACAGAAAATGAAATTATGTCCTTTACTGCTGATCATCATTAAGATTTACTGTGGTTTTAATCAAATATTTTAATCTGTAATTAATTTTTGCAAGGGGGAGTATTTTTATTATTGTTATTCACTGCATTAATAATTTTACAAACGAAGTAAATGCAAGTCAAGACCTTTGACCCTAAATCAGTCAATGTTTTATGAACATATTGGCTGAAATGCAGATCAATGCAAGATTTATTAAAATTCACATGTATCTATGTACAAAAACATTGTTTTCATGACCTCAGTGAAGCACATTTGACTCTGATTTAACCTCAAGGTTAATCACGTCAGGTTTACAAAATGTCAAAAAAGTAAAGAACCATAAAAATATTTTATGAAGTGTTTTAATGCAAACCTGATGTCAAAGTCACCATTCATGGAAATAGGATTAGTGATTAGAAGATTTTCAAATTTACCACTAATGGGGGGGTCACATTAGTAATGACTTTTATTCTGCAATAGCTGTATTTTGTTATAATTGTGTTTTAGTCAAAAAAATATTTCAATAATAACATACAGTCAGGAAGCAGCTATATAACATTTTTCAGGCTGGCCATATAAGCAAGCATTTTGAAGGCTGGATCAGCATCATTTTAATGCATGAATAATTAACATGATGCCAAAAAGAAGCATTTTATAATGTTGTTTTCTTTTAAATGTTGCTATTGGGAATCTCTTGAGGAAACATTTAAAAGCAGTTATGAAAATTTTTCAAATCCAAGATCACAATGGCATAATTTTCTATTTTCTTTACCAACCATTACATGTTGTGAAAGCTGTTTAAGTGATTTTCAAGATGGCTACCATTTATATTTATCACCAAACACAAGTTTTTCATCATAAACCTGATGTATATATTACCACCTACAATTTTAACAGCAATATTATTAATGCACAGTAATTTATCCATCTTTTTAATTTCTAAATTTTAATTTTTTAATTTTTTATTTTAATTTTTTTAATTTTTTAATTTCCATAAGCATGGATCTTGTTTTAGATTCACTTATTGCAATCTTATTTTGTTTTTGACCACTCCTTGATTACTGTAAGGTCTGAACCTGGTCTGCATTTTGGGGATAGAAGAAATTGTTGCCAACATCATGAAACATATCAGTATTAGAGTGGAAGATCATTGATAAATAAAAAAAAGAGGGTGGGACTCAGTACAAGTATATATATATATATATATATATATATATATATATATATATATATCTATATATATATATATATATATATATATATATATATATATATATATATATATATATATATATATATGGACTTAGTTTCAACCTTGGTTAAAAGTAAACTTGGTCATATTACAGCTTTTTCTCCAAGTAACAGAACATTTGAATCCAACTTGCAGTACAGAAGGAATGATTAATGATTTGATGCCTGTGTATCAGAACATGGGATGCTAGTGGACTTTAAAATGTTCAGTCATGATATTTACAAAAGTTAGCTATATATATATATATATATATATATATATATATATATATATATATATCTATATATATATATATATATATATATATATATATATATATATATATATATATATATATATACATACACACACATATACATACATATCTGCTAGCTTTGTTAAACATGGGATAAAAATATTTCAGATATCATGGACATAGCTGTTTTGTCTACCATAAATTTAACTATGGTCTTAGGTATTTGGTCATCCCATTAATTGAACTGCATGCATGATTAACTAATATGGAACTGGCCTTTTAGGCATTATCCATTTGATCTGTCAGAAGACATTGGTATATTTCCCACTTAAATTACAACCACTACTTTATTGTTAAATAACAATAATTTTGCAGTTACTTTTAACTCATATTTGCATAACTGAACTGTATTTTCTGTTAAAATCAAATATCTGGTATACAATAAGGATAAAAAAAATAAAATCAGTTCTTAAGAAAATCCCATCTCCCTTCCCAATTCCTTGAAAATTAAATAGACAGGGTCTTTTGATTATGATAATTTCTGGAAGTTAAACTTCTAGAACAGCTATAAACAATAGTGAGGCTGAAACATTTATATCCAATACCACAAAATAAATTAAATTTTGGGCTTCTAGTTGACAGAGCTGGTGATTTAGGCAAAAACCAGTGCATTATTCTGTGGACTGTCAAACACTCAATGTTTTATGACCAAAAACTAATTTGCTCTCCTGGGTCAATGTGATGACTTGAGCATTCTCATCTCCTTAATAACCTGAAACACTTGAAGCTGACAAAATTTCACTGGCTCCCTACATAAATGACATTTTCTTGGCTCTTAAAGAACACTGAATTTGAAATTAGAGGTGCAACATTATCAGAATTATAAATACACCAAGCTTATTGATAACCAAAGTTATTACAATGTTGATGGCTGATCAAAAAATGAAATAAGAAATGATATTCCTAGAAATGAATGCAAGACAAAATTGAATCCTTCCAACTTTTTTGTATTTTTCTTCGCAACTTTTGAATGTAAGAAAAATTTAATAAATAAAAATAAATTTAAGACACCTCATGTTTTTATTAACCATCTCTTTCTTGCTTCCTGAATTCTATTTTTCACCATAATGAACATCAAAGAATGAATATCAAATGAATGTTGAACTTGCTTTTTCAAATGAATGTTGAACTTGCTTTTTCAAATGAATGTTGAACTTGCTTTTTCAAATGAATGTTGAACTTGCTTTTTCAAATGAATGTTGAACTTGCTTTTACCCCTTCATTTACTAAAAATGAACCAATGCTTGCATACAATAATAGTATTTTCATAGGAAAAGACCTTGTAAATAATACTCCCTAGCATAATGTGTTATGGACCTATATGCTGTATATGATTATTCAAATAACTTGTACTTGTCTGCTATTACTATGTGTCAGGATGCCAAGCAATCAGCAAACTAAGTGCAAGGAGAGCCATTAATGACTCATGCCTTCTAGTCTTTGTCTTGAAGGTGTTTTAGACAAATTGGAGAAATAATAAACATATTAATTACTATAATGTCTAACACTATAGATTATGCCCACAAATGAAATGAAATTAGCAATGGATGCAACATCCAGAAAGTCTGAAAATTAGGCATCATCTTTTCATTTTTTAAGATAACATATATGATTGGAAATTTTTTTAAGGTTCTACAGGCACAAAATCACATTGATTCAGAAATCCGAAATCTTTTCAAATCATTCAAATGCATCAGATACTGGCAAAGTAGTATGAGTTAAAAAGATCTTTCTTTAAAATTTATTCATATTTCTTTCAATAGTTATGAAAAATGTTTTTTTGGGGGGCAATCAACTAACAACCAGCAATACTTGCATACAACTGAAAGACCTTCATAATAACATGCTTCCATTAAATATGATCAAATCTGGAGGAAGCTATTTAAATATTTTCATATCTTTAGTACATTATGATATAGATTTGCATAATCTGTACAAACTAAGAGTACCATATTATACAGATTTGCATCATCTGTACATACTTTAAAGTACCATATTATACACAGATTTGCATGATCTGTACAAACTTAGAGTACCATATTATAGATTTGCATAATCTTTACATACTTAAAAGAATACCATATTATACACAGATCTGCATAATCTGTACATGCTTAAAAGTAACATATTATACAGATTTGCATCATCTGTATATGCTTAAAAGTACCATATATATATATTTGCATCATATGTACAACCATATACAGATTTGCATAATCTGTATATACTTAAAAGTAACATATTATACAGATTTGCATAATCTGTACATGCTTAAAAGTGCCATATTATACACAGATTTGCATCATCTGTACAAACTAAGAGTACCATATTATATAGATTTGCATCATCTGTAATACTTAAAGAGTACCATATTATACAGATTTGCATCATCTGTACAAACTAAGAGTACCATACTATACAGATTTGCATCATCTGTACAAACTAAGAGTACCATATGATACAGATTTGCATCATTTGTAATACTTAAAGAGTACCATATTATACAGATTTGCATCATCTGTACAAACTAAGAGTACCACATTATACAAAGATTTGCCTAGGGGCATGTTATGCCAGAATGTTTGCAAATTTACCTGAAATTGCTCCTCTGATATGAGATGTTGAAAACAAAATCTTGCTAAACACAAGATGTATGATTGACAACACATCGACACCATACCATTAGGCTTACTTTGCTTTACAGACACATCACATGCAAATTCCACTAATTATACATGTTTCAAGGCAAAAGTTTACGAAGTATCTAAACAATAACAAAAATAAATTATTAAAATCTTTCAAAGAGCCATGAAAACAGGGTCATTATGGCATTTAAGCTCTGATGCATGTCTTCTGAGGAGTCCAAGGTATGGGTGATATGCAAGCTCACAGAAAAGATAAATACATGTATAATGCTACATTATACATATAGGAAAATGCAGTCTTTCAAATACAGTGACTATGAAAACCACTTAAAGCATGAAGAATTTTTTTTTTTATACTTTTCCTTCCAGTCATATAAATTTCTATAATGTGAGTGATTTAAACATTAAATGAATACATTTCAGATACATGTGGCCTACATAATACAAAAATATGGCTTCATTTTCATATCAGATTCCAAACAGCACAGTCATATATCCCATTTAAGGCTTTTTAAACATATAATATGAATTTATCATACATTGCTTCAAGGAGGAAAATTGAGATCAAGTCATCGATTAGGCATATCATTGTATTTGCTCACTCTAGACAGAGTGAGCAATCAATATAAAACATGTCCTCCAGAATAGAAATGTTCCATTTGCAAGTAAACTGGTTTTCCTCCCTAAGGCGTGGTTGCTTATTGAGAACAAATGGTAATTTTCACAGATTCCAGCAGTGGACAAAAAAAAAAAAAAATAAAGTGTACCACTGCATGAATTTTAATGCTTTTTATTACAACATGCATTATTTTTCACAAGTGGAGAAAAAAATTCAACTTGCCAAAAAATTCTATTTATACATACTTTATTTAAAGAATTACTGTATTTATCTATACTGCAATCCTGTACTTTAGAAATCAGAAGAAACTACACCTCTTTTATCAGTTTCAACTTTATTATTTTATTATTTTTAACAGGAATATAATTCCACAGTTGAATTGTTTTATTTGTTTTAAGTCTGATTTATCCACAGGTCTGCAGTATCAGACTATGAAAGCATCAATAACAATCATACTCAATAGGATTCAACAAAAATGTATTAGGGACAACCATTTCATTTACAGGAAATAGTCAGGCTAATATGTGATACAAATATCTCTCAGCAGCCATCCTACAACAAATACTATTAGAATATGTCATCCCTGGAGACACAGTAACAGATTTTACCTAAACAAGGAAATACTTGACTTGATTTTGGCTAATAATTTTTCTCCCCTGCCTGAACAGAGCAATGTGCTAGGAAAATAAGGTGAATTTAGTCAAATGTAATCAACCACCAGACATGTACTGATGCCAATGGACAGTTCCAGTCTGATAGTACTTCATTAAATTAAATTGTACAAATCCAGTAGGCAAACCTGAATACAACAGATCATCTAAATTTCAAAACCTACTTCTCATGACTCTTGCCATGTGTAACAACTTGCAAAACCATATGGAACAAGAGTCCATTGAAGGGATTCATGCTCTACTCAACAAAAAGAATTTTCCAGTAATTTGATAAGACCATTTCTTCCTTTTAAAAGCAGTGTTAAAACTAACTTGGATATTCTCTGCGATAACGAGATTTTCAAATTAGCTGCCGTTCTATGCATACTGAATGTCAGTTGGGACCACTTTTATTTAGAACAAAGTAGACATCTTTGAGATTTTTAGGCTAAAATTCCATGCTTTAATCATCCAGTCAAGAGAAGTAGTTATAAGATCATCATAACAGCTGTTATGGCAGCCATACTGGATGTCTGACTAGCACCATTTTAATTTAGACCAACCAGATATTATAAAAAGTCTACTTGTGAAAACCCAATATTTATACAGCCATCAATTTGAGAGTAGAGAAAACAAAGACAGCCAAGATGGCTGCCATAGTGGCCATACTGGACTTCAGATCATCTCTATTTCTATTTACATTGAACCAAACATCTTAATTCTTTTAGTAAAACCCCATGTTGATATGACCATCAATGTAAGAAAGCAAATAACTAGATTTCCAAGATGGCCAAAGTGGCAGACATATTTGACCACAGATTAGCATCTTTATCATTTATGACTAACTAGACAACACATAAAGTCTTTTAATGAATAATCAATCTTCATATAAGCATCCATTCATGAAGAGCAGTGATATGACCACAAAAAATGTTTAATGGTTTTACTGCTTTTAACATTTGGTAGACAAAAACATATACAATGATTATTTTTTTACTCTGGGGAAAAACTGAGTCAGCAACCAGAAACAAATTTTTAAGTTGGTGGCATTGATAGATTTGTATTAAGGATAAAGCAGAAATCATTAAAAAGTCCTTCAAACCTAATGTAGACCATTCATTCAAGTGGAGCGGTAACAACAAAATTTCCATCCTTGTATTATACTTTTGCTTTCAAGGTTCATTGTAAAGATGCACAGAACAACGTATCTCATAAAGAGTATAGCCCAGAATAATGATTATTATTTTAGCCTAAGCCCAGGCACAATATATATTGGACACTCAGAGATCATTATATATACAGTATATATACACACACTTTCTTCTTTCACAATGCAAGAAACAATATAGATAGCAGGCAAGTTTATTTCATCAATATAAATCAGAAGATCTCATTAAGACAGAGGTATTTTAATGTACTCTGTCAATTGGTATGTCTTGAATATTCAGTGTTAATTTTAAGGGTGTATTGTTTTATCTATTGTACCATTCAATCATAGGTTCAAGAAAGTTGCCTCAACAAAGAAAGACCTTTAAAATGAAGGTAAAAAGATGGTGACAAACCAACTAATTGAATGAATGACCATTGACCCAAACATCCAAATATGAAAAATATTAATCTATTTTATGTCTGGTTAATTAGGTTATTTGTGACCCAACAAAAATTGTATATTCCTCTTCCTCCCCAGGTAACTTGTCCAAAAAATGAACACCTTATTGCCCATAGTGTACTGAAGCACCTGGCAGTCAGAAAGGTATATAAATTAGGCAACATTACATCCTAAATTTTTTGTTTTATAAATCAAACATTGTTTGCATTTTTCTTTGTTTTTCTTGTTGTTTGTAAATTATGTTCATCATGCACATGTACTGCCATTAGTAACACATTCCAATTATTGTTCAAACCTTATGTACGAATGTGACCCGGTTGTATTATCAGTATTGATTCATAATGAAAAAGACTGAAAATAGAATGCACTGTTGAAATAATATACATATATTTTCATATAATCTCTTATCTCTGTAAATTGAAAAGATTGTAAATATTTTTGTTCAAAATTATTATTTTCAATATTGACATTACAAATCTGAATATGGAGATCATCACCCTAAATATCCAAATAACTGGTTCAGGAAATTTCATTGTGGAATAACATCTTTTTTTTTTGCAATGCTAATGTTATCAAAGTGAAATCTGCCATTGAATAAACTAAGACAACAAGAACTTAAATATTTCCATGTGCTGGAGAAATTTACCATTTTATCACAAAATCAAATATAAACCCAGTTTAGTTTAACTGAAAAGAGAATTACAGTACTTACAACATTTTGTGGGTTCCAATTTGACTGCAATCACATTTTGGCTCAATGTAAGTGATGACTACAGACTTTACTCAAATCAGAGTAAATCAAAATTCTACCCACTGTTTCAAGATGCAAGGCATTTTTTAATGTTTTTTAAATACCTTCAACAAACTCATCATTCAGTTCCTTTAGGAAACTGCCATACCAGGATTGTAGAACATGTCAGCAGTTTTTATTGCTGCTATTGATAACACCTTCTGAAAATCCTTGTGATAATTAGAGTAATCAGGCAGATTCACAGCTTGATAGTCTACTAATCAATTACAAGTTACTGAGAACAGATAAAACATACCTTAGTTTATGTTACAACTATTGGTTTTTTGTGTTCATTGTCAGTCAGCTTTAAACAAACTTGCTTGGTGTCCAGAACTTTTTCAAGAATAAAATTAATTTAAAAGACTAAAAATTGGAGGATATAAACTTATAATTTTGGTTAAATGAACTAATCTGAACTTCACTATGCTCACTCAATGCCAAAGATGCACAAGATGTCTTACTGGTTTTGACTAAGAAGTAATTAATAATAATAATAATAATAATAATAATAATAATAATAATAATAATAATAATAATAATAATAATAATAATAATAATAATAATAATAATAATAATAATAGCAATAATAATAATAAAAATAATAATAATAATAATAATAATAATAATAATAATAATAATAATAATAATAATAATAATATAATAATAATAATAATAATAATAATAATAATAATAATAATAATAATAATAATAATAATAATAATAATAATAATAATAATATTGATGTACTGTTGAGACAAAGGCTAAACTCTACCAGGTCAGGATACAATCAAATGTACATTACTCACACTACCTACAATAAAATACTTGACCTACATTGAAAATACTTTTCAGACTAGAGGCAAAAAGCTGCAACATTTTTGTCAATAACTAAAATCTTCTACTTTGAGCTGAAATGAATGTATCACATTTGTGTTTAACAAGCACAAAGGTTATATGAGATTTAGCTCATTAGGCTTGATATTCCACATTTGAACACTTTGAACTCCCTTTAAATGGTCTGGCATCAAGTGTAGTCAATGATCCAGAATTTGAAAACAAAACTTAATTTTCTTTACTGATTTTTTTCTTTGCCCACCATCATTATTATCAGCTTTATTAAAATGGGTATAATATGTAGCATGCATTATTCCTCAAAATATCTGACCAAATATTAATTTATTAATTATTAATCAGTATACTAATCAAAAAAGCCTCTTACACATATGGCAAATCCTTCTGCAAGATTTTAAAGAAAAAATTATTCTTTATAATTAAGTACAAAAATTGGGGACTGTGCTAACAAATAGTAATTCTTAAATTCTGCTCAGAAAAAAATAGTATCCTCAGAACTCTGTAAGGTGATTTTTCTTTGTCCACACTTTAAAACATGAGTAGCTGAATGCATTTTTGGCTTTATGGATATCCATCAAGTCTTTCTAAAGCTTTACAGACAGGAATAAAAAAGCAAGCTGGATTTCTTAGTCCATAAAGATAGAACATCATGGCCTTAATTGTACCTTCAGAAAAGACAGAGACTTACATGGACTTACATACTGTAGCAATTCTTGCCTTGATTAGATTCCTAATGACATTTGTGCTGGATAAATTGACTCATCAGCACAGATTGATGGAATAAACTGAAAAACTCATAAAATTAAATAGAAGCACCATAATACAAGGCTTACTGACAATTGGCATGGCAAATAACAACAATACAAAAGAACAAGATTGAGAAGCATCGGCAATGCCAATAGAGACATTTATCTGCTGGCCTGATTATCAGTTTAGATCACAGTTCTTCAAATGGTTCTACCAACAGAATTTTATCTACTTTTATTTCAGACCTGACTGGATTACTGGCTTCAATTTAATGAAAGGGTTGTGTCTTTGTAAGAAGAACAATGGAACAGTCCAAGCTGAGACACAGAGAGGAAGGATTAAAGTTACTTGTTCTAATGATCACAAGATCTGTCATCTAGCAAGCACTTGCAGAATGCACAAGGCTCTATACAAATATTGTGATAAAAGCCATACGGACAAACAGAAAGACAAAGTTGAAGTGATAAAACCCATACAGAAAGAAAGACAGACATAGTTTATAACAAAACTCCAAATTTGCTAATCAAAGCAAAAATACATTATATGGGGCACAAACTCTTATGAATACATTACCATCTTCATGTTGATATCTCAGATGGTTTAAGACAGAGAAGAGTGTAATGTATGGACACAATTTGTAATGAAACTCAATGTACTAATCTAAATAAACTAAAATCGCTACATAAACTCTTCATATGATAAAAATGCATTACATTTTTCACAAAGACATCTTATACAGATCAGGAAATATAAACTGAAGAGTGTAAATATAATGTAACAAAAATGAGGTCACGTTTAAAATATGATCAGTCTCTATTGTTTCTGGACTTAATATCTAGTCATTATACAAAAGCATAGCAGTTTCAGGACAATATCTCAAAGGGTTCCAGTGATACTGAGTAAACAAAAGTGCAACTAATGGAGAGACAATTCATTTATCATTACATTTTAGGCAAAAAAATATGTGTTTCTAACTGCAATAGTTTTAAAATTAAAGTAGGTAGTTATTTAACATTATTCCAATTATTAGCATATATATATATATATATATATATATATATATATATATATATATATATATATATATATATATATATATATATATATATAATGAACTAATCACTTCAAGTTCTCGGCAAAATCAGCTCAATCAGATGCACAAATACATTTTGGAAATATTTTCCTTTTTTTTTAAATTTATTTTTTCTTTTCTTTTAATCCTGGGGGAAAAAGTGCTGCTAAGGTTAGCACCTAAAAATTGGGATAGTTGGCCATCAGGAATGTATGTATTTTTTTAACCTTATAAACTTACATTTACCAAACATGTTATGGCCAGTAGTGTGCTAATGTGCTAGTCAATTTTTGCAATCATGTATGCATCCATCAATATTTTGATTTATCCATACATACATTGATCTGTACATTCATTCATTCATTCATTTATACATATATTTATACATACATACATACATACATACATACATACATACATACATACATACATACATACATACATACATACATACATACATACATACATACATACATACATACATACATACATACATACATACATACATACATACAGACAGACAGATATAGACCTACTATGACTAAACAAACTTACATTTTATTTAGCAAAAGATTTTGCAAGGTGAAAATAGAAGATGTATTGAAATCAATCAATTCATGGGAACAATGATAACAGTAATCCATTTACCATGTAATGATAACAGTAATTCATTTACCAATGGGAACAAAATGAAGACAAGATTAACATCTGAAATCAAATAGCAAAAGTGCTATGTCTCACAGTCCAGGTATCAGGAAATGTGTAAACTTGGATTATTACTGTGTCTGATGTGTAAACATTGCCACAGCAGTGTTAACCAATTATGCAAGTCTACAGCCACAGATTATAGAATAGCTGCCAGTGAAAGGGCTGGTAGTCCTTGCACCCAGGCATTAAACATTGGTCCAGGTATCAAAAGGAAGCCCATGGTGAACAGGGCATGTTCTCAATGACACATTGACAAGTGAGAAGACATTGTCAACTAAGTTTGATTGGGACATTCTCCCCCCCCCAATATTCAATAGGAATTAAGGTAAAGGATGGGGACTAAATCTTAGATCTGAATTATAGCTGAAACCTTTCAGTAAATTGATTAGTATACCAGGGCAGATTATGAGAGGTACAGCTTGCTGTTATAAGAATTAAGTATACTCTGAGAAAAGCCACTCATAATTTGGTAGGAATCTTAGAACCAGAACTGTAAGAGAAGGAAAAGCTTCATCAAGGTCAGTAAGCTATTTTTTGCTCAATTTTTGCTACACATTATGGCATCATAATTGTAGGTATTTGTAGCATGTATATGTAATTACTGGGATTGTTTAAGTTTGTAGAATTACCTTGTAGAGTTTCATTTATAAGCATTTTCGAGACATGAATTTTGAGACATGAATTTTGAGTTTACGTAGAGAACTATGTAAATTGCTATTTTGTCAGAGTTAATATTGTAATTCGCTGGTAGGTTACTTCATAGTAACCAGTACCTTTAGTAATGGATTAGGTTAGAGTTTATACATGATTAAATTGGAGTTTAGGAAAATGATTTGACATATGTAAGATTAGTTACAATAAATGTTTGAATATATCAGAGCATGGATATTTGAATATTTATATATTTGGTATGAGTTGTGATGTAAAGATATGCTTCTAATTGTTTATTGGTCTATGTAATGGAAATATGTACTGATGTGAAGCAATTTATTGTTGTATGTATAGGAGTAATTGATACTGTGCTTTTATTATGTTGTGTTTTACCATACAAGAATGTATGCATATTTTGGTGTGAATGAAAACTTGACTAGTGAAATTTAATAGCCTTATCTGATGATAGGCTGTGTGTAGTGTGAAATGTGAGCACTGAGAGAAAATATTGTACCATCCTTATGTTTTCACATGAAGCTTTTCCAGGACAGAACTTCCAGTGCAAATTAGTAGTCCCGAGTCTCTAAGAGGGAGACGGAAGTGAGAATGACAGTTCAGTTCGGAGGCAACAACATGGAGTCGACATAGGAAAAGGGATAGAAGGGGAGGAGGTAGAAAGTGGTCTGGTGGAGGAAATAGAGGAGGAGAAGAAACTTGGAGGGAGTCATGGAGGGCAAGAGGGAATTAGGAGATAGAGAGGAAAACACAGATGAGTAGAACATAAGGACAGGTGGAAATCTCTCACACTTCAAATCAAATAATGCGATAGGCTATAAAAGGGTTGAGCAGAAAAAGTGTATTTGGGAAATCAAATTATTGATCTTTTAATTGTTATTAAAATGTTATTTTTGAACTTCACCCTTTCTTGTATCTTTAATCCCTTAACTGTCAGCATTGCCGACTGGGGGCTCGGCGCTGTTGACCTAACTTTTACTAAATCAACTTCCAACCAAAATCAAGCCTGGGTGGGACTTCTAATTTAAATAAATATTGGAAGCATCCTACCCCCAATCTCCCACTAACAAAACCTCACAGTGGGGTGACCTTCTACAAAATGAAACCAAAACTTTCATCAAATTAAAAACAGGAACATTTGAACAAAAGTTTATCATGATATATGTAAAGCATTATAACACTGGAAAAGAAAAGCACCAAAGCAAATAGTATGGCCAGATCTCACATCTAATAGTTGGTATCTTCAGCAGTAAATGTCACAAATGGGGTTTGCAAACATTCATTTCTAGGCAGCTGTTTGAATTATTGGATGACCACGAATCCCTTGCCACTAATGTAAAGAAATGGAAGAACATTGCTGAACCAACAAATCAAAGAGAAAAAAAAATTACCAAATTGAATGATTATTTGCACAATGAGTTCTTTACAAAGTTTGTTTGGGGATTAAGCTTTCCAGACAAGGAAGGCAAGTCTCATAATATTTGATGACATGGTGATCCACCATTTGTCTTTCAGTTTTATTTTCCCATGACAGGTGACACAACCTGAAGGCAGGTAGTGCTGTGTGGAATCATTAATTAGGAATCAATAAAAGATGCATTAGTTTTTCAGCTTCAAACCATCAGTCCTTGTTCACATCAGCCTAAGATGTCACATTCAATACACACAGGGATCCATCTTTCTAAAAGCAACCATTAAATTAACACTTTACTGTTTTTTTACAAGTTTGTCTGTTGCACACTAATCAATTTTTATCTTCACTTTTCTTGAAAAATTGAAAAGACAGTTTCTGGATTCTGAAGGTTAAATATGCTAGCAGCATTATCCAGATAAACAAAGCAATTAATTATTTTTCCAATTAAAAAGCACACTGGAAAAAAGAAACATACACTGATAGAGAAATGTGGCTCATTTTTGAAGAAAAGAACTTACCTCAGAGTATTTTATCAATCCTAGCTATATAAATCATATATCTATTTATATATATAAATTCCTCCTGATTTCAGTTCATCTGAAATGAAAGAGAAAAAAAATCATAATTTGAAGAAAAAAAATTGAAAAGTTTTAAATGTTGCTAACCCAATGCAACCTCAAGATTTACTACATTATTTTAATGATGAAAGGAATTGCATTTCAGTTTGTTTTTGTTTTTTTTTAATCTGCCGCAATTTCATTTACTTTGTGGTTTTGCAAAACCAATCAATTTTCATTGAATAAGATTGGAAAGATATTCCTATTATCATTATAGATGGATTATAATTCAGCAGTATTTAAGTTTCTGGTTTCTAGTTATAATAAAATCCCGGAATTTGTCAAAATTCAATAAAAGTCCATTTCTTGTTACCTGTTATTGTCTTTAATAATGAAATCATCCAAAATATTCACTGAGTAAGTCTAAATTTAGTAAGAAAAACATTTTTATATGCTTGAGTTAAAATGTTCACCAGATAAATACACCACAAAAAAATTTGTCATGGCCTATAACTTCAAACCTTATGTCATTGAACTTGTCTCAAAATCTGTCAAGAAATACCCCCACAATAAGTTTGACTGAATCAGTAATTGTTTCTACTCAGTTTTAAACCAAGTTAATTAGCAGGTATTATTCAAGGTATTCTTCAACTATATCCACCAGCTTGTGACAATAAAAACTCTTTCATACGGTTGGTTCCAACACAAAAATCAATGACCAAGTCATCAAATCTGCACCACATTAACTCATTAAAAATTGCATATTGCTAGAGGTATTTTCATGAAATCTGTCAATTTTTCAAGTGGAATAGTAGCAATATAACTTTAGATGGCCATTATGGTTGCCATCTTGGAGGTCAGATCAGCACCATTTTCTTTTAGGAAATACATCAACCTCTGGCATCTCTTGGTAACAATACTTCTAGAAATACATGAAGGTGAAGACTAAAAAAAATCCTTAAAAAAGGGAATAGTGGTTTAAAGCACTCTCTATTATGGATCACTGCAATCTCATTTCTGAGTGAATTTGAGTCTCAGATTTGGCCAATATGGGTACGTGGGAAAGCTTTCCAGTAGCTTCTTGTGGGTCAGTGGTTCTTTTAAGGGTTTTCCCATGTTCTTCTGCCACCATTATTATTATTATCATGTGCTGAAAAATGTCATTAAACCCCCAACAACAAAAAGATATACCTTAGCAACTGACTGTGGTAACCTATAGCAATTAGCAAGAACTGAGAAATGCCACTGTTTTTATGTCCTTAACTATCAAATTACCTGAAATTGCTTTCTCCCTTTATTGATGTGAAACTCTGCTGTCAATATGTTATATATTTGCTTACCAGGCCAACTGCAAAATGCATAGACCCATATCTGCCATCACATAATGGTCTAGTAGATCTGGGTCTGTGCTTTTTGTTAGGAGTGATCAGTAGAATAAACAATGTATACCCCAAATTGTAGGTGCATTATGCTACAGTAGATTAGGATCTTTGTTCTTTGTAGTTTTATATGATTTATAAGCTAGTACATGCTGCATGTTATGCAAGTACCATGCAAGATTGAAACAGTCCTACTTATTTATCTTCTTTGACATCATCTTGGATCTTCATTGATTTGTAATTATCTTTGCAGGTAAATAATTAATTGTTGCAAGTCTAATGTGTTCAGTCAGGCAAACTACAGCCATATCAATAATTAAACATTAACATCTATAAAACAATCAGGCAAAATAACCATAAACTTCAATACAACATCTAATCATGCAATAGCCAAATCAAGCAGCAAGATTATGGAGATTTTAAAATAAGATTCAAACTTGTGCAGACAGAGGCAAGGTGTCTATAAAGGTAAGCTTCTTAAACTGCTGGGCTACCCCAGGTCCCCATACAGGATGTAAGCTACCCTAGGTCCCCATATAGGATGTAAGCTACCCCAGGTCCCCATACAGCATGTAAGCTACCCTAGGTCCCCATATAGGATGTAAGCTACCCCAGGTCCCCATACAAGATGTAAGATAGCCACTGTGATGGCCATATTGAGTGTCTAATGGAAACATTTTTATTTAGGATTAACTAAACATCATGTGAAGCTTTAAGCAAAAGCCACATTTTGATATAACCATCCATTGAAAAGGAGTAACAACAAAATAACCGTTGCTGTGGTGGATTAGGATTAACTAAACATCATGTGAAGCTTTTAGCAAAAGCCACATTTTGATATAGCCATCCATTGAAAAGGAGTAACAACAAAATAACCATTGCTGTGGTGGCCATATTGGATGCCTGGGTTGCACCTTTTTCATTTAGGATTTGCTAGATGTAATAAGAAATCCATTGAAAATTCTATGCTGACATGAATGCATTCTGGAGGAGAAGCAATAGCAAGATTTTCAAGATAGCTGTTATGGTCACCATTTTGGCATCATTTTCAATTAGGACTAAACAAATGTTTTAAGAGGTCTTAGAGCGAAATCACCATGCTGATATGACCATCCATTGAGGAGGAATTACAATTAAATTTTTTTAAAGATGACTATTTTGGCATGTGTAGTGTAACTATTTTTAATTTGGCCCAGTTAGACATAAGAAGTCTTCATTTGAAACCCCACAACAATATAACTTTCCATACAGGAGAAGAAACAATAACAAGATTTTCAAGATGGCAGCCTTTGTGGCCATACTGGACATCCTACTAACCCCATTTTCATTTAGGATCAAGCAGACATCACATGAAATCTTTTAGTGAAACCTCATGTTCATTAGACAATCCATTAAAAAGAAGTTGCAATAACAAGACTATAATGATGGCCACTGTGGTGGCCATATTGGATGTCTGGGTGGCACTATTTAATTTAGGAACAACCAGACCTTAAGAAGCCTTTTAGCAAAACACACAACACACACACACACACACACACACACACACACACACACACACACACACACACACACAATGTTGAAATGCATACTTGGGAGAAGTAGCAATAATACGAATTTTAAGATGGCTGCTGTGGTAGCCATACTGAATGCAAGATTGGCATCATTTTCATTTAGAACCAATTTGACCTTGGGAAGAATGTGTGTGTTAATGTTTCATGGCAATCTTCCATATTAAGTTCTGCAATAAGAAACTTGTGCTAACAGATGAAGGTCATATGATGGACAAACAATACAAGCTCTTTTATGTCTATGAAGTGTCAGTATATTATATACTACAACTGTAATGAAAATCCAATAATACATCTTAAAGTTGTGACAATTTGTATATACAGTATTATCAAATGACATTATAAAGGTCCAAAATTAAACAAATAGTAAAATGTGGGATTTGCTATCAAAGAGCTGTGGGTTTCCTATCTGCCAAGGCCAACCTGCCTCAGTTGCCTTCTGGTGTTCTAGAGAAAGGCACTTAATTTCCTCATCTAGATAAAGACAATAAGGTGTTACACATGCTGTTAAATCCCACAAAAGCATATTCTCCAGATGCTAAAAGTGACTTATCAAATATGCCACACCATAAACTCCATGGCAAATCAACCAGAAGCTAATAGTGACTTGTAAACTTAGAATGCCACACCATAAACTCCATTGTAAATCAACCAGAAGCTAATAGTGACTTGTCAGCTTAGAATCCACACCATAAACTCCATTGCAAATCAACTTGAAGATGGCCAAAATCTGAATACAAATTTCCAGCTGAATTTTAAAAAAAAAAAAACACAAAATAAAAAACTAATAATAAAATTAATTTGCACATGATAACATGATAAAAAGCCAACTTAAATGCTGAAGTATAATGTTTCAGCCAATAAGAACTTGACATGCAAGCCTACAAAGGTCATTGCATAATAAATATCGATTAGATTAGCTCAGTAGTTTAAGTAATCCTCAGGGATTATTAAAAATAAGTATCAATAATTCCTGACTTCTGATGATAGGGGTCTGTTTTATATAAATATCACATAAAATGTTTGGCATCACAGGAATACCTTCTGCCTCTGATGTTTAAACTTTTCTTTGCATGCAATGTTCAAAAGAACAGGCCCTAGAATGTGTGGGCTACAGGGAAGCATGCTGGATTTAAGGCAGCAAGTGATGAGTGCGGGTCCCAAAGCAAAATTACTGCATTAAGGAGAAGTGCCAGGCCCAAGGCAGTTGCCTCATTCGCCTTACCCTAGGGCCTAGCCTTATCTTCAATAAATAAAACAATTAACCAAGGGCCTACAGCACCTCAAGAGTTGGATGTTCTGATCTATAAAAATAAAATAAAATTATGACAGTCTGTTTTAAGCCAGTGAATACATTTGTCATTCCATGAAACATAAGCCCAAGAAAAGTCTTTAGCAAGCTCATCAATGCATATCATTCACTTTGCTTCCATTGTGATTATGCAGTCTACTGAAATATATGTTACCATTAGTTGAAAGTTATGTATGTCTGAAGTCCATTATCATCTGCTAGTATCTGGTTTCTAAGTTGATTTATTGGATACATGCATTTGAAATAGTTATTACAAGACAATTAAGTTGTACATCCCATTAAACTGGCACTGAAACTACTATAGGCTCTGTGATGTAAATGTTTTATTATCAATCATGTATTAATTAAGGAAACTGATACTGCTATATGAGTACATAGTGGGAAATAGCATGGATCAAATATTAGTCTTTATCTATGCATTATATACATCTAGCTCTATAAGTCATGAAAAACATAATCAATGTACTGAATGCCTGCCATTTAGCTAATGTCCAAAGAGAGTTTATTAGCTAAACAATTCTACAAGCATATTTGTAGTCCACTTTTGACAGAAATTGTGATTAAATGCATACTCTTTGTCAAAAGCATGTGTAATACTTAATGACTGGCACTATTTTGGAAGATGTAGCTGATGGAACACTCAAGGTATTGTACAGAAGATATTTTTCTTCCTTTTCCATCAGTGACCTTGACCTTTGTATTGACCCAAAACATGATCCGGTTTTCTTCTTAGCTAAAGTACAGGCCATTAAAGTTTGGTAACTAAAGTTGGTGATTAAATGCATACTCTAATTAACAAACTATGGTATTATATGGAAACCAAATTAGTAACAGACAGAAGGACAAACATAATACTTAATGGTAGGTACATGATATGCAAACCTTATGACAGGCATGTAAAAACAACATGAGATAAACAATTACTGTCCTACTGTATCCACAATCCCACAGGAACCCTTTCATGATGCTATCTGGAATCATTAACAACTATATCCACTGTCACATTTTCCCAATGGACCAAAACAGTCCAAATATTCTTTCTGATTAAACAGAATAAAGATCACATTTGCGGAAGAAAATCTACAAGCACATGCATCCATCAAAATCAATAACCTCTATTCACTGACTCACGTATGCAGAAAATTTAAAATCATTCTTGCGGTTATTTCCATGACAAAGCAAAACATTACTGCATAAATACATCATTTTTTTCAATTCAAATAAGTTTTTTGTAACAAAAGTGTTGCAGAATTCTGCCTGATCAACTTCCCATCCATCAATACAAGATTAAAATTCAAAGTAGCTTTGTTAGTGCATGTAAAACAAGAATTGTTGATTTCTGATCTAATAGAAAGCAAAGAACCTGTTTATACAGTCCATGCATGCAAACCTCCTTACATCTGTGTAACCAGAATTACTGCAGTGTATAAATTGTTCTTTATCAGTCAGTGATCCTCCTCTTAGAAGTCCCTGCTAATGAGAATCCCACCCTATAATATCCTCTACAATGCTTATTCATTTCAATCTGCTTGTACACATCTTATACAGCTCTCTAATGTGAGGACACCACATCATATCCTCTATCAAGCTTGTTCATTTCTATCAGTGTCCCCAACTTATACAGCCCTCTAATGTGAGGACCCCCCATTTATATCCTCTACTAATCTATATCCTGTTCATTTCCATTAGTTTGTCCCCCTCTTATACAGCCCTCTAATGGGAGGACACCCCATCATATTCTATATCAAGCTTGTTTATTTCCATTAGCTTGTACCCATCTTATACAGCCCTCTAATATGAGGACACAAAAACAAAAATATCTGATACTAAAGTTGCTGTTTGTTATTAGTTTGTTCCCATCTTCTAAAGCCTCTATAACATGAGACCACCCCATTTTACTGTACATTTTGTGCATTTCTAAAGCCCCTCTAATGATACCTGATCACAAAGGCTGTGCATTACCATCATTCTGTCCCCTCATTAGGAGCTCTGTGTGTGTGTGTGTGTGTGTGTGTGTGTGTGTGTGTGTGTGTGTGTGTGTGTGTGTGTATGATTTAGATTTTAACATAGCTTTTAAAAAATTTCAGTCATATCACTACAATGTCTGCAGTGTGACAGTTTATAATGATGTCTAGCATTGAGACATCATACCGAAGATATGGCATGATGTCCAACCCAAACACAATATCATGACACCAGGATGACCAGTCCTAACACTAACCTCTTAATGCTAAGCTCCAAGCGAGGTAGCTGTTAGTACCATTTTTAAAGTCTTGTTAAAACTCAGCCAGGGTTCGAACCCATAACCTGCATCTGAAGCAGACGCTCTAACCACTAGGCCACAGGAGCGGTTGAGGGCTTAGTGTTTAGGACATCAGACTTATGACTGACCAAATGTGTGGGTGTCCTACAGTAAGAAATGCCTGGTCTACAACTATGTTATGTCCTTGGTCAAGTTACTATTACACCATCTATACCTCTATACATTCAAATTTTTCTATGCCATAAAACACCAAAACACTTTGTAACCACCACCCTACCCCATAACAGAAGCCAATTTGATTTTAGAGTCCTATTTTTGTCACAAGTTTTTTTTATGCATAAAACAATGTATTTACTTTCTTAAATATCTAGTCCAACTGATACATATGTTGTTTAAAGCTGGAATCAACTTATAAGCAAGTATATCTGGTAATAGGTCTGGTCTCAAGTTCATCTTGTGAGATCACAACAACCATCCAGTCAAGACAATCTGACCTGAACAAATTTTGAGTTGCTAAAGGAGGCACAGTGACTTGGTTGCTAACATGATGGACTTGTCACCAAAAATGTGATTCATCAAAATCTATTATTGGATCAGTCTGGGTCAGCTACCATTGCATGCTCATTAGGCAATGTACTTTACTCCAATTGCCTCATCACTAAATAACCTATTCATATTAATGTACCAGAAACAAGATCAAATCAGCATTAAAACACAAAAAGACCTAAAATGTAAGAAAATGATATCATAACTTTGTCAGTGGTGAAAAAATAATACATATCAAAATTTAAATACTTCTGGTATGAAGATACACTGCCTAATTTGTTCATTTTCTAGCTGTCATTATTAAGTGAAATCCTTGGGTTAAGACCAGGAAATGTTGAGATTTAATTCACTCTAGGAAGTGATGATGCAGTGAAAACAGCAGCTCAAGTGTGCTTCAATGTAAAAACTTCCAACATTTCTGAAATACAGACATCAACATTTCTGTAACAAATTTTATGGTACCCAGATCTTGCTACACTCTAATTGGCTCACTCGAATCACAAATTAATGCCCGAAGCACTGAAAACTTATTATTTTATTTGGCTTGGTTTGGTTTTGTAGGGCACATAAACACAAGATGATCATCTTGCTTGTCCCAAGGCAAATGGAGTCAAGTACCTTGCCCACATGTCCACTGAGCTTCTCCTATGGTGGCATTTGAACCTAAACCCATCTGGTTAAAAATACAAATTTAAATCTTTGTTGGAATCATTCTGCATTTATGCTGCAAAGTCAAGATTACAAATGTCAATCAATGGACATAATCTTGTATACCAAGTTTCTAAATGTAAACAATATGGATTAAGATTGACAATTTTGTGAACATTCTAACCTATCTTCTTTCCAGATCAATTTGCCAATTTTTCCATAGAGTGTAATGTAGGATCATCATCACATTTCCACATACATCTTAATCTTATCAGTTTAAGTGGAAAAATGCATGCAGGTTAGGATAATCAATGACAAACACAATTACTGCCCAATTCCAAGGATTGATTTTGGAATCATGCTGAGCATTCAGTGATGAAAAAATAAATTGTAATGTGAACCAATTAGTCATAACTGACCATTCTACCAACTTTCAATATGAACCTGTATTAAATCCTTCCAACATAAGGTCCGAAACAAACCAAGGATCAGCACAACTCGGTTTTGATATACATTTTGTCACTGTGACCATTCATGAATAAAAGAAATTTTTTTTTTTAATAATGACCAAAACTTTTTTTAAGTGAACTGTTACACAGAAAATCTTTGCATTCAAAATATTAGTTCATTGTGTGGAAATTATGACTTGTATGTACAATAATGACATGAATTTTGGGATAATTAAACTGGAGTCCAACTGCAAATTGCACAGATTCCAGATCTGCTATCAGATCATACTTTGACAGATCTGGGTTTATGTATACTGTGAGAAGTAATCAGTATAATAAACAAAAGACCATGACCTGCTGGTACATTATGCAATGTCAGATCAGACTATGGTGCTTGCAGTTTCATTTGACTTGTACCTGAGTATATACGGTACCTAAACAACTAAAGCTCTACTAATTATTCTTGCAGCAGTGTAACATTATTCACTTTAATGGAGGAGTAACATATGTACTTGCATGCAAGTCAAATCAAATAGCAAACAACACAGACCCTGATGTGCCCTGCATGTGTTGGCAAATCAGGGTCAGTGTTTTTTCAACTGACTGATCCTAACAAAATGAACAGACCAATATCTACTAGTACATCATGTCATGGCTGGTCTATGTCTATGAAGCATACAGATGAATCTGACTTATACACAAGTAATAATGGTATTTATACAAATTCCTAATATCCAAATTCTGTAGGAAACAAGGAAATGTTTTATTGTCAATTTAATTATGATGGGAAAAACAAAGAACAACATGTAAAATCAAAAGTCCCACATATTGCTAAGTTTAATAATTTAACATCAATTGTTTACAAATAAGTCCATTCAGCATACTTTCAGACATAACATTTCCATGAGTTATGGACATTGAAAATAATACTGCATCTCCTTTAGTCAATTTAAGGTATACCCATAGTTCATAAATACAGCTTCCTAATCAAAATTGATGAAATTGTGTTCTGATTAAAACCTATGAGCTCTACATTCTCTCAGACAACTCAGTGTAGGTCTGAAATGTTTAATCATGGCAGAAAAAAAAGTTTTAAAAAAATTCACTAAATGGTAAAGTACCATAACTGTATGAAGCTAACCTTAGATCCATGTTAGCTAATACACAAGGAGATTTTCTGATATCTGAAATATAACTTTACTAAGTAAATTTTTGTCAATATTTTATTTGTCACATTGAAATGATTTAAATGTTTTCACATTTTTAAATCTGTGTACATGAAATAATTATCACTATATCCATCACCCACAATTATTCTATACAATGTATCACAGAGAAAAATTAAAAATTCCGATGAGGAGGTGTCAATTCATGCATTATCCTTTAACGATACCTCAGCACACCCTAGAACCAACCTTATGGTGCCATCTCAAAGAAAAGTTCTAAAAACATTAAAATAAATGACTGTACAAAGACTTTAGGAGTCATTTTATGTTGCAGTACCATAATTATTATATTTAGCAACAAGTTTCAAGCATTATTTAAAAAGATAATTATTAAAATTAAATACATTTAATTTTTAGATTAAAGAGATGATAATCAATTTTAGTAACTGACATTTGCAACATGTTTAATAATATACTTTATTAACAAAAATGTTAAGGAAATTACATTGCAAACTTTTTAATGTACGATCTTGTAGATTATTCAGTCAACAATATATCAAATTATCTACAGCTATTCCATTCTATAACAAGATTGTCTGAAAGCTGTGTATACAAACCTCAGGGCAGTATCAAACTTTATTTCAGCATCCAGTCTGTTCCATGTACAACCTCTTGGGGCAAAAATAAAGATAGGGATCACTCTTCCCTAATCATCACATCAATTACACCTAAAAACCATTTTGTAGCATGTCATAATATTCAATACAGCAACAAGGTCTTAAACAATCCAGCAATCCAGCTATCTCTCCAGACGTATCCAGGTAAATTTTTACAGAAAATGCAAATCTCTCACAACTTTGCATGAAGTTTTCTTGTAAACCCTTGCCAGATGCTCCATGTCACGGACATTAAATTAAATACAACTGTACCAATCCTCCTCATTGCACAAACTTCCTGTGTAATTTATTTAACTCAACAAAAACCTGTAGCCTATGTACCAAGCAGGATGCCTAGGTCTTCCATCAGGAAGATAACAGAAGACAATTGGAGAGAATGAGTTGGGTAAATGTTGGATCAATACAATAAGTTCCACATGGCTAGCTATTCTACTGTACTCAGCCTTCGGTTCAGCCAATATTGTAGTAATTGGCTACTTAACAGGATTGCTCAGCAGCAGCAACCCTTATGAGTTGCAGTCCAGCTAACTGACAGAAAATGAATCAACATGTAAAAATAAAAAGTAGAGAATAGATGACAACAAAACACAAGGACAGTCAGTAAAATGTAAGTATTCAGATTAATATAATGGCAATGTTTGATAGCCATATTGTTTGGAATAGAGAAAAACATCAATGAATTTAATTCATTTACAACCACACTACTCCTCTGGCAAAGATTTAAACAAAGTGAAAGATTTATATATATATATATATATATATATATATATATATATATATATATATATATATATATATATATATATATATATATATATATATATATATATATATATATATATATAGGCAGACAGACAGACATGTAAAGATGGATAGATTCAACCAAATTTCTTTCAAATAGAATAGACTAAAAATAATAAAAACATACAAGATTGTAATTAAGCCATTGATGGAATTTTAAAATTATTTTCAGCTCCTAAACAATTATCCCAGAATGTTTCCTTGTTCTCTCATCCACTTTTGACATGAATATGTTTTGCTAAATAAATGCCTATCACTTTCAAGAGATCTTTACATCAGTTTGTACTCAAATGTTTCAACAGGTCTTCTATTTCTTTTTGTAGTCATTTGTTTGAAATATAACCTCCATCCCAATGCATTTATTTCTTTCACTATCCTAAATACTGTTTTTTAGAGTTTAAACAATACACTATATAAATTAAATTTTGAGTATCATATGGTATTCAATTTTAAAATTTTCACCCATTTTCATGGTTTTTTTTAACAAGCATGAATTAAATAGAAATAACACAGATAACATCCATCAAGTTCACACTTAAAACAACCATGCTTGTCAGTACTAAAATGCTCCTTATCTCCTATGTTCCTGTTTCACTTGTAACCATTAAGTGCATGTTCTAGATGCTTGGATGGATGGATGGATGGAAAAAAGACAGACAGATGTATGTATGGATGGACAGATAAATAGTTGCATTTTATTAACTATAGCCATGTACATGGTTTGTAACCACCAGATTTTCCATTGTTAACTAAGCATCAAACCAAAACAAATCATTTAGATCTGCTTTTACATGCTGCTTCAGTTGCCTAGTTAACCCTACATTCAAATGAGACAAAATTAATTGGAGTCCTTCAGAGAGACAACCCACTGTTGCATAGTTAACCCTACATTCAAATGAGACAAAATTAACTGGAGTCCTTCAGAGAGACAACCCACTGTTGCATAGTTAACCCTACATTCAAATGAGACAAAATTAACTGGAGTCCTTCAGAGAGACAACCCACTGTTGCAAAGTTAACCCTACATTCAAATGAGACAAAATTAACTGGAGTCCTTCAAATAGACTGCTCACTGTTGCCTACTTAACCCTACATTCAAATGAGAAAAAAATTACTGGAAGAAAAGAATCTCCAGGAATTCTGGATAAGAAAATTTCTTCCTTTTAAACTTACTTTAGTATTCAAGAGTCTTGAATAATTATTAAAGCTACGTTAAAAATCTAAATCATTCACACACACGCACACACTAACTAGACAATAGAAATCTTTTAGTGAGGCTCAATACTGATATGACCAGATATCTAGAGGCAGTGATTTGATTTTGAAAATGGCCCTTGTGACATTTATAGAAGGATGTCAGATCAATTAGTACCATTTTCATTTCTCACCAAATAAACATTCTAAAAAGTCTACTGGAGAAAATCTCAGCTGATATGACCATTTATTCAGGAGTAGCAATAATAAGATATTCAAGATGGCTGCTAAGGTGGTTATACTCAACATCAAATCAACACTATTTCCATTCTGAATTGGTGAAAACCTCATGGTAATGTTATGTTTCCTTCATAGAACCAGCTAGACATCATAAAAAGTCTTTCACTGAAAATTCTATATTGATATGACCATCCATTCTGGAAAATTATCCATAATGTTTTGGTTTCTTTTAAAAAAAGGACAACTATAGTTTCCATACTTTATGTCTGTGTGCCACAATTTTCATTATGACCAGCTAAATCATGGGATGAATGTGTTTGTAAAGTCTCATGGCAATCCTCCAAGCAGGTTAGGAAAACAAAATGGGGCTAATGTACAATCCATGGACTGTGGACAACAGGTCATCCCATAATCTTTTCTGGTTCAAAACAAAACAAGTTGAGCTAAAAATAGCTTACCATGTCATATATATATATATATATATATATATATATATATATATATATATATATATATATATATATATATATATATATATATATATATATATATATATATATATATATATATATCTTTGCACTACACACTTAAACTGTCAAAATGAAAGAGGGAAAGAAGTCTACAACTGCCACTCAGGCTTCACACAGCGTCTCAGTTGACCATTACAACAATGCCAAGACCATAATTCATAGAATACATGACATAACTGACACAAAGATAGCCTAGTTTAAAAAGTATATGCCTTTATTTGACATACCAATGAAATAAATGTCATTCTTTTAAATTTTATTTGTTTCTTTCAACATCTCTTTAATTCACTTATGTTTCTAGAGCATCATACAAGACCAAATAATATTGTGATGTGGCACATTGGACACTTTAGCTCTCACTTGTGTTTCTTTTCCACATATGACACTTACATTAGGCACTGTTGAGCTCACATTTGTTACTTTTCCATCTACAAAAGCATCAAGAAAGCAATTTCCAATAATGTAAAATCCTATATGTTGGGTGTTTTTTTTATTATCAGCAAGACTTCCCACAATTTAATGAATATTTCTGGATGTTCAAAGTATGAATTTTAGTCATTTTTTTCAAGACTATTTATTTTTATTTGCAGAGTAAACAAAGGTATTTGAAACTATTCTATACTTCATACTGTTATTTGACAAAAAAATTAAATGTTTCTGAACATGCACATATTTTTTAAAAATTTCACTTGATAAGCTTCACTCCAGGTATTTTCATAATTTCTTTACATATTCACTACAATGCAAAACACATGTAACTAGTTATAAATTGCTTGAATGCAAAATTACAATTTAGTCAATGTGACTTGATTGCATTTTATAAACCATCTAACTAATTTCTCTCATAAAAAATCAAAACTTCCATAAATGACCAATAAAACACATAGACAAAAGAATTTGAAAGATATTTTGCATTTAAAAGATATTGTGTATTTAAAGACAAAACAAGTGTTAATGACTAATTCTGCAAATAAAGATATATCCTAAATACAAACTGCTCTTGAAAATTTACCATTTTGGGGAGTAGCTTCATTCCAAGATAGCAGCAACATTTCATAGGATAGGAAGAATTCTCTCCCTTGTTAAGTGAAACTATTCACACTTCTAAATACCATGAAGACAACTTTAACTTTTCATCATAAAGCTGTACAAACTTAAAAAACTTTAACTTTGAGAAAGAAAACAAAACTTTAAATTTTGAGAAAAACATAAACTTTAACTTTGAGAATTAATGTATCACCAAAGAAAATGCTAGACCAACAGTAAAAAAAAATCAAAAGTAAATTGCTAACATTTAAAACGGTATAATGCTTAATATGGGACAGGAGCACAGTAGGAAGTGTACCATTCATCAGCCTCTGAAAAGCCAAAAGAAAAATAGAAAATATGTCAATATCACAAAGATGCTTTCACAATGTGATGCAAAAGTTTCAAGTAAAAAAACGTATAAAACCTTTTCTGAAAATAGTGAAAATAAAGTCCGATGGCTGAGGTTTCTAAATACATGTATAAAGCCTTGCATCAAATTCAGTTTTAATGCATACAGTCCTTAAAATAAGCACAATCCTTATTCAACTGTCTGACAAAGTTTTATTTCAAAAGAGCAAAAAAAATCCATTTTAATAAAATGTAAAATTGCAAAACTAAATCTGATATAGGTCTGTTTATTTAAAGCCTCATGCCCAATTTGGTTTGCATCCATGATACTGCAGTAACACAACAAATTTAAACTCAAATACAGTTACTTAAAAAGAGTTAACACTGGTATTGATTTCTACAGGGTAGAGATGAGATGGGGAGATATGAGAGCATTGTATGCCAGCTCCACCGATATGGCAGGGGCTTAAAAAAAATCTCACATGTAAGAGGTCTAAAAATTATACAGAAATTATACATGAATTTACAGAATTTTAATATTTTTACTTTTTCATTTCATTCTTTTCAATTTGTGTGTGTTGTTCTTCTTTTTCTTGTATTTGTCGTGTTTAAATGCAATTTTTTCAGTACACAATACATGGCAGCCAGTATAAATAGTAGAAGAAGAACCCAGGAAAACACCAGAAAGAACCACTGACCCACAAGAAGCTACTGGCAAGCTTTCTAAGATATCTGCAATGGCCAAGTCACAGACTCAAACCCAGCAGGCAGAGGTGTGATGGCAGTGACATTGAGCACCTGTGTATGTATGTATGTATGTATGTATGTATGTATGTATGTATGTATGTATGTGTGTGTGTGTGTGTGTGTGTGTGTGTGTGTGTGTGTGTATGTATGTATGTATGTATGTATGTATGTATGTATGTATGTATGTATGTATGTATGTATGTATGTATGTATGTATGTATGTATGTATGTATGTATGTATGTATGTATGTATGTATGTATGTATTGTGTGCATGTATTTATGTATGTATATGTATGTATGGATACATGGATAGTTAAAATTGTCTCATTGGGAAAGATATTAAACTTGTCTTTTAGGTTAAAACTTTAACATGCCTTAGAGGGAAAGATGCTAAACTTGGCATAAAGGTAAATATAATAAATTATCTCAGAGGAAAATATATTCAAAATGTCTCAGAGGGAAATATGTTCAAAATGTCTCCGAGGTAAATATGTTCAAAATGTCTGAAAGGAAAATATGTTCAACATGACTGAAAGGGAAATATCATATTTAATGTTATTTTTCATACACAAAAAAATAATTATTAAATTCAGTGTATGAAAAATTATGTCAAATAAATAATTATCATTTGTTGGTACTGACGGTGTACAAAAAATAAAGGGATCATACTTGAACAAATTTTATGGAACAAACGCTATTCGACAACCTAGCAGTACAAACATAGAAAGTTAACATATTTTCTGTCTCATTCTGCTCTCAACTCAAGAATCTAATTACAATAAAAATAAAACTACTAAAAGATCTGTGTTGTCATTAGAGAACAAGAGAGAGGATTATATCTCAGTGTGCAAGCTTGTATGCATTTAGAGCATACATAGCTGTTGTGTAATGTTGGTTTGAACAAGTATTATTTTTTGGGTAAGCAACAAGAACCCATATTGTAAAGAAATTAAGTGTAACTTGCAATCTTACAGCAACAATAATCTCATTATCAAATTGCAATTAATAAAAGAACTTGAAATCATGTTTTAGTTAATGCACTTGTGAGAGAGAGAGAGCTGAAACAAAATTTTGTCAGTGCACAAGACCATATTCAGGGCTGTTGTTATTTGTAGCTTTTTCAAAAAGAAAAATTTTAGTTACCTGAGGATTGTGATAATCCTTATGTATTATGACCCTACTCTATTCAATTATCAATAAACACCACTAAATTAACAATTCATTCCTGATGTTTTAATTATGATGTACACAATGTGACAACAACCACATGGCTATGAAGTGTTATTTATATAGTAATTAAACATGATTAGGGCTTTGGCTTTAGCAGTTGAAACCAGATTGAGGGCAAGAATCCAATGAAGAGGTCAAAGCAGCAAGGCTGCCAGCAGAAAAATAATGGCTCTCTTTAGAGAAATGAAAATCTGTTAATGTGCTTTTGAAGCTGTTGTCCCATACAGCAGATGTTATAAAGCCAAGCCATCATACACATTTATTGTTCCAACCCACCCATAAAAATAATAGTAAGGTATATTGTAGAATCCATTTGCAATAAAAATGTTAATTATCTCCAAGTCAAAACAGAACAAGCACTTCAAAGATAGTATAAGAATATATAGAAATTGATTTAATGGAGTCCATGACTTTCATAGAAAATAATAAGGATTTTATATTTTATGTTTGTAGGACTATAATGAAACAATAAGACTAGTTGACCAACAGTCACTGGTCTTCATTTTAGCATGTACTGAGATTTGTTGGATAAGAATATGTCAGAGGGCTTCCAAACTCATTTTAAAATGCATGTGGTGTTTCCTTAACCTGACAGACCTAAATAAGGTGAACTAATTAATGATAATATTTTAAAGTATGGTCTGTGAAGTTCTTTATCCATTTGTTCATAAGTAGATATAACCAATAGATATTGTAATGACAATAATAGGGCTTTTGCACCTGGGTGCCCACAGCTGTTGTTTTGGAGTAGGGGGGACAGTCAATCACGGCCAGGAGAGTTAGTATAGTAAGCCCTGATTAAACTTGTCAGAATATATATGTATGTGTGTGTATATATATATATATATATATATATATATATATATATATATATATATATATATATATATATATATATATATATATATATGATTTCCCAGGTGAATCACAGAACTTCCTCAACCAATGCTGCAGGCTACAATCATTGTATTTTCTCACCAACAATGATTAATTTAAAAAAAACAAAACAAAATGATAATAAGATATTTTTGATCTTTTTTGCAAATGTAAATCTTCTTACTATAAATTTTATGTATGATAATGGATTTTATTTAAATAATAAGTATTTGATAACTGAATTTTGTATGAAAAATTAAAGGGTATGAAAAATACAAAAAATAATGTATGTTCAAAATGTCTAAAAGGGAAATATGTTCAAAGTGTCTGAAAGAGAAATATATTCAAAATATCTAAAAGTCAACATGACTGAGAGTGAAATATGTTCAAAATGTCTGAAAAGGGAAATATGTTCAAAACGAATGAAAGGGAAATATGTTCAAAATGTCTGAAGGGGAAAGAAGATAAAAGTAGCAAGAGTATTACATGTACCAGTTTACAGGTTTACCTCTATTTTTTTCCAATGGTACTACAGACATTTTCACTTACACTAACGATATTTATACTTTAACAAAACAGTTGTATTTCTTGCTAATTAATTAAGAATATTGTCAGTATAATTATGATTCCTAATTACATATATGGTTGTGTCATAAATGCAAACATTGTGGCCAAATATAGGAGATGTTATGAAGGATATCAGGGACAAATTCCACTTATGGAACACTTTCAGACCAAAAAAAATTCATTTTCAAGTTGCTTACTAAGTGTATGTTAATGATTTATACCTTCATAAAACTGAGAATCACTCCAAGATTTTTATGAAAGTACTTGTTTCCTGTTTGAATTTTATGTAATTTCTCAAGACCAATAAATATTTTCACATCTGTTGTATGTGTTTCATTTTACTGGCCCTCTCCAATGAACATCTTTCTTGGGTTTTAGTATTCCACTCAGTTTTATTATGTCAGTAATTAGTTATGAACTGCAACTTATCACCATGGGCTCAAACATCAGCAAATTGCCTCTCAAGGAGTATCAGCTAATGTTAGCTTAATCAGGCTTAGATAACAAACTATACAAAAGTCAGCAATAAAAAAGTAAATCCATCTACTATAGTGTACAGACTATTTAACTTTTTTCGGGGGAAGGGGGCAGCAATTTTCTTTGGAACTGATATATATTTTTTTTTGTTTTATCCCAAGATAATCAATTGTCTTTTTCACAAATAATATGAGTAGTATAATACTGTATTACAAAACATAAAAAATAATTTTTCAGTTATTGATAGACTGATATCATTTTTAATATACTTGTCAGGCCTCTGCCCTAACATTAAATAGTTTGTCCCTATTATAATTGCAGCATACCATGTATGTTCATACATAGAATGGTACAAAATTTTTCACAGTACCCACCTCAAACCATGACCTTGTCTTTTAGACCCCAAAATCAACAAACTTTTTCAACAGCTAAAGAACAAACCATTCACAAAGTTTTGTCAAGTAATGGGGTCAAAAGTTAGCAAGTAAAATCCTTTTTCTTTTTTCAGCAACCTTGACTTTTGACCTCTGGACTAAGAAAAAGACATTATTATTACCAAAACATGATAATCATCCACAAACTTTAGTAAATGTGCAAAGGTGATACCTGAAATCAGAATCCATGATATGTTTTCTTTTCTTTGACATTTGACCCAGAAATTAAACAGACCCTACCCTGAGTCAAGCACATCCTGCTCACAAATTTTGGTAAATCTAGATGTAGACTTATTAGAGCTTTTGAATGAAAATAATTTTTTGTTTGTCAATGACTTTTACCTTTTAACTTTGAACTACAACAAGAATAGGCATCTTCCTTATCTTCTATGTTTGGTATATGAAGACTGAAAAAATTAAATTATTGTGCAGAAACCATTTTTCCTCTTTCAGTCACAGTGGCTACTACAGCTATAGTTCAGAAATCAAATTGGAAATAGATGGATCAACATCATAACATAAGCCAAACAGTGGACATATCAAAGATCCTAAAATTAAAGATTAGGAAATTATTGTACAAACCACATTATTTTATAATGTCAAACACTTGCTCAGATCAATATGCTGCTCAACCATGCTTACACAAAAATCTTCCACCTCACAGGACAGAAATCAACACACATGACAGTTTACAAAATGTGCAACCATCAGTGGGGAGTTCCATGTCGCCAAAGTAAGACACTTGCCTTCACAAATTGCTGAGATCTCACCTCTGTCAACATGGGTTTGAATCTTGACTCAGGCAACATGGATTTGTGAGAAAGCCTGCCAGTGGCTTCCCTTAGATGAGTGGGAGAAAGCCTGCCAGTGGCTTCCCTTAGATGAGTGGTCGTTCTTGGGGTTTTCCCTGGGTTCTTCCTCCACCAAATATACTGGATGCTGTGTATATCTTCTATTACATGCTACACATCAGTATAAAACCCATAAAAGCATGCAAACCAATCCAATGTTAGTGGACACTGGCAAGATATGCTCTCTAGTCCAGTTCTGCCAACTAGGAGGTATGAACAAGTTAGGTACTTGTATCATACTCAAGTGGCACAATACTAACTTATCTCTGCAAATTTTTCAACGAATGAATAAGGTTAAATTGTCTTACATTTATAATCATTCATGCCAAGCAAGACAAGAATCTATCAAATGGTTTAGAAAATACATTCAAATTAAACTGTTTAATGAAAATTGTAACACACTATTCATGAGAGCATTGACAATGCCATAAATATAATTACCCCATCAATCTGTGTTGCCAAGTCATTACCTGAATCATCCAAGACCTTAATTATCCAAACCTTTTTTTCCAAATTTGAACAAAACTGGACCAGAAATATGGCTTCCCAAGTGGAAAAAAGCTCAACCAAGCAGATGCAAAATCACCTCATTGATATTTCTGTTAATTACTTATATTGTCTTAAATCTTGATAATACAATTTGATAAAAAAAAAAGTCCACATGTTGGAAACAAAAAACTGTTGACAGATGACAATATTTATACTCAATTATAATACAAGTTCAGTTAAAAACTGCACATACCCAGATGTCATTGCATAATGTGCCAGCAGACCTGGGTCTGTGCAGTTTGTCAGGACTAATAAATAGAACAAACAAGACAGACCTTTATTTGCTGACCCATCATGCTACAGATGAGAATCTTTATTGTCTGTAGTCTGACCTAACTTACAAGTGAGTATAGATGGTACTATGCACAGTTTTGGATGACTTATGAGTGAGTATAGATGATACTATGCACAGTTTGACATGACTTATAAGTGATTATAGAAGGTACTATGCAGTTTGACCTGACTTATGAGTGAGTATAGATGGTACTATGCACAGTTTGACATGACTTATGAGTATAGGTGATAATATGCAGTTTGACCTGACTTATGAGTGAATATAGATGGTACTATGCACAGTTTGACATGACTTATGAGTGAGTATAGATGGAACTATGCACAGTTTGACATGACTTACTAGTGAGTATAGATGGTACTATGCACAATGCATGATGTAGAATGGCAAAAAGTCCTTACCTGTTTTCTGTTTATCAAACAAGTACAACCAATTGAAGGACAGAAGTGTGAACCTGTCCCACATTGAACTCCACTTAGGAATATCAAACTGTTACAGAAATCTATCACAATAATCCAATAATTCATGCACAACAAGAGTATCAAGAGTACCAAGACAATTATTTAATTAGAATGAAACCATATCCTAACAATGACCATACAAATTGTTGGGTAATGCCATGTTTATGTCATTGTAATCATGCAGGGGCATTTAACAAATTAATAATTAAATATTAACTGTTCTAAAATTTAAAATTAAATAGTTTAGACAAAGTTAATTCAATCCTGACTGCTCTGTACCTTAATTGTCACAAAAAGCTTTCAAACAAAAATAATTTATCACTATAGACACCTACAATGGTGGCCAGGTACTAAACAGGATTAAGATAAAGCAGATGTGACATCTAAACAAAGTAGCACAAATTCCTTTCCATCTCAAATTCCTTTCCATCACATATAAATGGATGAAATCTTAAGAAATTGAGCAGTTCTAGTACAATAAATACTGTTTGCTTTTCTGTAATTTTGCATCATTTTCACAGTTGAATTTTTCAATGCAGGATGATATTTGATATTTTATATATGTTTATTTTATTCATTCCCAGATGCCTGATCATACTCTGACTTTTAAAATCACTTAGTTATTTAGTATCAAGCCAGATTCTTCACATCATGTTGTATATACTGTATATATTGAATATAACAAATAGAAAGCTTCATGGTAGATTATTTCTGCAACTGAGTTACCTTCTAAAAATGTCTTTATTATTGTTATTATTATTATTACTATTATTATTATTATTATTATTATTATTATTATTATTATTATTATTATTATTATTATTATTCCTTTCATTGTCACAAAACATCATACAATGTTTATTCTTGTCTGTACTGGATCAAACCTTAAGGCTGACCTGGTCCTAAAATGTCCACCTAGTTGAACAATGATTTTGCTGTATTTCTCAAGGCATGTAACTAATGACCTTCCAAATGGAATATAGATTTATGAGGATATAATCAAAGTTAATAATTATCATTATAAATATATGTGTATTCAAATTCTAAAATCTCACACCCATTACTGACATAGTTGGTTTGATGCCTACATAACCTATATCAGCATTAAATATAGCAATTCATTTCCTCAACAGAAGAAAACTGGGCATTCAGCTAGGATGTGGTGTTTAAAAAATTGTTTGAATAATGTTTATATTTACAAAATCATACTTTGCAAATACTTCTATATTTACAAAATCACACTTTGGAGAATTTCTACAGGTACATCACATTTTGGAAAATAATTACTAGTATATTTTGCATAATTCTGTTTTGGAAATAAATACATCTAAAAAAATCATGTTTAGAAGAAAAAAATCTGTAGAACTTTTGGAAAAAGAAATATCTAAAGAACAAAAACCTTTTATCACAAAATATCAAATCCATTGAAATCTTAAAACAGTCCATCTTAAATTACACTATATCAATCACAAAACATCAAATCCAATCCATGGAAATCTTAAAACAGTCAATCTTAAATTACACTGTATCAATCACAAAACATCAAATCCAATCCATGGAAATCTTGAAACAGTCAATCTTAAATTACACTGTATCAACCACAAAACATCAAATCCAATCCATGGAAATCTTGAAACAGTCAATCTTAAATTACACTGTATCAATCACAAAACATCAAATCCAATCCATGGAAATCTTGAAACAGTCAATCTTAAATTACACTGTATCAAACATTTTTACTTCCCAGTTGAAAAACAAAGCATAAAATTCCATTGTTAGTACAATATGTACCAAAATCAAATAATGCAATATGACAATATACTTTTAACCTTTCCTTAAAGTGAAATATTTTGAATTATTTCATGATTTTGTTTACTCTTCACTGTTTATCCAATGTACATCAATGTAGCTTTGCCAATTACCTATGCATTAAATCATATCATTCAATTTACAAGTCTAAAATTATCATGAATTTCCTGTTATTCATCTCAACAGTGCACAGAGAATAAAAACAATACTATTCTCAACCAAACAAAACATATATATATATATATATATATATATATATATATATATATATATATATATATATATATATATATATATATATATATATATATATATATATATATATATATATATATATATATATATTACAAAATAACACCAACATGTAAAATCTGTTCGCTTTCTTGCTTTTTCAGACTCCAATATTATGTATGACTTGTATGACTACTCACTCAGTTCCTGTCTAATGTAATCCCATTTATACAGTCCCTAAAATCTCACAAATCCAAAAACTCTAGTCCACAATCCTTTGACCTTTCAAAGTCCCATAGTGCATTATAAACCATTCTTTAATTAGATATCTCTTTGCACAGTGATAATAAGGATAAAATAAACTAGAGCTCAATTTCTAAATTTATTTACAAAATTCAATTAAATTCAAAGTGAAAACATACAGAAAGAAACTGGAATGGTCATTCCATGAACAAATTGTATCATGTCATTTTGGTTTGGCCATGGGGTCATGGTAACCTTATTCAGAATTAAATGAATCCCTTTATAAATTCATATTAAAAGAATTTTAACTGAGAACAAAGTGGAAAAAAGTGTCCTGGGATATTATTAAATATCAGTAACACTACAGTTTAATCTACTGTATGAAGTGTTTCAAGTTGCCAGACTGCCCCAAGCAAATCTGCAATGCCCAGTATGAGCTTACAAGCCAAGTGATAAATTATTGAGATAAAAGAAGCAATCAGCTCCACTCTAAAGAGAATAATGTAGAAAATAGGGAGGCCATATTTTGTTTGGATTTTGTTAACAGCCTTTCAAACTTACAAATAAATATTTAAATGGATGATCTAATGCATTCACAGCATTGACCAGAAATTATGAAAGGTGTGATGTTACCACCAATAACTTTGACAATTTCTCTTTGACTACTAAAGAACAAATATTTACCTGCCTTCAAATGGTTTGTTAAATCCCACAAAACAGCTGCTGCATAATTTAGTCCAATTCACCTAAAAATTAAAAAGAAACATTTAGTACACTGGATACCACACTTTACAAGTCAACAAATATGTCCCAACAAGGTGGTACAATGCATGTAAACAGCCTCTCTGAGGTTTTCAGGCTGGCCTGTTAAATTAACAAATCCTTTCATCTCATTAGCATACTGATCTCATCATCACAGTTACACCAAGTTTAAATCCAGATGGCAACGAAATCAAGCTGCTTTCTGCAAATCACAATAATTTGATTTCAGATGGGAAATAACAGATCTGGAAAAAGACCAAATTAAAACATTGTACTTTGGTCCTGAGTTAGGTATGGGACACTATGTCCTGCCAACTTCATTAACACAAATGCTGCATGCAGAATCAAATTGCACACAGGCATCGATAAGACCAAATCCTAGAATGGTATGAAATGTATTCTGATTTTACTGATTCATTTTCAAGTGCACTACTTAATGTGATTGATTTAGGGAAAATGGCATAATTCAACAAAACTTGTAATTTCACTCTTATTTATCTGTAGTATCCCACAATTAAAATCATGTTTATTTTAATGCCTTTTTGCATCTATATCCTGTTTTCACATAACTCCTTTTAAAATCTATTTGTTTTGTGAGTACAGACACTTAAACACTGAATGGAAGTAAAATATAATTTTATTTTTATTATAAATAATTTTTATATAATTAATGTAACCAAGTAAGCTTAAATGACAAAATATTTAAATATTTATCTTTAATTTTAACAGAAGAACTAGTCATGTAAAACATAGCAAGAATTGTGTGGGTGTGTGATTAGGATTTTTAATGTAGGTTTAACAATTTTTCAGTCATATCTCTACATATCTGCAGTTAGAGTTTATAGTGATATCTAGCACTGGGGCATCATGCCACAGACCTGTAGCATGTTCCACCCAGTCACATTATCTGACACCAGGCTGACCAGTCATAACACTAGCCTCTTAAAGCTGAGTGCCAAGTGAGGCATCTATTAGTACATTTTTGTAAGACTTTGGTATGACTCAGCCAGGGATTAAACCCTGATCTCCCGCATCTGAGGCAGATGCTCTAACCACTAGGCCACAGGAGCAGTCAAAGTAAGAATTAACTGCAAACAAAAATAAAGAAAAAGATTTCAGGATTTTAAAATGAACATTCAACCAGAGATTGAAAAAACCTCATTTAGATGGGTCAATTATTGTCCCTTGCAATGAAGCCTAATTTGACTGACACTTACTCTTCACCCAGAGCAATTGATAAATTAATCATTGTTTTAAAGAGTAACATGAGCTGTAGGTCTTAAATGCACAATGGAGTTAAATTTTATTAAATGGAAAATCGGTATGTCAAATGGAATCATAAAATGCTTTGAAATTAATAATGAATATCAGTTTTTGTGTTTGCTATAATTATGATCAAGATATTGCAATAATTTACATGTTTGATCATCATGTGTCAAATGAGAATAAGTGTTATTTTTTGTCTAAAAGGACCTTCATTATACAAAAATCATTGCCTAAATGCAGTATGAAATCATTGTAAACTATATATTTTTCTTAATTTTTCAACAATTTCATGCTTTTTTGCTTCAATCTTAATGCAAACATTAGTTTCTTTGTTTGTTAAATGTAAAGGCAGACATTGTATTTCAATGTTGTTACAGATTCATTTTTGTTGCAAACTGGAAAATTTGCATGCAACATAAAGCAATGATAATTAAAAGTTGCCAATTCTTCAATCAGTACAATCATGAAATTTAAAAAATGTTTTCATTATTTAAGTTTAAGTTATAATTTATTTCAAATTCTTCTCAACTGTTACAAATGTAAATTCACAATATGAAATGGAATTTCTCCATAAAAAATGGAATCATTTTTAGGAAAGTGAGTACTGGTTTGCAAACTTGGATAAAAAAATAAATAATTCTTTCAACTAATATTGGAAACTAAGTCTATTCTGTAACTAATAACTTTATCTAGCAGAATAATTGACTAATTAGACATAATTTCATTTCATATGCCAAAATTTCCTTTTTGCATCATGATGACTGGACTCATGAATGTAAATTTGGTAAATATTTGGTAAAGGTAAAAAATGTCAAACATAATTGACTTTGTTACTTCTTGTACATACCCAACACATGTGGGTGTGGGTGTGCTTATGATGTTACTCCTCATTCACCTAAAACTGTTCCCAAGTCCCAAATTTGTCTCAGTTATATGCAACACTCTATCCAACTAAATGCAATGAAAATTATCATGAAATCTAATGGAGTAAAAACTTTTCATACAGACAAAGTGTTATTAAAATTCATAAAATAGTGGTGCAAACTAACAAATACACCATTTCATTAAACATACTGTATGCATCAAAAATTATCAAGAAGCAAATCCTATAGTCTTCTGCAAGAATAAATATTGTATAATAAACAAAATTATGATTTCATCAGACACTTGGGTTTTTCTTGACGAGTTACTATGAAAGCATTAATGCAGTGTTATACCTCAAATGAAAATGCTCTCTATAACTATGGAACCTATTAATACTAGCGTGCCTCGTAAGGAAAATAATATGTGGGTTTTCTACAAGCTGATATTCACTTTGATAAACAGGATTTCATTTTATATTCTGAAATTCTAATTAGCATTCTGAATTCATATTTCGAACATTTGAGGAAATTTTGAAAAAATAAATGAATGACATAAATAAAAATATTTTTTATAGTACATGATTTTACTGATTAGCTAACTTGAGAAATCGGTAAATCAGTAACTTGAGAAATCGGTAATTATCAATCGTTAATGCTTAAAAGTTCATGTCAATTTTCTAGTTCGTAACAGACCACTCCAGTGGCAAAGTAGTTAGAGCATCTGCCTCAGATGTGGTAGGTAGTGGGTTCAATCCCCTGTCGAGTCATACCAAAGATTTACAAAATAGTGCTAATAGCTATCTTGCTTGGCACTCAGCATTAAGAATTTAGTATTAGGACTGGTTGGCCTGGTGTCGGGATAATGTGACTGTGTGGGACATCATGATACATGTCTGTGGCATGATGTCCCAATGCTAGACATCACTATAAACTGCCACACTGCAGACATTGTAGGGATATAACTGAAAAATTGTTAAAGCTATGTTAAAAATCCAAATCACAATCACACAACTAGTTTGCAGCCCAAAAAATATGCATCCGGATTTAAAGGAATTACAGCTTTTTAACATAACCAAATATATAGACTATTCCAAAGTCTAGGTAAGATAGCGTTAAATAGCAGGAATAATTAAATAAAAATGCATGTTTCACAATATAATTTCCATGACAATTTCTCAAGATTGACATGGAAATTTTTTATTATCATTTATTACTTTGCAATAAGGTAATATATTCTCATTTATAAGTTCTTTACTAGAATTAATCAAATAGAGAAATTCTGATAAAAATTCAAATAAGAGTTATTTGCATTTTGCAGAGAAAGTGATATTTTTAATATTTCTTGTCAAAATAATAATGATAAATATAATATAGCTGCTGTGATGTGTAGATCAAATGGAGAATTAACAGGTAGAGCAAACAGACATTTTGAATGCATAATTAAATGTCACCTACACTAAACAAAATTGAAATTGAAAAGTTCCCACCGATAACCGCTACTTCCCTGGTATATATCAAGATAGTGGAATTCCCAGAAGACATCCTGATCTATATTTCTCAAACTGTCTTGAGTGTTTCTGATATAGAAATCTGTGCTTCCGGTGTTGAATTATCTCTTTAATTTCTCAGTAATGATTTGGTTTGTTAACATTAAAATGATAACTATATCTTATCACACATACTTTCAACCTCTGCAGCAAAATATAAATGTGAAATAAAAGTGCTTAAAGTATAGAGGCCTGGAAAATACATTTCAAAGTTCAAATATAAAATCACTTCCTTTAAAACTATATACAAGTTATTGTTGCTAACTAGAGACACTTTAAGCCCTTTAATTAATTAATTAATGTTTTCTCTACTACACAGGACAATCTCCATATGAGAACAAAAGATTCTACCAGACTGTTTGGGGTGAGTGTGCTGCCAAGATTCATGTTGTAAGCTTTAGACTGCAGAAGCTTTACATTTCTTGAAACATGGTTTCTAATAAAGTTGATAATGTAAAAAAAAAACCCTGAAAAATTGAAAACAGTTAAATCACATCAATTGTCCTTACGACAAATAATTTAAGCAAATTATGGTCAATTATTTGATATAAAAGGTTTATTTCCAAGATGTGAATAACTGCAAAACACTGCAGGGAAGTCAACACCCCAGGTTTTTTTGTTAATTGTTAAATAATGAAAACTGCTTTTGTACAGTTCAGTACCTTTTTATGACATGATGAGAGAATAAATTCTGTTTGAAATAGCCAGAACAAACAGCAAACTAAATAGGTGCTTGGCATCAGTATATAGGAATTTCTTCACATTGTATCTGAGTGACAATATCTGTGATGTGCCCAAAACTATCTTTTTGAGATTTGTGGATGACAAGTTACATCTTTCAAGAAATGAAAGGTAATACCAATTACTAGCAATTTGGACTTTATGGCACACCAAAACCATAGTGTTACTATTAAAATTTATTCAAACTGGCAATATCCTTATTGACTAATCAATAAGCTCTCCTGGCCATTACAACTGTTAGACTCCATAAAAAATGACCTGTCAAGTCTCAAATCTAGCTGGCAAAATGGTCACCATTGACTTGCTATGAATATCAGTCCTTGTATAATGCAGTGTAACATTTATATTCAATGGATGAAAAATAGGCATGGGGAAGCAACTATTGGTATTTTGGAAGTCATCTATTCAAACTGTAGCAGAGAAATAGCAAACTGTGAATGACTTCTTTACTCCCAAAATAAGGTACAACCCATTATGTCATGCTGTTGTTTATCTGTTGCCATTTTTGTTTTTGCACAATAATTTAGGTTAATCACTATCTACATTTACCAAACTGAGAATGACAAATGTACTTCAAGAAAGGAAGAAACCTGTTGTTTTTTTGGGTCAAATGTTAAGGTCACTTATGGCTGGAAGCAGACAAAAGTTTTCCACACAGTAACTTTAAGGTCTCTGTTATCTATAGTGAAAAAAAATAATGACTGAAAAAATCTAATTTAGTTTCCACACCAGAACAATAAATCTGCATCATTGTCCTGGATCAGACTGAAGAGGTCTGCACTACGAATAAGGAGAATGGCTATTAATTTGGGGTTTAAGACTGAAGAGGTCTGCACTAAGAATAAGGGGAATGGCTATTGATTTGGGGGTTAAGAATGAAGAGGTCTGCACTATGAATAAGGGGAATGGCTATTGATTTGGGGGTTAGGACTGAAGAGGTCTGCACTACAGATAAGGGGAATGGCTATTAATTTGGGGGTTAAGACTGAAGAGGTTTGCACTACGAATAAGGGGAATGGCTATTAATTTGGAGGTTAAGACTGAAGAGGTCTGCGCTACGAATAAGGGGAATGGTTATTGATTTGGGGGTTAAAGGACAGAAAGCCAAGGATACTACAATTGAGAGAAGGAAAATGGTTTTTATCGCATTAATATTTTTTTGACATGATATAAAACTGAAATGTTATTCACTTAAATCTGCTGACAACCAATGTTAAACCCAAAACATCTGATTATAGTGATGTAAGAATTATGTGCAGTGAAAACTGAAATATTACATGATAATATCTTATGACAATTTTTAAACATAATTCAAAGATTATATTTAGCACAACTGACAGGAAAAGAGTATTCAGGTTTCCTTGTTAAAAATGCTACCACTGAAACAAAGAGTTGTCATTACTATTCAAGAAAAAAGTTTAGGTTGATAGGTATTACCTAAGGAAAGTAATTCAGAAATTGTCTTCTCTTGATGACATACTTATCTGATGCAAAACTGTAAGTACTTATCTATGTCACCCCAATCATGTCTTACTGGGGTACCATTTTAAAAGCTTAAATAAAAACAGATATTTCAAACATTTAACTTTAAATTTGATGTACTTAATGAAACCCTATGGTAATGTACACAGCCATAAAGCACTGGGTGTTAATTCTTTTGTCCCATCCTGAACTGCACAGCTCACAAGTACCCACAATTATTTACATTATATCCTACAAGCACAAGTGGTCATCAAATAAACTTGGGTAACAATAATTTCCAATTTAGGTAAGTTTGTATAGTGTGATGGGTCAATACATAGCTAGCCCTGGGTAAACAGCACCATGTGGTGGAAAACCAAGTGTAAATAGACCTCAGGAGGAAGGGGCCATAAATCCAGGTTTTATTGGTTTCCAATATTTCAGTCTGAATATAATTTGGAATTATCTTGGATACTATACAATTTATTGTCTGACAAGGATTCAACCATTGTTCAAACAGGAAATTTTGGACTTGTTTGGCCAAGCTGTTGTTGCTGTGGCAAAGACCATTTTAAATCAATTTCTGAGTAAAAGTTGGATGATGAACAAGCATGTCATATTTCACAATTTATCTAGTGAGTGAACTTACCTGAGTAGTTACGTTAGAAACAATTATGAAAAAATTACATGCTTTGTAAACAATCACAGAAAGATAAATTCTTAATCACAATAAATTCTGTACACAGAGCTAAACAAAAATGAATTGTGTATTTTACTCCACCAAATTAGAACTGCATATTTTTCATGGTCATTTTGTAACAAGTCCAAAACACAAACATAAACTATGGGACAGTCTCAGAAATTTAGGTGTAATTCATGCCTTTTTGAATGTATCAAGTGTAATTCATGCCTTTTTGAATGTATCAAGCTTAGTGAAAAAGATTAACTAAGGAAATGTTCAATTATATGGTGGCATCTCAGTCAGTGTTCTCACAATTATCAAGTACTATCATTTCAATTTGGCATCAGACATACTGAACAATGAACCAATCTACTGGTTGAATGCAGCATCATATAATATGGACTTTACTTACAACAATGAGCAATATTTTTTGGTTGCCTTGGGCTAAATGCTTAACATTGGGTATAATTTGAGTACCATAAAATTTCAGTGGTTATTTGTCTGCCTAAAATACAAAAATGCTGTTTATCTAAAGCTGTATGAGTAGAAAAGTCTGATTAGAAGAATATGTAGAAAAAGTTGGGCTATTGACTCACTAAACCCAGGCATGCCACATTTACACACCAGGCTATACCCTACTTCCAGGCTCTGTACCATTAAATTTGTTCATGATGCTTTAAAGTTGGTGGTATTACAGAAAAGTAGACAGATGTAGCTATACAATAATACTAAATAATGTAGACTTTCCACTTGCATTACAAAATACAGTGGGAAAAAGTAAAGTTTGAGAGCCGATTTGCTATGCAAAGATCAATAAAACTGTCCAGTCTAAATAGTATAATGACTGAATAACCTTTGAAAACAATATGATAACTCTGAGATTTGGAGTAAGAAGGGGCTGGGCCAAGAAAATGATTGCTCCAAGAGGCAACAAAAGTGTAATTTCACCCTTCTACACATGTGCAAGCAAAATAGCCAATCCAAAACATCTTTAATACAACAAGGCATTGGCTAAAGGATAATCTCTTGGAAGCCATCTGCATGAATGCTTTTAGAAACAACCCCAAAATGCAATTCCTTCAATGATTTAGGGCAAAAGTGACAAGAATTTCCTGAGGATAACACGTTTTAAACAGTGACAGAACTCCTATTTTGAAATTTGATGTTTTGTGTATTTCTGGCATTCCAACATTAGTGGATTGGGGGAAGTGGGCAACTGGAGCAGACTGACCCAAATTAGACTAGAGTAGCAGACCTAGGCTGGCCAAATGGTAGGATATGAACCTGCTTACTTTTGCAGTCAGGAATGCATGTTTGCCACCACTGAGACCACCACTGTTACTTTCTACATTATTCACCTTTTACTACATACAGAATAGCAAAATGGGCCTATGCCACTTCCCTGAGCCAGCAGGGGGTCCAATTTTGTGAACTGTTTAAGCATCAGTTTGAGTTTCAAAGCTAACTGTAACACTCTGTTGCACTTTTAATGGTACCTTACTAAAAATCCATTTAATCTAACATGGGTAACCTTTTAGACTGCCAACTATGGAATTATGTTCTTCTAAAAATCAACATAACAAAAGTACTCCAAAAGTAATCTTTGCTACAAAAATTAATAAAATGGATTTTAAATATACATTTTAAACACAGAAATATGAATAAAAGTTTATATTTGAGAGCTATATTTTTGTAATCATTAGTAAAACCTGCACGGAATTTTTTAACATCTATAGGGAACATCAGTGATTCCCAGTATGATGTCACAACTAAGCCTGGGCAGAACCATGACGATGAAGGTATACATCAGCTTAAGCCACTGAATAAGCAGGATATGGTCACACTAGAGCCCATTCACCCTAGGTCGTGGAGAAAAAAATGAAATTCAACATGATTTAATTGCCATCATGATTGAATACTTACAGTCATATATTGTTTCTATTATATTAATATTCTTTTTACAAATTTCCATAACTATTTTTTTTTATCACATGTCCCTATTTGACATGTTTTGAATTGGCTAGTTTTTCAAAGGTATACAGGTGTTACATTTTGGGAGTTTACTCCTGGAGCTGTCAAATGCAATGCCTAATTAAATGTTTTGCTGTGTTTTTTGGAACATAACACATGTTTTTACAACAAAGACACAACCTGTCTTAACCAATTAAACATAAGCCAACTAGCTCTAATGGGACTAAAATATTTTTGTCATTCTAGTGGGATAAGCTCTAATGGAGTTTGTTCTAATGAGACTTTACCAATAAGCAGAGCTAATTGTATACCCAATACTGAAATTGGGTATATAATTTAGGTCATAAAGACAGTCTCTTTCCATATATATATAACAGTGCAAAACTAATATCTACCCAGCCTGAGCACTTTTGACTCTTAATGAGTCTTTTTCAAAGGCAAGTACAAAACAAGAAAACAAATAAAACACAAAAACCATTGTATTTGCAAAACTATACATGGCTGTTTCAAAAGAAATTAAACCTTTATATTTATTATGTTTAAACTATTTTATTTCAACTTGTTACAGATGCTTGAAAATATTTTTATCTTAATCAATCCCTGACACCACTCATGATCCCTTGATGGATCCAGTCAACTTTGTATTCTTATATATATATATATATATATATATATATATATATATATATATATATATATATATATATATATATATATATATATATATATATATATATATATATATATAATACATTGTTCTGCCTGTGCTGTTAATTCTAGGCCTATAGATTAATGATGCATTTCCACTCATTAATCATTAGCAAGTATAAATTATTCCTGTTTTCTTTATGAATTTAACAGGATACACAATTTCATCAATCCTTTCTGCTCTCCATTCAATTGACAAATATGTGAATTAGCATGTGATATAAATAAAATATTTGTACAGTATGTATGCTGTATCAATGGTATGCCACTTAGGTAGATTTAATTGAATGTGGAGAAAGAAGCCTATAATCTTTCTGCCAACCAGTCTAGGGAATCCCCCCCCATACATAATCATGCCTTATGACATCACAGGGATATTCCCTATATGAATTAAAAACTCCACAATGCTAGCTGCTTTGCTGACTTATATAAGACATAGTTATTCCTCTTTCAAAATTTTCATATCTTCTGAAACAAGCTCGATGCAACTCCAAATACAAAAGTTTTTAATCATTGTACATATTATTTTAATATAATAGATAAATAATATTATATTTTTTTAAAAGGATCTACCTAAAGGCATTGTATGCAATATTGGAAATTTGTCTGCAATATCACTTATTAAAGAGTGGTACCTTAACATATTACCTGTAGTGCATCTGACATATTAGATCCGTTTCATTTAAAAAGGAACATTTATTGTTTTAAGAGCAAACATCTATCAAATTTATTATTATCATCATCATCATCATTTTATTATTATTATTGTTGATATTGTTATTATTATCATCATCATCATCATTATTATTATTATTATTATTATTATTATTATTATTATTATTATTATTATTATTATTATTATTATTATTATTATTACCATTCATCAATTTCCTATAATACACCTGCAAATAAAGGTAAATATATACAATGCTTTTTAGCTAATTTTTTCTTTCACTCTTGAGAAATAAATACTTTACAATCACTTACCTTGACTGCATCTCAGCCTTAGTAAACCATACAAAATATTCACCTTTCACCAAACCATTTGAAAAAAAATATTAACAAGAAATTCTTTGTGCTGTAATTATAGGACAATGATACTGAACTCTGGCCTGCTATACCATCCATACTCAATTTAAATTGCAAACAATAAAACCCCTAATATGCTGTAGCATAATGTGCTTTCAAATCAGTGTACATGTTATTTGTTCTGCTGATTACTCCTGCAGAGACCCAGATCTGCCAGTGCATTATGTGATAGCAGATCTGGGTATGTGCAATTTGCAGATGGACTCAACTTGTACATGAGAAAGGATGGTTCTTTAACTGTGACTTTTCATACAATGATGGTAAAAATCTTCCATATCACCAGGTTTGTGCAGTCTAATGGAAACTCAAAATGGCAATGGATCAAACACTGGCACCAAATGATCAGGAACAAAGTTTAGATCATTAGCCTTCATCAAAATTTCTTTAAAACACAAGGCATGTAAAGAAAGTAAAGTGTACCTACAATTTTCCCAAAATATGCTTTTTCCAAGAAAACAAACTACACTCCCATGTCACAGAGGGCAGTCCATCCCTTAAGTTAATACTGTGTACCTGTGGCATTCAAGAATTCTTAAGTCTTCAATGTGTAGATAAAGCAGCAACATCTACAGCTTCAAAGAGTCTATAATATTTTAGTCAAACAAGGTCAGCAATAAAGATTAGTGATAAGGTCTGTCTAATGCCATTCAATAATCTAAATCAGTGACAAGGGCAGTAAAATGTCAGCCTAACTAATCTTAATAGTGACATCTGGTTATTTGTCAAACTATCTGCACTGTCCTGAGTGGACAAAATCTCCTAGAAGACAAACAAATGGTGGACAAAATGAGACTTAACCAGTGTGACCACAATTTAGCCCATGCCCTATATAAGACATACAAATGAACAAGTAAAATTTTTTTAAACTTATTTAACTTTCAATTGTTTAAAATCTGCAATATATACTATTTTCTTGGTGGAGGGATCATACCAGATTCTTTGATCGGATGAACACAGGCAGAGTTGGAACAACTGGCAAATTTATTTAAATGATGTTTAATGGCACATCAGCACATGAAATGCTATTTACTTCCAAGACACAAGGAGTAAGGTTCCTTCCCAAGAGACACAATACCAAGGCTGAGCACAGCTACTCTGGGTTGGAACCCAATCCATACACTGATTGGGTCCAGCATACCTTGGCAATTGTGAGATCAGCAGCAGCATAAACATTGCCTCTTGAATTAATTAATTACAGACATTTAGTAAAACAAAGCAGTGTCTATATGTTTCATCTTTAAAAAAAATCAAATATCTTAAAATGTACTTTGTTGAAAATCCCATTCATTGGGAGAGTATTGAATAGAAAATTTTCAAGAGGTCTACTGCATAGCAGTTATATTAACATCAGTTCAGCACCTTTTAGCATTTCAAACCAGACATCATAAAAAGTCTTTTAGTGAGAATACCACATCAGTAAAAGTTTCTGTTTAGAAGGAGTTGTAACAACATGATTTTTAACATTAGTTACTGCAGTGATCATACTGGACATTATTTTTTTTTTAGAACCAACTATGCATCATAAGAATTCTTTAATTTGGTAAAATCCTCATGATAATATGACCATCCATTCAAGAGGAGTAGCAATAATCAGATTTTCAAGATGGCTGCTGATGTGTCCATATTGAAATTCTGAGTAGCACAATTATAAGATTCACAGCATTAATTCAGTTCCCATAGTAAACACCATCATATTAAAAATTCAACCTATATTAGATGAAACATGGATGTCAGCTTCTGTATATGAGCTGCAGCTTTTTCTGGACGTGCATGTGTTTGAAACGTGTTTTCAATTCCGTACCAGAGTCTGGTGCTAATTTTAGTAATGGGTATTCCAAACTAAGACTGTTCATGGACTGAAATTCCATCAATAAAACAATGTTTTGTTTTATTTTCACTTACAACTTGGATAAGCTCTCAGAATATTTTTTCCCTAAAATATAACTTGCATTTCTAACCAATCCTGGCCACCCAAACCCATATATACTATATTTATTGTTCACCCATATCCAGGCTGGTTCCCATTTTTCCATACCATTAGTACTGTGTGTCATCTAGACCAATTACTCCTTGGGATGAATGTGTATGCCTCCTGGTAAAAAGGTATAGCAAAAACTTGTACTAATGGATAGGCAGACAGACAAGGTAATTAAATAAGCTCTTCTAGTCAATCAACAGTGCAGCTAAAAATTGCATAATTATTGTAACAAGAAGGCAAATTATAATATCAGCAATATATTGCAAAATATGCACTTCCTATTTATGAATCTTCCTGAAGACAGACTGTTCCCCAGCTGAATAAATTTTTTTTTTATCCCTATGAAGTTACATCAAAAAACATGTGTCTAGATTAAAGGCAAGCCATAATGCAACCAGTCTGGGGACTATTTAAAAACAATAATTGATTCTGTAGGTACCATTATCTGTATACAATGTACTACTTACTTCAACACCCTCTAATAGCTTAATTATAAGCCACTCCAACACAAGCTACTGTTGTCAATACATCCCACAGGATATTTAATCTCCACAGCTGTAATTTATTTAACTAATAGTTTACATGTCAAATTATTTCATCATGTAAGAAATTGCTCAAGTTAATGCAATATATATATAGTAACAAATACATGTACCAATGGATTCGAAAACTTACATTATTATAACTGTAGTAACAGTCATTACAAGAAAAGGAACAAGATAAAATACAATGTTGTTAAACACAAGGCAAAAGAAAAGTACCTGTTTAGCTAAAATCAACTAATGTGCCACCAATGTTGTTTAGAAGTCTTGGACTTGTCATAATTTTATAATTTATTACCATGGCAACTGTTGTTAAGTCCCTTACTCCTGAGGTATAAAACTGCCAGGAACCCAGGCTGATCTGACAATAGGATTAAAAAAAACACCCTTTCAGTCCTAGTCCAGCGTTCTTACCAATAATATCTCTTGGACAAATAGAAAAGACAAACTCACACAATTTCTATAGTTGAAATGAAATAATGAACCCTTATAATACACCCATAATATGTTAACTATTGTCCAGCTGAAGAAAAAAATGCTATTAAAGCTTTCAAATTAAAAATGGATTGTTGATGTGAAGGTAAACAATAAAGCTTCCCCAAATACAAATGTCTCAAATGTAAAAAATCTGCCATCCCATTCCCAGGTGAAAATGTATACATCATTGCTACCTAACCCTGATTAGAGCATCCGATTAGGATGCAGGAGGTCATATGTTCAATCTGCTGCCGAGTCATAACAAAGACATGATGTCCCAGTGCTAGACATAATCTGCCACACTGCAGACATTGTAGTGATACAACTGGAAAATTGTTAAACTATTTTAAAAATCCAAATTAATCAACAATGTCACATTTGCTAAGCCAGGTTATCTGGATGTATAAATGTAGGGTATTATTTCCTCATTTTGATGTGGAAACATCACGGCCATGTTAATCACTGATGCAAGTTGCCAGCCATCCAGACTATAGGGTCAAAGGCTAATGCAGTCCTCTCTCTCAGATGTCAAACATTGGTTCAGGGATCATAAGGAAGCCAGCAGAGTGATGGGGCATGTTCTCAGAATTAAGCTAGAGTGTGGGCCTAAATATTTAGATCAAAATCATAGCTAAAAACTTAGAATAGCTAGAGGGTGGGCCTAAATATTTAGATCAAATTCATAGCTAAAAACTTAGAATAGCTAGAGTGTGGGCCTAAATATTTAGATCAAATTCATAGCTAAAAACTTAGAATCAATTCATCAGTATTCCTTGACAGATTAAGAGAAGTTCATTGAGCAGTTATATAAGCAAAAGGATACTCCAAGAAAAAAATGCCACTCATAATTTGTCGGGAATCATAGGACCAGAATTGTAAAAGAAGGAGAAGCTAAGGAAGGTTAGTAAGTTATTTGCTCAATTTTTGCAAAACATTACAGCATTATAATTGCAAGTATTGTTAGTATGTATACTTAATTACTGTAATTGTTTTAGTATGTAAAATTACCTTGTAATGTTTCATTTATAAGTATGTTTGAGACATAAATGAGTTTACATAGAGAATTATGTAGATTGCTAGCTTGGCAGAATTAATATTATAAGTCACTGGTAGGGTACCTCATAGTAACCAGTACCTTAAGTAATGCATTAGGTTAGAGTTTATGCATGTTTGAATTGGAGTTTATGAAATGATTTGACATATTTAAGATTAGTTGCAATAGATGTCTGAATATATCAGAGCACGGATATTTGAATATTTGTACATTTTGTATGAGTTATATGTATCTGATTATTGTGATAGTGTCAGTATAATGGAATTAAGAGTATGTACTGATGTGAATCAATTTATCATTGCATGTGTACCAGTAATTGATACCGTGCTTTTATTATGTTGTGTTATTATGTTGTTTTACCATATAAGAATGGAGACGGAAGTTAGACGCAGTCAGCAAATTGTAGTCAATGTATAGAGGGATAGAAGAAGAGAATGAGGAAAGTGGTCTTGAGAAGGAGTAGAAGGAACTTGGAGGGAGTCAGGGAGGATGAGAAGGAATCATAAGAAATGGAGGAATACACAGATGAGTCAAACATAATGACAGGTGGAAATCTCTCACACTGCGTTTTAAATGATATGATAGGCTAATAAAGGGTCGAGCAGAAGAAGTGTATTTGGCAAATTCAAATTATTGACCATTTACTTGTTATTAAATTGTTATAACTGAACTTCAACCTTTTGTATCTTTAATCATTTAATCATTGGCATTGCTGACGGGGGAGGGGGCTCAGAGCTGTAAATCAACATTTCACTAACTCAACTTTTAAACCAAAATCAGCCTGGGTGAGCCTTCTGCAATAATTTAAATAAATATTGGAAGCATGCCACCACAATTCACTACAGCCAAAACTTTACAGTGGAGACATGTTACACACACACACACACACACACACACACACACACACACACACACACACACACACACATTACATTTTAAGATTACACATTGTCAGGACCTTGATTACAACATACTTAAATAAACCTTACCTTTAACCAATTTCACCATGATAAAACGGGTTCATTAAAGTAACAGATAATTAGGAATATTTAAGTTTCATATTACAGTCCCCAAGCCTGCTTTGAATAAACCAGGAATAAAATGTGTTTGACCCTTGTATATGACTCATTATCAATCCTTCATACATTGGTGTGGAAGGTATTTAAGCTGGTAACCAAATATTGCACCTATTTGTCAATCTTCCTTACATGGGTACATCCTGGTCAATCTTCCATACATGGGAACATCCTAACCTTAAATCTTTAGAAAAGAAACTTTGATCAAATTATCTGATTTTTATTTTTATGACATCTATGGGCCTTAAAACCTTATTTAATGAATGTCAAACACAAACCCAAACAACAAAGAGTACCGATAGACTTACATTCATACCACATGCAATACAGTCTGTGCTATTTGCTTTTATTACTAAGAGATATCCCCATCACTTTATGTAATGGGAAATCTGGATCTATGATGTGCATGTAATGATAGGCCTGGGTCTATGCCATGTGATCAGAGATCCAGACCCCACAAGAGAACAGATCTTCATATATATGACAGATCTGGATCTACAATACACCAAATTATGACTGGCTGGGTGGGATCTGTTGTGTGATGGCAGCTCTGGATCTGTGAATGTGCTGGCAGATAAAGGTCTACATTGTGTATATGATGGTCAATATGGCTTATGCGATACATGTGTTTACAGATCTGAGTCTATGCTGTGTATGAAAGATCTGGGTCTATGTTATGTATGTGATGACGGTGTTGATATGTGAATATGCTGTGCATGTGATAGACCTGGATCTATGTTACATGATGGATTGGGATCTCTAATGTCATTACAGTTCTGGATCTGAATGTGTGCTGCAAATCTGGGTCTATGGTGTACATGTGTTTAGTTGTTTTTTTATTTTTATTTGGATCTGTGATGGATCTGGATACATGTCATGGGTAATGCCAGATCTGGATCTGTGTGTGTGTGTGTATGTGTGTGTGTGTGTGTGTGTGTGTATAAAATCCCACTCACCCACACCCAAATCTGCCATTACATAAACAACATAAGCAATTAAACAAACATAAACCTAAATCTGTCATCACATTAACATAAACTTACATCTGTCATCACATATAGTATAAAAACAAACTTGCCATTGCATAAACAGCATAGACCCAGATCTGCAACCACATGCACAACATACCCCATATATATATATATATATATATATATATATATATATATATATATATATATATATATATATATATATATATATATATATATATATATATATATATAATGTTTATTTAATGGATTATGTTGTTTATGTAATGGTAGATTTGGGTGTGGGTGAATATGATTTTGATTTTTAATGGAGCTTTAACAATTTCAGCCATATCACTATGATATCTGCTGAAGGATAGTTTATGTCTAGCACTTGGGCATCATGCTGCATACATGTGACATCATGCCCCATCCAGTCAGGTCATCCTGACACTATTCTTAATGCTAACCTCTCATGCTGAATGTCAGAAAGGAAGCTGCTAATACCATTTTTATAAGTCTATGGTATGACTTGGCCATGGTTCGAACATGCAACCTCCTGCATCCAATGCAGATGCTCTAACCCCTAAGACCACTGGATATGGGTTTATACTCTTTATGTAATGGTAGATCTGGGTTTATGTAGTGGCATATCTGGGTTTATGTAATGGCTCCTTCTTGTTTTAAATATTTATATTGTGAAAAGACCCACCTTTCTTCTGCTTAAAAAAAAGATACATTCTGCTGGATTCAAGTCTGTTTCAGGAATTTTTACAATTTTTCAGAAATAATAAATTCTTTTTTCCTTCTCCTTATTGAGGCCTTTCCTTTTTAGTCTGGATGATTTCTTCTGACTGGCATTAGGAATCCATCTAGGCCTTGTTCACACTTTTGAAATATTAAGTTACAAGGTCCCTTTTCTCTTTAAATTCTACCATAATTAAATACAATGCTTTTATAATTAAAACTGACAAATGGCACTTTTGAATATTGACTTGTAATACAATATGGGTGTTTCACTCACACCTGCCTCTATGGAATCTAAATTGGCTCTAAAAACACAAAATAAAAATCTCAGTCAATAGATGTCATCTTGTCCAAAACTATTGGATGTGTAATAAAAGACAAATATCATTATGGTAAGTGTGGACTTGACAAAAACTCCAAGTAAAAGCCATTCATGAATTATGATATCAAAAACATGTCTGAGTGAGTTGCATTAACAAGCCAAATATAAAAAGTGGCAATACTATACTGTGTAATTTTGAAGTTATTTGAACAAATAAGAGCTACTTCAATTAGAGCTAACAATGACTAAAATGGCTCAAACTATGTCAGAAAATTACAGGTAAATATTTGGCATATTTTATCACAACCTTACCCTCCCAACCCTACAAAAGCATAAAGAGATAAACAAAAAAATGACAACATGTAAATTGTCTGTTTTAAGCCAATGCACAAGTTAACAGTATTTTTGTCTGCTTATAAATTATCAGTTACTGGATGAAACATGGTAATTAAAAATGAAAGGATATTATTCAGCCACTGCTCAATCAAATTGTTTACATACTGACACAATGGCTTTTTTCAGCTGCATATATACAATACAATGGTGTTATTCAGCTGCTTATATACTGACACAATGGTGTTATTCAGCTGCTTATATACTGACAAAATGGCATAATTCACCTATTTATATACTGACACAATGGTGTTATTCAGCTGCTTATATACTGACAAAATGGCATAGTTCACCTATTTATATACTGACACAATGGTGTTATTCAGCTGCTTATATACTGACAAAATGGCATAATTCACCTATTTATATACTGACACAATGGTGTTATTCAGCTGCTTATATACTGACAAAATGGAATTATTCCGTTTCATATATATTGGCACAATGTTTTTCACCTGCTTATCTACTGATAAAATGGCATTATTCAACTGCTTATATACATGTACTGAAAAAAATGGCATTATACAGTTGCTTATATACTGACACAATGGTGTTATTCAGCTGCTTATATACTGAAAAAATGGCATTATTCTGTTTCTTATATATTGACACAATGGTGGTTTTTACCTGTTTATCTACAGATAAAATGGCATTATTCAGATGCTTACATATTAACACAATGACATTATTTGTCTGCTTATATACTGACACAATGGCATTATTCAACAACTTATATACTAATACAATTGTATTACATGTATTCAGCTGCTCATATAATGATATAATGGCACTAATTGACAACATATACATTTTTATTAGTACAGAAGAAACAACATTAAATTTGCTTTGGCAACACAGATCATTTTTGTTTTTGATCTGATCTTTGATTCCATCTGGGGTTTTTTCCTGTCAAAACCCTGTCTTATAAGAATATATTCTTCCTTTTCTGTGAGATCTCACATAACCAATGGTCTAAGGCACTCATCCTGACAGATCTCTCACACATCTCACCTCTATATATGAGTTCTGTCTCTGCTGGACTAACAATGGTATGTGATGTGAGAAAGCCTGCTAAAAGCAAGTGAGCAAGTAGTGCTCTGTGTTCTTCTTCCACCAAAATATACCAGCCTATGGTGTATAGCTTTATATACTGCTGTAAATAGCATTAAACCCGACAAAACCAAACCAAACTAACTGAATTGGCTTTTTAACATAAAAAAAAATACAGAAGCCCTTTATAATGATCAATTTCCCTGAATTAAAAATATGAGCAACACAATCTTCAAATTATCAAGATGGAAAAAAGAAATAAATGTATGTGTTTACATACCTGAAGAAAAAGTTTGTTTAAAAAAAACAAAATGAAGACAAAACAAGAATAAAAATGTTTTGTGCAACATAATGTTACCTCTAAACTATATGAACCTCGATCAAAGCTAGTGGATGGCTGTACTTTCAATTTGAAAAAGGCTTACTTATCTTAGTGTCAAAAGAACGATGGTCAAGGTCAATGTCTTGAAGAAAAATGTTTTATTTAAAAAAAATGCTCTGGTAGCCAAAGTGGTTAGAGCATCCACCTTGGATGCAGGAGTTGTGGGTTTTGAACCCCAGCCAAGTCATATCAAAGACATATGAAAATGGTACAAACAAATGCCTTGCTCCTTGCTCAGCATTAAGAGATTAGTGTTAAGACTATAATAAACTGTTGTAATGCAGACATCATAGTGATATTACTGGAAAACTGTTAAAGCTATGTTAAAAATTTAATTCACACATACACACTTTTAACCTGCCATCAGCTGTTCCTTTTATATGTAATGGACATTTTAAAGATCTTAGTAAAGGTCAATTTTGGTTAACGTTCAAGCCATAAATTTCACCTTGTAATATCTTTATAAAACATAGACTTTTACATTTCCCTGACATTCCAAACTGTGTCACTAATTGGAGACAGATGACAACATACATAAATACTGTATTATCATTGGTTGGAAACAGTGGACTCAAAAACATTTTCTTTTTAAACTTAGCTATCTACCTTTACAACAATATACAATGTTGTATACACTATACAACACTATCCTGTCTGTGCCTGCTAATGTTAATTTTAAACCATTGACTTCAATAATTTAATAAGAAGTGTGTAAAATTGTGGGGGTATCATTGAACAGTATACAGGGCAGTCTCTGTAGCAGTGGACCACAGTGGACCAATATTCTTTTGTCAGTAAAGCTGAAATTTTAAAAAATTTCTTTTTTTCCATTTTCTTCAGCAGCCACTACCAATTGTATCTGAAATTTCTAATAAACTAAAGTGGTGAAATTGCCCTGCCACCCAATGTTACAAGTAGATCTTAAAACACAACTTTATCATCCACTGAATCATATTAATATCAGTGAAGCTCAATATTGGTCGAGGGCTTGTTCAGTAGAGATGAGGTCAAAATAATGGCTTCACTTTTTTATCATATATTTTACAAGTAAAGGACAATTTGAATTCTTTACAAGGATATACAAAACAGAACAGAATTAGGAAAGAATATTTAGATTCATTATCCATTCTACCAATCACTATGAAGCAATAAAGTAGAATGTAGGAAGATTGCATGTAATTAATATTTTTTAAAGAGAGACTATTTGCAGCGATACTAAAATTCTTTTTCTGAATTTGCATCTCTGCCATTTGGTCCAGAGAAGTTTTGCACAACATGTGAGTAACAGACTGGTTTAGGATTATTTACATAAATATAAACTGAAATAAATAAAAAAATAACATGTGAACATTTCAAATCAATCAGAATCCAGGCTAATAAACTTGTCAGACTGGGTATGCTGAAACAAAAATCTACTTGAGCCACATCTATACCATATGAATACTTTACTTTGATGAGTATGAAATTTTCATCTAAGGATTATAGCTTTAGATATAGATAAAAATTAGGAGCCTGCAACTTTGCACAATGAATGGTTGCATTTTCTCAAAAACAATCTTTAACTCATTAACACCTGGAGCTTCTTTAAATTTTTGCCTGCAAGAGGAGCAGGAAACTCACTTTGGGGGTTAGTTTCTGAATAGCTCCAAATATATCTGGTTCTAACAGATTTTTCTTTAGTCTGATGCCTAGTAGAAAAAAGATGTTTTCAACATGTATATAAATACTCTCTCTCTTTCTCTCTCTCTCTCTCACACACACACACACACACACACACACACACACACACACACACACACACACACCGAGTAACACTGTACATTGTTTCACACAGATCTCTTTGTACAGGTATAATACTAAAATACCCAAGAGCACAACATGTACCCTTGACTTGGCAAAACCATTCCCTTTAGTCCAATTTAGACTTTTTTTTTCAAAAATCACCTTGTCCATACCCCTAATATTGATCTTGTTTACTTAGTAAAGGTGACTTTTTTATTCATTCAAAATATAAACTAAAAGATGAATGAATGTATTTCACTCATAAACTATGATAGCTGCCATTTACATACTTGATAAATGTATAGCTAGCAGAAAATATAACTAATCAGTTTACATGTATTTAAAACTAAAATTACATTATGGCATTTTATCTATGAAACTGTCCCTAATCTAAAATTGATGTGAAAGGATAAAAAGCAACAGTGATAATAAAACTGCACTATGTCACTGATATAGTTAGTCACTCATGTATGAAGGAATCAAAATGTATTCTCTTTAACTCCAAAGAACTGTACTATGAAATCACTTTACCTTACAAAAAAGTTAAAACTAAAGTTGGTTCTAATTATAATGCAGGTAAACAATTCCTCTGGCTAGGTTCTTATACCCAAAAATGATACAAAAACACTTTTAGAAAAAGAAATATTAAGTGCATAAATATTTTTACCTCACAGAGGGCTATTGGCTATCATCTATTATTAAATGAATTAAAATGCCATCGGTCATTCCATCCTGTGTAGCATGAAATGCCACTGTGGTCAACAGATACTTAAATCAAAACATTCTAATGATTCAGAAATGAGCCTTCTGGTCAGCCATATGGTGGCACCTATGTTGGGTCAGTCCTCATGTACCCTCATTTTTTCTAGAAAAAAAATAAAGCCAATTGATGCAAAAGAAACCAAACCTTTTAAACTTAAACACTCTCAAAAACACTAGAACCTGCATTACTGTACCAAACTTAAAGCTATTTTAAACCATTCAGCAGAGGTAACCCAACGAATATTGTCCCAAACTTTTTGATTATGCTTGGTGAAAATAACATGTACAGTAATTATCCTGAATTATATTAGATATGACAATTATCATCATTTCAACAATTATGACGACAATGACCACATGACATCAATAATGATTTATAAATGACTAAAAATCAATGATATGTATAAATAAAATTATAATTTTAAAATTGATTTATGATATAAAATTTTATCCGAGATATTTGGTTTAAAAAAAAATTTTAATAAAAAAATAAAACCCCGTTATTCCCATATTTGTTACAAATGATTAAATATCCCTTACTAAATGTTTCCCACATTCTATGCGCTTAGTTAGCCACATCTTCCCCTTCTTTAAAACAAATTCATGTACATTTAATTTAAAAGTTTATCAAACTGAATAAATAAATATAGCAACCTAACAATCCAAGATGCATCTTAGTTGCAATTCACATGAAGAAAATGTAAAGGTGTCAGCAAAATAAACTTTTAACATCCCAAAGTTAAAATTTATTGTTTTCTTGTTTTATAATGACAACGCTAATCATATCATGGATATTATAGATGAAAGAATTCAGCAGCAAATTTTGGTAATTTCAAACAGCACATTTTGATGAAAGGAAAGCTCTCCAACTGCACGTGTATTGATGTTACCACATGCACCACCAGTCACAAGGACAATAGAATAACACTCTTCAGGACATTGTGGAAAAAATGTCACACAAATTAGGAGTCATGTGCCAGCCCTCAATTCAATGATATGATACTAATGGGTAGCAAGGCTAAGTCCAAATCTGAGGCTTCTGGCACATACCAGGGAAAGTTTTAATTGTAATCAATATTGCAATTGGTGTCAAATTTAGCAAGTGTGGACTGGTGATCTATTGTTTGTGGAGAGTCTGGTTGAACACAAAAACAAAGGTCAACCAGCAGGCCAACTTGGGTTAGGTTACATTTATCAAAATTGCAGGTCTGTTTAGTTGATTAATTTCCTGAGTTTGTCTTCTGTTCAACCTTTTTATTTTTAGATGACAGAACAAGAAAATAAAAGGAAATGTCAAGATGACATGCATTAGGGTCATTACAGAAAACCAATTTACCTTAAACCTTTCTCAATCAGTAAAACTGCATTTCATTTTTTTGTAAATTGGGGGAGGGGCAAAGAATTAATAAAATCTGGTGATTTTCAGCTGACAATATGCATGTTCTGATAACCCAAAATGTTACTGTAACATTTTTTTATAAACTTTTTTAGGACTATGTAAATATTTAATTTTTTCGGACATTATTTTTCCTGAAACTGAAGTATGGACTTGTATATACAATTATTTTTCTTTATTTTTCATTACATTGTTCCAGCATTTGTAATGACTTGAGTTTTATAGATTTATACTAGCTTATATGTCAAGTCCATCTACAAACTGCACAGACCCAGATCTGCCATCACATGATGCACCAGCAAATCTGACCTGTAGTGATAAGAGTAGTCAGAGAAGCAAACAATAAAGACCCTGGTTTTAGATGCATTATGCTAGGACAGATCAGATCTTTGTTCCTTGATCTGTGACTTGACTTGTGCATGAGAAAATATGGTAGGCATTCAATGATTTGTTTGGTTTGGTCCAAAACTGTAAAACATCTTTTTCAACAGTAGTATGCCAAAAATTCCTGTCAACTTTCATGTAATAGTAAAGACTTTATTTAGAGAAGGTAAATCAGTTAGTTACAAAACTAATCTACCTTAAGGCCTTCTATCGATTATGTACAATATATACAGTATATATATGATGTGAAGAATCTGGCTTGACAATAAATAATTAATTTTAAAACTCAAAGTGTCAAGCCTGGAACACATGCACAGGCATCTGTGGACACATAAAAATATATAATAGAAAATATCATCCTGCATTGAAAAATTTAACTGTAAATGATTCAAAATTACAGAAAAACAGGTTGTATTTATTGTACTAGAACAAGTGTATGAATGCAACATTTTCTTGTTTAAAACTTAAAGAATTTCATTTATGAGAATGTATCAAATTTCCAAGATGCCCTTTACAAAATCCTGAGTATGACATGCAGATTTTAATTTTAATCCATTAAAATTTAATAAATTTCTTTAACCAATTAGTTCAAAGGCCAATTCAATTACACACTGAAACCACAGGATGAGCTATTGAATCCCTGTCAGAGCTATGGCTGAAATTGTAGCCCTGTCACTTCTTCACTTCACAATTTAAATTTATTACAGACTGCTCTATTGTCCTGATATTTAAGTTCTCCAAGCCTCTCCAATAGGCTGAGTGCTGGACTTTGCATCAAGATGCTATAAAATATTTTAAGTGCTGATACTAAGTGTTCTTAGTGACACCGAACATAATACAGCTAATCCCATGCTGCTACAGATGTCTGTGTAAGGAAAATTAAATTACAGTATTTGCATCTGATTCACCAGATTTTGTTAGAAAGTCTTTGAGAATTCATTTCAAAGAAAAACTAAATAAAAGCTGCACATTCTTCTCAGAGTACGAGAAAATGTTAATGTCATCAATAACAGATAACCCCATCTGGAAATATTTCAAATAGAAAAATGCAACTTTACCTCAGTATAAATGGCATGATGATGATTATGTACGTACGTACATACATACATTATGAACATGGAGGTTTGGTTTCTCTTAACATACTTTTGGATCTTCCATACCTGAAAATGCCACATTTATTGTTTTTAAAGATGTTTCCATCATTTAAGAATAACTTCAATTAAAGATGTAACCTCCACAAGTTGGCACATGTATAACGTTCCTCTGCTATGAATGTGGAAATAAATCGTCAATTGAAACAGGTACTCACTATGGTAGAGATACAAAGATGTTGAAAGTTTATGAATGGTAATATGGTGACACTGAGGAAATTTAAGAAATTGCAATGACTATGTTCATTAGTCATATATTGATCGAAAGAAAAAAGAAATGTTGTTACAACCACTAGAAAGAATTATCAAAATACATGTACATTCAAATGCAGAAGCATGATCTCGTATTTTCTAACTTTTGTATTATATTGGCAACATCAAGAAAACAAATGCAACCGATAGATCCTTATTTCAGTTAAAATTATTGTTCACAACTCTTCAAAACTAAATTGCAGTTTAGAAATGGTACAGGACTCCACTCCCTTGAAATGCAACTATGTATCTTCAAACATAATATCTAGCCATATTATCCAACACAAATCTATAAAGCATAGGTTTGAGTGAAGATTTATGTTTTCACTTCAGCTTTCAGTACCCAATGAAAGAGGGTCTAAACCCTTTATTCAATAATCAGATATGATTAATTAATCATTTGCAATATGCTTGGAAAGCTCTTCACTCTTTTTCCAATGCACTGTACAATTTGTTGTACATCTTTCTTCCTTACTTTGAATAAGTAAAATAATGGCTGTTTTATTCTTAATCACATTATGTGATTATATACTGTACAAAACTGATCATTTTTACTAAAACTGACCATGTGGTCAATGTACTTGATCACTAGTGACTTCCTTCTATAATAGCAAACCAGTCAGTATTAAGGCGTGTAATGAAGTAATTATTGTAACAATGCATTCATATCAAATTTTTTGGGAGCAAATTTTACTGAAATTTTATTTTTTAAATGCTTTATAATGTTCAGAAAAGAGTTGAAATATTACCATTTTGTAAGATTTTCTCCATAGATGACCTTAATTCAATAGGGATAAAGATGTGTCAAATTTTGCCTGAAATGGGACCAATAAATGCATTTTTGGGGTTACTTCTGAATTCATCCAAATACTTCTGCTTCCAAGATTACATTAGCTGGATGCCTATTTGTATTAAAGATGTTTTAGACTGGTTATTTCATTAACACATGTGCAGAAGGGTTCAATTTTGACAATTTTTCCTCTTTTTTTTTGCTTATTCCACCCGACATTTTTATGTCCTGGCCATCTTTTACTTCAACTCTCAAACTTATCGTACAAAGGGGCCTTTCCTTATGCAGTCTGGATTGGTCTGCTTTAGGTCTCAGGCCAAAAAGGTCTAAAATCCAGACATAAACTCTGGTTTCAGCAACCAACGATTTTGGCCAAAAAAGATTTTGGCCAAAAAATATTCTGGTCTTCCTGATGTATTTTGTAATTTAAGTAGACAGTGTACATTTGATATGAATGAAAAGCTACATCTGTCAAATTTTATGAAATACCACCCAATTTTGGTGTATCATAAATGAGGTTGACATCACAGAGCTCAGAAGTAAAGAAGAACCTCATCATGTGTAAATATTTTAAGCTGGGTTAATTAATTAAACTGTATTAAATAAATCCAGGTGCCTCTGATACCCAAAATAGACCCAATAGTTGGCAATCATGCAAATTTCTATATTTTGGCAGTTCACTCCTAGAAGTTTCATTCCCAATTGAGCAAATATTTGTCCAAAATGATGAGTCTGCATTCAACAAGAAAAAAGAAATCCTAAAAAGAAGATAAGTGTGACCCATTAAGTTGTTAGTACCATGACTGTACAGTTAAGTAATAATTGGTTTCTCAAATCAGACAAGGTTGTAAAAACTAATTTGGAGACCAATATGACAAGTGATCTATTCAAATCACCTACCTACAGTTATTTAAGTAAGGAATAAAGGTTTCCCAATACATTTTCACTAAATTCACATAAATGCTGTTATTGTATTCCCTTGTAAGCAACCCTTATGAAACTAATTGGTCTTATACAGAAATCTACTAGAACTTTTTTATCTTCAACTCCATGTTGATTTCTGCCATAATGGCGCACAATCTAGTTCTGAACAAAACAATTTGATGCAGGGCATCACATTTAAGTTTTGAAAGAGAAAAAGATTATGGGTAATTTTAAAAGATCCATGTTGCTCAGTGGTCCCTTCCCCCCCCAGTCATGAAAGCACTCTGCCTTTGTGCACACATTTAGAATCTTTGTGCCTAATTAGAGCTATTAGTATATTCAATATTGTAAAACTGCTTATATTCACATAGATAGAAACAAAATGTTTCCTATTTGTATATTTGTGAAAATTTTTCATTCTATATGTGTGTGTCTCGATGATTCACCAACTGAACAACCACCATCTTTTTGACAAGGATCGAAATTGTCCTAAAATAATCTACTTGAAATTCCATGAAAAACCTGAATCCTTATTTCACATTGTGTAATAATTGTTGTTGTAATATTTATTTAAGAAACAGAAAAAAAATGATAAGCCAGCAAAGCTTTTACCCTGTCCATGGTAGATGAACAATGATTCCACCACCCCTTGAAATAAAATGCTTTTCTGAAAGGTTACTGGCCACCTATATTGTACAAGAATGTGATATTATTATAATCATTAAAAGAAATATTATGTATGCACACCTTAAAATGTTTAATTAGACTTAAAAATCCTTTTTTTAAATTGATATTATTCAGCAATCTCATAAAACAATCAGCAGTTTCCTCATGGCAACAATGAATATAACCTATATTTATCCCTCTATTCAACCTAGCCATTCAAGTGTTTAATTTCCCCATGTAATTGTCTACATGATGTATCTTATGATAGTGATTTTGTACAGCAAATATTGTGCACTATATTGCATATGGAAGTAACCAAGAGTCATCATGGGACAAAAGAGTTTTTTCTTTTTCCAAAAGACACTGTTTGCCACAAAAAAGTGGATTAAATCGGTGGGATTTAATAGGGTGAGGGATTAAAAAGTCCTAAATCCTAAAGAAAGCTCTATGGAGCATATGAAAAGAGGGAGAGAAAGGGTGTATGTAAAATATATCAAATAAAGGATTACAGTACAGTAATGTTACTGCAGATGTAAAATATTAATATTTTAAATAATCATAAATTCTCTTTTAATTCTTCAAGTCTAGACTTTGATCAATCTCTTTATTTAGCAACAATTACCAACATGAACTCAAATACAGTGTATGTATGTATGTATGTATGTATGTATGTATGTATGTATGTATGTATGTATGTATGTATGTATGTATGTATGTATGTATGTATGTATGTATGTATGTATGTATGTATGTATGTATGTATGTATGTATGTATGTATGTATGTATGTATGTATGTATGTATGTATGTATGTATGTATGTATGTATGTATGTATGTATGTATGTATGTATGTACATACATACAAACACACACATTTACTGTATATATTGGGAAACAATAAAATAATTATTTTTCCTGTCTCAGAACTTATGGTGAAACTTTTTTCTTTAAGGTTTATGTCCCAAGACTTAAGAAACCAAAATAATTATGTTTTGAATTTGTGACCCACCCCCACTGCATGGTACAATAAAATAGATGAACAAAACACTTATCTGAAAATAAAAATGAAACAAACTACCTTGCATTTTAATCATTTATTCCTTTATTTTTCATCATGCAAAATTTATTTTTTAAAAAAATATATTCATTAACTCCATCTATGTAGTAGATGCTGGCTGGAGTGCATCCTTTTTTAAGTGCAAATGATAATCTTTTATTATTAAAGCAAGTTATCCATATAAGGCTGAACAAAAAAATAAGTTTTCAATAGTTTCATCTAACTGTTCATGATCCATACTTTATTTTTTGACAACAAGATCCATATACTTCGTCTTAGGGGAGAAAATTTACATCATTTTCGGTTGTCAACTTCTATAGGTGGGATATTGTAGCAAAGGGGCAGTAAGAGCATTGTATACTTATATTTTAAGTGATTAAATTATTATTTCTTCTTTACAAGTGACAATTTTTTATTTCTCGAGTAGAACTACTTTAATCATGGAATGTAAATATGACGTAAAACGAAAAATGTTAATGGCAAGGCCAGTAACCTTAAATAAAACTGTTACACATTTTTATATTAATTAAATCGAGTTGAAGATTTACCTACAATTTCCTATATTTCAACTGTGTTATTTAAATATTCCTAATTTTTTTCACAGCACATTAAATCCACACAAAAAATTTTGCATCAATACTGAAATATCTATTTAACAAGCGCTAAACTTTTTAAGCATGAAACCTTTCCATTTTGTGTTGAATACAAAATACAAGTAAACTGTATACAAGTAATGAAGAAAATTTGACACTTGATCTTTTGAAAAGTGTGGCATGAAAATATTCTTTGGACCATGAGTAAGCCTGCACCCTAAGTCAGGAGTCTAGTCCCTTAACCACTCAGTCATTCACTGCATCTCCTATCTCACTATATACAGCAGTCACAGCAATCCTATTTATAATCTATGGGCCTGAAAGGTATTTACTCCCAGTATCTTTCTGGACAAATTCACCTCAATTTAACTTGCCTTTTTATTATATTAGTCATCACTTCTCTTAGGAATGCACGAAAATCTTTACTACATAACAACAGGTTACAGAAAATTGTACCTACTTAACAGAGCAATTAAAAAGCATGATTCATTGTTTCATGAGAAAATTGTTTTGCAAATCTGTTACCTTTTCTCAGTAATCAAATGACTGATCTTGATTTCACAATTCATTCAAAGGCTTGGCCTCAAGGAAATTGAGTGATAAAATTCATCTGCATGATATGATCATTTTCAAAGGCATCATTACAATATCTTTGCTATCAAAGGTGTAATTATAATTTTGGGAAAATTCAGGTCCAACCAACACTTTTATCAACAGCCAATTCAATTACAATCAATACCTATGCTACACTGAAAACTGCCTTAGCAAAAACCTTTATGTTAAGGACACCTTCATAAAAGACATATATGGGTCCCTACTCATACATTTATAATGATTTTCAATGTATCAATGTATACATGAAGGAAACCAATCCATAAGGTCATATCTTTATATAGGCTTTAATATCCACTATAAGCAGGCTTGATTTTCTTTCTTCCACTCCTGAAAATTGTTTTAAAATACAAAAGTTCAAAACACACACCATGTACTGTTACTTATTTATATCCACACCAATTTATCATAACTGGGGGACACAATCAAGAGCTTTGTCCAGATTCTCATATCTCCATGTCTCAAGCAGCCAGCTCTAGAGCTGCTCTCCAAATCTGGTCTGGATTCAAGCACACAACACAAAGGCACATCTTTGATGAATTGTCTAAAATATCTCCAAGTTATCAAAACATTGGGCATATCATTAAGTGAAAACATGTAAATACTAAAATGCAGTAGAAATTTGCTTTATAGAGAACAGATTGTGGGCATCTTAAGTGTCAGAACTGTTTTCATTTGATTCCTTCCATCAAGTATTATCTGTCATGTGAACAGCATGTCCTTTAGGACCTTCATACAGTATTAATTAATATATAATCATTTCGCATTTTTGGTGCACAATTCAAACATTGTTGTTTTTAATTCTCAATGTTACCATCAAAAAGAGAGGCTTTGAGAATGCCTTACAAAATACAGTGAATTGTTACAGATGCTTTTATTGTACAAAATTAATGTTACAGTAAGTGTAAAAAGAAATGATAAGAAACAAATTCTGCTTAGATGCCTGGCCTCCACACAGCAATGCATTGATTGTAAAATGGCTGTTGCAAATGAGTCAGATTACTGTCCAGCCAATCTTGCAGCAAAATGATGGATTATTTTTAATCTGAATTAATTTGATAAAGCAAGGCTGGTCATCAGTGGTCAATCAGTCAGTCCAGTATGCCCAGACTATATAATTCCTTTTTGTGGAAAATGTGTCACACTGGTACCAGTCTGTAGATTCTTGCAGTTATTTCTCTACTTCATGGAGCTCAGTACACATAGTATAACAATGTCCAGTTTACAGCAGCAATGTCAGAATAATGCATATGGAAAAAAATGCTTCATTTATCCTTTTAGGTCAACTCTATGCTTTTAAACAAACCATCACCAGCAGTGAGAACTGGCAATTATGAAATAAAACAAATAACATTCCTAAAAATTATAGCAAAATGGTACAGCATTTGTAAAAGATAAATCAGAGTAAAGCAAATTAACAAGAAATGATGGATGTTGTATGGACCCAAATATTACTAAGCTGTTGAACTCCTTACAGATTTTAACATTTATGTCTATTTTGAATGATACCATTAACTTCTTGGTATCTAACAGAAACCAGTAAATGATGTAAGCAGTGGCATTCATATGAATATATTACATGATGTTGATTAAGACCAGTTTTATTCATATCTAGGAATATTAACTGATTAGAAAAAATGTTTCCTATTTCACTTGTTTTAAAATTAGGGTAGATAGGTAGTTTTTTGGGTTAGTATATATATATATATATATATATATATATATATATATATATATATATATATATATATATATATATATATATATATATATATATATATATATTGGTTTTTTAAGTGTGTGTGTGTATGTGTGTGTAGGGTCAGTAATGAAAAACAAGGATATTCAGCAGATAAGAAACACATTTTTGGTCTTATAAATATGACAAGTTCTAATGGTATAAATGTAAATATTAATTTACTTTGGACAGGACAAGTTCTAATGCATCTGTACATTTTTGCACTCCCTTAATTAGAGAAAATTCTATGGAGTACAAGAATATTGACTTCACATGAGCAACTGTAAAGGAATGAACACATGGACATGCAGTCTTCCATCTCTCTGCAGTCAGTTAAGCATATACCACACCTGTTATTTTGAACAAAATGGTGTCTGGAAAATAATGACTGAGATTATTCTCTTAATAAGTATTTTTCAAAAATTGACAAGAATCATTGATATTAGTATAAATATCTCTAAATACATCTCAATGTCTGATGCAAGCAAAACATAACTATTATACTACAGGGTGCAGAGATGGATGGATGGATGGATGGATGGATGGATGGATGGATGGATGGATGGATGGATGGATGGATGGATGGGTGGGTGGGTGGATGGATGGATGGATGGATGGATGGATGGATGGATGGATGGATGGATGGATGGATGCATGTATGAATTTCATCACCCTATTGGAGCACCTGACAATATCCATAATATCAAGAACAATAAAAAAGGACACTAGAGAATTGAAATTAGGTCAGTAACCAACTTTTGTTATGGCAGAGATATTCTTTTTGAAATGCATCTTCATGTCTTTTTTCAGTTATGTTGATGAAGCAGGATCCAAGATACTGAAGGTACCCCCCAAAAAAAAAATGTTGAAAAAATTAAATTCACTCAAGAATATAATTTGTCTGGAACAAAACCTAACAGCTATAATTAGGGCTTTCTGAGCACTTGCCACTCTGTTGATTGGATGCAGCTAAAAGAAATTGATCCAGTCATATTTCTGATGATAACTGAGAATAGACATAACAGCCTTGGGTGGACCCAGATGACTGGTCTAAGGCACTCACCTTTACAAAAGCATTCACATATCTCACCTCTGTCCAGAGTTCAGCTCAGTTCAATAACTGAGGGTTATTGATAAGGTTTTTCAGTAGCTTCCTATGTACTTCCAGCTTGGTCTTCAGACTTTCTCCACCAAATATACTAATCACCATGCATAATCTATCATATGCTGAAAAATGGTACTAAAACCCCACAAAACAAAACAAAACAAAATATACAATTTAGGTAACAACTCATGCCACATGTAATTTCTCAATTGTAAATCTTGCATACATTTATCTTTGAAATTAGGCATCAGGGAAGTCCTCAAAACTAAAAACCTAGCTGGTCAATAAAGAGCAATCAGACTGGTCAATTCATATTGCATGGAATGGTCAGTAAGTCTTTATCCATAGCAAGGAATTCAAAATAGATTTGGCTAGGTACAAATATTTACTGGGGCTGTCCAAAGAGCTGTCTTATGGATCACTGCCATCTCACCTCTATCTTTGTGGGTTCAAGTCTAAGATTCAGTGAATGTGGATATGTGAGAGAGCTTGCCAGTAGCTTCTCCTGGGTCGTTGGTTCTTTCCGGTGATTTCCCGGTTTCTTCCTCCACCATCAATACTGGCCGCCATGTAGAGCCTATCGTGTGCTGAAAAATGGCATTAAACCCCACAACAACAACAACAAATATTTACCAAGGATGCATATGTATCTAAGTGAATTGACAAGCACTGTTTTGTACAGTAGTACATTTTCCAACAAAATTTGGTATTACTGATATTAAGGCATCATAAAGAGTGTAAACAATATAAAACAAGGCATACATACCTGCTCATTAGTCCAACTACAAACAGCATAGATTCTGATTTACCATAGCATATTGCTTTAGTCGATCAAGGTCAATGTTGCTTAATCTATTTATCAAAATTATTAAACTGCAAAAACCCGCCTCTGCCAAAACATTAGGTCTACACAGTTTGATATGTTTTTTTAAAAATAAACATAGTTTTTACTTCATATGAAGAATGCTGAAAATGGATTATAAATGGATAAAAAATACTGGAGATATAAGTGTATGTAACATTTTTCACTATAACACTTTATAACACATTTTGTGAAACATCTTTTTCAGTATGAAGTGAGAAATCTTTATTTTCATAGGTCTGTGACCACAGATAAATGAACATTATTTTTGCAAATTCCAATAGTCTAAATCATCTTTCTAATGTTATTTTTGATCTTGGGGTGGGGTGGGGAAGTGTCCCATGACCAGGGAGGGGGAAAGCAGGCTAAACTCCCATAAATTCTCATCAAACATAGTAAAGTTTTAATTTAGTTAGGCCCCCAGAATTAAATTGCATGGGAAAGGGGGCATTGTAAGATCAATTGCTAATCTACTACTGTTAAACTATTTCATGTATATCCCTGCTGTTATTTGCAACACATATTGGTGTGAATATGGCATCCATATTAGTTGCCATGAGAGGCAAGCACTGACCACAAGATTGATAATGCTCATCAGTGTTCACAATTACCTTCACGACACAGTGATGGGTAAAAGGTCATGACCTCATGACAGCAACCACAGCTTGTGGGGATGAATTCACACAATTCTATGGGGATGTATGTGATTATTAGACTCCATTATTAAATTCAAATGAGTCCCCACCTTCCATTAACTTTGGAAAGATTTAATTTACAGGAAGAACATATCCAAACTCTTCTGCAAAAAAACCTACTGGGACCAAGAATACCCCTTTAATGTGAAATTCAAAGTACTGGAGATACTGTACAGCTTTTGCTTATGAAAATGATACGCCATGGTTGATTGCTATTTTGTATTATTGTACAATGTTTTATGCATTTCTGAAGTGCACTGAATTGTATGGTTTGGTTGGTCTTTGTGTGTGTGAAACACCTTTTTTCAAGACATGATATATGGCAGCCAGTTATCAACTCTCACAATGAAACTTTTTACTTTAATCTCAGCTATACAGTAAAGGTCAAACCCAATTTGCTTTGTTGCATAATGGCCTTAATAGAAACCAATATATATATATATATATATATATATATATATATATATATATATATATATATATATATATATATATATATATATATATACACACACACACATATGTACATACATACATACATTGATAGCCTTGGGTTTTAAAAAGTTGTCACCCAAAACATCCCAAACCTGAATATTTTGTCACCAATTTTCAAAAAATGTTGCCATTTTCGAAATACAGTTCTATCCATTTATCTCATCATCCTCAGGATCATAGTAATACTGTCAACATAATCGGATGTTTAGTTAAGGGGGAGGAGGCTGAAATTAAATTTGAAATTTCTTATGTAAGTGAAAATTTAAGAGAAGACCTTTCATCTGTGACTAGGACTTACACAGAAGAAATAAATTGAACTTTTAATTAAATGAAGACAACTAGTCTAAAATGCATGTGTATAATGACAACTTACTTTTGTGTAGTACACTCCACAATGTGTTAAATAATATACATGCATCTGAAAAATCCATGAATTTGAATGTTTTTAAAACACAACTAAAACATATATAAAAAGTAGTTATCAATCATTTGATCTTCATCCCACTGTCAACGAACACATTTCACAAAATAACTCACTCTGATATTTATTATCCTAGTAGCACATGGCTGTATAGTTGTTTATATGCTACATGTACATGTACTTAAATTCACCTAGATGCTGGTCAGCCAGAGACATCTACCATGATGCTGAGGCTATTCACAGGGAAATGAAAACACGAATAAAAAAGTTTTAACAGTCTTGCGAGATGCCCCACCTTCATTTAACTCAATGGCCAAATTTGAACTGTTCAAAACATTGGAACTTTAATTTGGGTTTTAAAATTAAAAACTTTAATTTGGGTTTTAAAAGTTACATTGTTACCAGTAATTATCATGAATGTTCTTGTTACAAACAGGAAACTTTCATAGCACAATAAATATGTTCCAATCAGTATGAAATATGAAACAATGCCTTTATTTAAAATTGTTGCTGACTTTCTTTGATCAAAGGTCTGAAGCTTGTTTTGATGAAGATCCATGTGATATTGAAGGCACCACTACATGTGCTCTTTGAAGGACCAAACAAATGCCAATTTGTTATTGCTGTGGCAACATCAAATAATTGTAAAACAGAGAAAGATTTTGTTTTATTTGGTTAGTATATACATGTATACAGAATGATCTATGCTTCAAATCTAATCAGTTTTCTTTTAAGTTTCAGCAAAACTATTGTTTCCGGCACATTTTTCAAAAAGCAAAAAAATAACATTGTCTGAATAGATTGTAGTCATTCCTGTTCCTACCTTCAGAGATGGTCAAATATAATTTGTCAGGTAGCACCACAATTTGGGTTATATTACAACACTGAATACTAAGGCCAGACATTAGCATAAGCCGATTATTATATAACATTGCCTGGTTAGGGTGGTTTGTCAAGATTAATGAATGATTTTTGTTATGTAACAATAGATTCCAGAGCAACTTCTATCCAAGTTTGCAGCTTCCTGTCATGGTGCCTTTGAATTTCTCAACTGCAAACCCAAGACTGTACATACAATTTTTAAAAGCCATAAATGTGGTCTCCAAAAAGATCCCCAGATGGTATATTGTTTTGCCAATAAGGAAAAAATATCACAATTTGGGACACTGGAGAAGCCCAGGACTATTCCTGCATATATAGTGCATGCTGCCAATTGACCACTACAAGAGAAGATGATGTTTCTTAGTTTAATATGCAACTAAACTGAGGCGGAACAACACACAGGCAAGTCAGCAACCCAAAGTACACCTTATTTATTGTATTCACTGTTAGAAAGAGTTTATACAGTACATACTGTTTTGCCTTAACATGGTACACACAAACACTACTGTCAAACCAAATTGGTATCATATATGTACTACAATGATGGGGTGAAATAATGAAAACCTATATCATGTATGATTGATGATATTGATACATATATCAACTCATGGACTTTTCATTTTTAGAAGGTCTGTATGTGTTAGTGTGGTGCCATTTTAAGAGGGGATATCTTGGTTGTATTTCTAGTATTACAGATGAACCTTGCTGAGGTCAGTTCAGGCTGATCCATTTGAATAAGTGCATTATTATTATTATTATTATTATTATTATTATTATTATTATTATTATTATTATTATTATTATTATAATGTTGTTGTTGTTGTTGTTGTTATTATTATTATTATTATTATTATTATTATTATTATTATTATTATTATTATTATTATTATTATAATTTTGTTGTTATTATTATTATTATTATTATTATTATTATTATTATTATTATTATTATTATTATAATTTTGCTATTATTATTATTATTATTATTATTATTATTATTATTATTATTATTATTATTATTATTATTATTACTGTATTTAAAAAGGGTAACACAATTAGCTAAGAACTAATCTACCTTAAGGCCCTTGTGCAAAGGAATTTATTTATTTTAACTGCATCTCAGAAGCCACTGGATATACAGGGTTTGGAAAAAAGGAAATAGAGTGGGCATTTCTAATCTCAACTGGAATACTATTCCAGAACAAAGTTCCAGAGTATCTGGAACATTTTTTAAATAATTCTTGGTTTGGTTTAGAAATTTTATAATGTTTGGTAGACATGGATCACAGGATGGGGGTTATTGCCAGGTAGACTATACTGGAATAGTGTTTGTAAATATTCAGGTACAATATTACTGGATATCCTATACATTAATTTGGCTTTTCTCAATCAGATTCGGTCTTTAAAAGGTAATATTTTTAACTTAGCAGCTAAATTTTCTTTGCTTTCTTTCTGGATTCATATTAACTCATATGCATTTTTTTGAGATGTGCCAGCTTTGCTATGTTTTTATTATTTGAATTACCCCATACTGTATTACAGTAGTCTATTTAGGGTTGTATGTAACTGTTATAAAATAGTTTTCTGTGCCTTTCAGGGAGAAAGTGTCTTATCCTACTGAGAAGCCATAAACTTGAATTGACCTTTTTTTTTACTGATATGTTTGATATGTTCAGTCCATGATAGGTTATTGTCTACCAAAACACCTTGTAGACTATCATGACAGACCATTTGCAAATTTTTATCCTTTGATGTCAAGGGTAGTTCATCACTAGCAAGTTTTGTTCTTTTTTTCCATGTTGAGACAAGTAATATTTTAGTTTTAGCAGCATTAACCACCTTGCTTTTGCATGTGCACCAGTTGTCCAGTTTGTTTATGGCATTCTGTAAGGATATTTTGACTGACAATGCTGTGTCATCTGCATAGGGATCTGTAGATGATATTGAGTCTCTTAGTACAAGTGGTAGGTCAAGGTCATTAATAATTAAATAAACAGTAATGGACCTAGAATTGAGCCTTGTGGTACTCCACATCTAACTGTTCCAGGTTCAGACATAACATTATGTATATAAACATGTTGTGTTTCTCACTTAAGTATGAAGTAAACCATCTAACTGTGCTTTCAACACATTGGTAGATTTTCAGTTTCTTTAAAAAGATTTCATGATCCAACCTGTCAAAAGCATTTATGGAATATACAAATACTGTGAGATCCTATTATTCTACCTTGATCAAGTGCTAGAAGCCATTTATCAGTTAGGGAGATCATGGCAGTCACACATTAATGTTTCTGTCTTAAGCCTGTTTGTTTAAGAGTGTAACAGAAAGTGTTTGGTTAAATATGACAGGAATGGGTCATTGACATGATTTTCAATAAATTTTGACAAGTTTGGTAGTATTGAGATTGACCAGTAGTTATCAACATCATCCTTAGACCAGATTTGTTACTAGGAGTTACTTTTGCAGTTTTCTATATTTTGAGGAAAGAAGAGGTTGCAATACTTAAATTGATTATAAATGTTATGCTATCTACAACAGCAGAGGCAGAATTATGATGTAATGAGTCATGGACCAATCTGATCAAGTCCTGCAGCTTTCTTAATATCAAGTTCACTGAAACATTTTTTAACAAAGGTTTTTGATACTGGTGGGATAGAGAAATATACCTCCTTAGAGATTTTGCTGCTGCAGAACTTTTTCAGTTCATTAAAGTTGTTTTCACTCACTGGTTCTTTTAACTTTGTGGTAATGTTGGCGAAAAAAAATCATTGAAAACATTTGCAATGTTATTGTCATTAGTGACTATGACTTGTTCTGGTCACCACCACACCCTTTGTTTTGCAATTCATTTAAAACATTTTATTTCATGTCTTCAATTAATTATGGTGTTATCTTAAAAACAGAAGAAATATTGCATTTTCACCTGCAAGGAAAATATTTTCTATAGAACAGGTGTGAGTATGGGAGCAGATATAACTAAATCCATCATACAGTACCTGTTGCAGATGAAAAAACAGCAATGCCACATTCACCCATGAAAATGGAAATTATTTAACAAATTTTTGACACATACAAATTAAGACACAGTTACTATAACTCAGCTAAAGTCAGTTTATTCTGTTGTGGCATTCAGTTGCTGATTACATTTGTCTAAATTCTTTACAGATCATTTAATAGCCACTTTTGAGCAAAGCTTATATTTTGCTTGGTATCTGTCTGGATTGACTTTTGATACAATGCTACCTGTGTCATGTGATGAGTAAGCTACAGTTCTGATTGGCGGTTTTTACTTTAGTCTGAACTCAAACAAAAATAACCACCAATCAGAATAGACTGTAATCTATTTCACCATGTGACACACCAGGGGTTAAAATAATTAAGAATAAAAGAATAAATGAAAACAATGTGAAGCATATATTATCTTATCTGTTGTTGCAAGTTTTGTTGTTTCAATTTCATCTTTTCCAAAGTCATTTTGGTACATTTTTTAAAATTTGATTAAAGTTTGAGGTCCTAAGTTTATTGTTTTCTCAGATTAATTTAAAATTAGTGTTGAGTGAAAATATCAAGATATCAATTTTAAAAGAAAGAAACGATAACAGTTCTTTCTTTTAAAATTGATATCTTGATAAAAATACTTTTAAATAATATTTCATTCTCAAATTCAACAAATACAGGTACTTGTATGTTTATGCATTGCTCATATTTATGATTTAATAATTAAACTGTAAAGTGAACAAGATTCTGCATGCTTAGAAATAACATCAAGGTTTTATTACTGGGAATAGAAAATATGCATCATTAAACATTTTTTCAAAAGAAATCATTGTTACTTTTTATCTACTGAAAGGTTAACATTATGAACTTTTTTATAAAGTAATTGTCTGAATCATTATGGAGTGTTAATGGCTACCAGATGCCATGTTCAGCCTCATCATCCTAATCCCTGGCATAAGAAACAATGAGAGCATGTACAGCTAGCTACATTTCTAGACATCCGCTAAGTTAGGGACCTTCCTGTTCTTATTATGCATTTATTCAAGGAAATTTTGTTCCTATTTATATATAAAAGCTGGCGTCTCACTGCCATGTATTTAAATTTGTCACCATTTGACATTATCATTTTCACTAGTAACATCTACTTCACATGCCCCAGTTGTAATGACACAATTTCAGATTATTTCTCAAAGTCTGACTGATATATCTGGGAATAATTTCTGGAACTGTGTACAACAGATTCACAAAGTAACTTGTTATCTAATTCTAATATAATGTGTGTATAGTAGAGAAAATTTTCAAGTCACTATCAAATGATTTTAGACATGGACCCACTGTAATCATAAATTAATCTGTGGAAATATAGCTGACAGTTGTTCTCAGAAAACTTGAATGAATTTTGCTTTTTATTTCCTTCTCAGCCACACTGAGACAAAATCAACCAGATTACTACTAATATAGACACAGAAAGAAAACCTACTTTCAACACTGACTGGACCAAAAAAAGATTGGGTTATAATGTTACAACTCTGCATTTATCACACAAGTGTAGAGTTCCCATTCAAAAGGCAGTGTTCACTACTTTTTTCGACTGACATTATTTTTACCCCTAGGTTGCTAAAAGGGCAACACAACAGAAATACTGGCAGTGCACCCTGAGAATAAAATTTAACAGTATTACTTATCTAGTGTACAGAAAATAAAAATTTAGCAATTAAATGAATTATATATGCATTACAACTTCTTTGCATTTAGTTATTCCAAACTGTATTGCTAGTATATGGTCAGAGTTAGTGTTAAGTTAAACAACTCCAAATATAAAAGCATCTTGTTCTTTTTTCCTATTAATGAAGTTAGTATTATTGTATTTTCTTTATTAAAATAACCCTAAGAAATATCATTATCTTCAATAAATATATGTCAGGATTTAAGAATTTAATCATTCCCATGTTTATTTCCAGATCTATATTGTACACCGAAAGCATATTAGTACACCAGGGACAAGAAGCCAGTCTAAGGTCTTGACCAATATGGCAACCATAAAGCAGTCACCCCTCTTGTGTCATATAAAACAGGCTTTATTTGCAATCAATGAGAAAATGAGTAACATATACCAAACTCCATACAAATTCTTAAGAGTTAATTTAGTGCATTCACTCAATTTCTGTATGCAAACTGCACTTATCATGATGGCTGATGTTTTGTATATGGCAAGTACTACTAATGCACAATTCATGTACATTTTTGTGTGAATAGGAATGAAAAAGAAAATTGACAATCAGCCAATAAGTACTGTACATGTAATTTAATTTCTGTAAATTTATCATCCTCTAAACATTTAATATACTATTTGGACCTCTCATTATTAGTGGAGGACTTTATCTTTTCAAATTTTGACAAATTTTAGGCACCTATGACTATTATGTTTTTTTCTGAACAGTAGCATAATCTATTTGGACACCTTAAAAAAACAATATATACAATACAAAAATTAAACTCACCAGTGGATGTGATGATGCATTATTTTAATTTTAACATGCTAACTATAACCAACATGTCAGCAGCCAGGGATTGCCAGTCAAATGTTTACCTTTTCTAAAGGTTTGAACAATTTTTATTCAACTTAAAAAACATTCTACTAAGAAATGAAGTGGCGCAAACAACATATGTTCCAAACAATATGTTGGCCTTCCAAATATAAAACAACATTTATTTCTTTGCACATAAAAAGCACTGAATTGACTTTTTACACACAAAGGTAAAAATTCATACAAATTTAAATTGAAAATCAAGTACAAAAACATAATCACTCTATTCCTGGAAATTAATATTCTATCACTTATGAATTAAAATCCCTCCATTCTTGGTGATTATCTTTCTAAACCTGCCAGTTAAATCAATATATGAATATTACATAAGGATAAATTTAAACCTACACTTCTGAATGCTTAATGTTTCACCCTTCGGAGTAAATATTCATTTATTCTCTTGTCCCTTATCTTTTTAGAGTCTATATTATTACTGTAACAGTATTCCCTTAATGTAAGGCCCTTGATTTGAACATCATTTCTGCTGAAAGGCTGGTATGGTTACATGGATACCATTTTAAAATGAAGTGGTGAAATCAGGGCATTATAAATCCATTTGCATAATACCCAGGACAAGCACAAATTTTGCTTAGACAAGCTTAAATTTTAAGGGTAAGTTTTGCAAGAGACTTGCTGCAGGCCAAAATTTTGAGAGAAAGAGAGAGAGGTTAATCATATTCATTTTGCAATGCTTTGTGTTATAGGTGTCTTGTATTCAGTAATCTTGTAGACTAGCATCTTAAATAAGTATTTTATATGTACATTCGTCTGTTTCATAAATGACCACAATTTTTCACCAATCAAATTTTGGGTCCCCTGACACTCTCCTTCTTAAATTAAGTCCTTATTAAGGTTAGTATGACATTTTCTCACATTGACTGTAAAGGACCCAATTTTTAGGTCAATCTTTCTTTTGTTATTGTTAATTGTGGTAGAACAAATTTAGTTGCACACATGTATGATTAATGAGATTTATGGGGGAATGGCTGCATTTACAGCCATAATCTACTTATTGGTTCAGCCAAAGTCAGGAGTTATTGATATAAAATTAAGGACTTGGCTTCTTGAAACTTTCCAGGAAGGGGTCAAATTCTGATCAGTATGGAAAATTGTCATGTCTGAAAGTTTCCAAAGATCAGTTGGATAATCCAGGTTTGCCATATGAACTACACTGTTTCAACATTGTTCAGGTGGGAAGTGTATTTCAATCCAGCTGGTTATGATGTGAATATGCGAACGGGGCACTGTTTCTCACCTAAAATTCCTCAGTTTAACTCCTTAATCCCTAGCAATGGATTTACAAGGCAGGAGGTGGTAGCCTACTTCTGAACTCTGTATAGCATTAATGTCATGTGCAACACAATAAAGTGGGTGGTATTATAGAAAGGAAGACAGATGTAGTTTTATGTATGTTCTAGTTGTACCACAAATTATTGAGGGAAAAACGTCACATTTTGGACCAGAGTTTTTTCCATTTGGGAAAAGAAAGTCAAAAGTGAAAGAGACCTGGACCTACCAGTGCAAGGAAGTCAAAGGGAAGAGTCAATGGAATTCAGACTCAATCAAGACTATTAGGTTACAAAATCTGTACAAGGCAATGACTTTGATATATTGCACTTGATAAAAATGATTTAAATTCTATCACAAAACAGATCGGCTATTGGTATCATTATTTCTTATATTCAAAAATTTGTGCAAGAAGTTTAGGCAAAGAAAGAAGTTTATCTTTCTATCATATTGTACTAACATTACTTTTATTAAGAACAGTATTGTTAGAGATTTTTATGAAATTTTGTCTTTATTTGTAACGGGGGCTCGTTTTATTCTGTTTTATATACATGCTCAGCTCCTTATCAATTTCTATTGATATCTATGTGCCCTGAGAATATGCCACCATCATCAATCACCTCTAGACAACAATAACCAAAATTCCACCATCAGCGATCACCTCTAGACAACAATAACCAAACCATAACACCCACCCCAACAAAAGGGGTGTATCACCACAACATCATAATTTAAAAATTACTATCTAGCTATCAAAAAATTTAACTATAGTAGAAAGCTCAATAGTTGTATCCTGTAGGTCAGTGGTTTCTTCCCCCAGTTATCTCTGGTCCTTCTGCCACCAGAATAAACTGGCTGGCACATATAGCATATTATATGCTGAAAGAATCCCATATTTTATTTTACATTTTTCAACTGTTGTGGTAATAATATGTTGTCATATTTTGGGACCAACTCAAAACTCCCCCAAACATGTTAAATTTTCTGGTTAGATTTCCCCAAGCCAAACAGACTTTTTAAAATTATACAAAAGCTCTCAAATAAAGTTAGTCTCACTATAAAGTAGTCATCTCTTTGCTTTCCATGGACAATAATTAGACAGTGTGGTAATAAGAAAACAGTCCTACACCACTGAATATATGGTATTTAAAAAAGCAGGCTATATTTTAAACTAAAAACAGATTTTACCTGGTACCAAATATCAATCTACTTTATGCTGCCAGCAATTTCCCCTCCACTGTGGCTGTAATGTTTAATCAAACTGAAATCACCTTGTAATTCAATCTTTCTCATGAGGCAGCAACTAAGTATTCCCCCTAACCAAATTTAACACCTACCTTTAAATCAGTTAAAGAGATAATAAAAACACTACAAACCTTTATAGCAACAGAAAATTAAAATATCCAAACACTGGTGAAAAAAAGACTCAATCCAAGTGATGAACTTTCCCCACAATAAATGAGATCTCCACAATCAGTCTTCCTATTTTATACTCTAGTAAAATCCTAGTTCTACATAAGGACAACTTTGATAGCAGGCCCAATTGATCCAGTGTGCTGCTGTACAACCATCAAGGTAAACACACAATACATTGCTCACTGGCACATTGAGTCTGTCCTATTACTAGGGGTATCAAACAAAGGTATCAAGTTTCATAAAATGGTGTCAGTGCTACACAAAGGTTGCTCACACCTAGCCAAGTGCTTCAGATCAGGCCAATTCACTAAACTCCCTGTCTCCAGACACACACACCTGTAAAATTGATGTGATTTACCTGAGAGAAACATGACATTAAAACAAGCCAGACTTCACCTCTCTGTGACTTAATAAAACTCCAAACCCATTAGTTTTTCTATAGTGCTTGCTTAAGTAGTGCTATTTCTGTTATCATATGTGATCGAACTTCTTGCATTATATCTTTCACCCTGCCTAAAAAACTACAGGTTAAATTATCTAAATTATCAAAAGGCAATGAAAATTCTTTAAATGTTTTAATGTGTATTATTATTTAAGAAAAAAAAGATCAAAGTTCAGCTGGAGAATTTTAAATAATTATATTTTAGTTCACTACAAGGAAGATGCTATTTTAATTGTCCTTGATAACTAAGGACTTGTAATATCTTTGGTTACAACTAACAAAGGATAAGTGCTTCCAGGATAACTGAATATATAGCAGTAGATAGGAAAATTAATACAATATTCTTTCAAAGACCTGTTAACAATGACAGCCATGGAGTATAATGTCTTTCAGTAAGACCATTATAATATAATTTAAAAACATCAATAATTCTGGCCTTTAAAAAGCACTGTTATAATGAAGGGTCTTATAATCAGGGAGTGCATTTAAACTTTTCAAAGAAAATTAATAAAAACAGATTCATGACACAAATAATAACCTCCTGTCTGTAGTTGAAAACAAACTAAAAATCCAGATTTAAAGGAAATTAATCAGTGGTATAAAATTCTAATGTTACCTCTTTAAAAGGGCTGTGTATGGCAGCCATAAAATCTGCATGTAATATGTGAGGGAACATTACACTAAGGGATGTTCCAACAAGGCAGTGTCAATATTGATAATGCTGTTGTTGTTTGGACATTATTGCTAATGGATACTAAGTTTGGATCAGGGCAGGCCTGGGTTTATATTAAAGCCTTTAAATTATGAATAAGATGCTTTAGCAACTAACAACCACCGTAGAAACAGAAAATAAAAAATTACATTACAACTTGTCATCATTAGCTATGAACAAAAACAAAATGAAAACAGTTAAATAGCAATAATTTTTATGAACTTGGATCTATGACTATACCTTCCTTATCAAAAAGGCATCATTTCCAGAACACTCAGGGGTATTATATTGAGGACAAATAATATCCAACTATTTTTAAGCTAGATTCCCTCAATAAGTAAACAAAAATTGAAGTATCAGAAACTTAGCTAAGATATTTTGCCCAAAACTACACACAGTAAATGCAGAAATCAAAAGGGATAACATTTTCTTAACTAAATATTCCATATTGTGGGATTATCCAACTCACAAAAACAAAAATTTCAATAAGGCAAATCCACATATGCGGTTGACCCGAAAATCCTCATTATAATGTCTGTAACAGCCATCACACCACCTTACAGAGCCTACATTACTCCAGTAATTAGCCAAACATTCATTATCTCTGTCCATTTTTTTTAATGTATAATCACAGACATTACTCCCTCATTATAATGTCTGTAACAGCCATCACACCATCTTACAGTATGCATTACTCCAGTAATTAGCCAAATATTTATTATCTCTGTCCATTTTGTTACATGTATAATTATTCAGACAGTAGTCCCTCATTATAATGTCTATAACAGCCATCACACCATCTTACAGTCTGCATTACTTCAGTAATTAGCCAAATATTTATTATCTCTGTCCATTATTTTACATGTATAATTATTCAGACAGTAGTCCCTCATTATAATGTCTATAACAGCCATCTCACCACCTTACTCCAGTTATTAGCCAGATATTAATTATCTCTGTCCATTATTTTATATGTATAATTAATCACATACAATACTCTCTCATTATAGTGTCTGTGACAGCCATCACACCACCTTACAGTCTACATTACTTCAGTAATTAGCCAAATATTCATTACCTCTGTCCATTATTTCATATATATATATATATATATATATATATATATATATATATATATATATATATATATATATATATATATATATATATGTTGTTGTTGTTGTAGTTTTTGTTCTGGGGCTTAAAGCCATTTTTTAGTACACAATTGGCTATACATGGTGGCCAGTATTAATGGTGGAGGAATAAACTGGGAAATCTATGGAAAGAACCACTGACCCACAAAAATCTACTGGCAAGCTTTTTCTCATATCCACATTCTATGAATCTTACACTCAAACCCATGCAGACAGAGGTGAGATGGCAGTGATCCATAATGGAGAGCACTTTAGACCACTCGGCCTCTCGGGGCCCTTTCAATACTTCAGTAAAGGTCCAAATATTCATTATCTCTGTCCATTATTTTATATGTATAATTAATAACAAACATTACTTACTGATTATATTGATGTCTGTGGCAGCCATCACACCACCTTAAAGACTGCATTACTTTAGTAAAGGTCCAAATATTCATTATCTCTGTCTATTATTTTATATGTATATTTAATCATAGACAGTATTCCCTCATTTTAATGTCTGTAACAGACATCACACCACCTTACAGAGAGTCTGCATTACTCAAGTAATTATCCAAATATTCATTATTCATTATCTTTGTCCAATATTGTACATGTATAATTAATTAATCATAGACAATACTCCCTCATTATAATGTCTGAATGTTTCAACATCATAATCATAACCTTGGTCAATTTATATTGGCCCACTTTCTTTTTCTTTACAAAGCCTTAAAATTAACAGGACATCAGGGTGCAGCAGGAGGGAATCAGGCACTTTTGGAACTAAAAAAACCCAACAAAAATACAACAGTGTGGGAACATGGCAGGTATGCAGAAAGTCCCACATCTTAGGTAATGTCTGGGCTTGTCTACCAGAATGAGATCACTGAACTACAATCATTGAGACCATATAGGGACTGAACAGTGGAAGTCTTTTCTTTTCCTAAGTTCTTGTGGGATCATCCTCAAGGACAGAAAGATACAAGTGAACACATGATCTCACTAAAGGCAGAAAGTGTCTAATACCCAGGCTCTCTTCTCTTGGACTGGGGAAACATAAAAGGGGAGTTTGTTGTTTAGCCTTGTCCCAAAGAATTCCACAAATGGTTTTCCCCAAGTCACAACAGGAAATTTGTGAAGGATTAGTGAGAGACCTTTCAATGAGGATCCAGATCTTGTCTACCAGTACTCTGTCCTTTTGGACATGAACTAAACCTCTGTCCTTTTGGACATGAACTAAAACTCTGTCCTTTTGGACATGAACTAAACCTCTGTCCTTTTGGACATGAACTAAACCTCTGTCCTTTTGGACATGAACTAAACCTCTGTCCTTTTGGACATGAACTAAACCTCTGTCCTTTTGGACATGAACTAAACCTCTGTCCTTTTGGACATGAACTAAAACTCTGTCCTTTTGGACATGAACTAAACCTCTGTCCTTTTGGACATGAACTAAACCTCTGTGAGGAAATTCATCCTGACCTAGACGAAATCTTAAGCTCCAATTTCTCTAGATTCAGTAAAAGATCTGGTCTGGTAACTATAGACCAACAGTTAAATCTAATCTAAAGGACTCTAGCCAACCAATGAGAATCAGTCAATCATCAAAAGACTGGAGATCAGTGATTCCCACTGATCTAAATAGACAGCAACTAAGCCTGTTTAGTGGAGTGTTGTTGTTGTTGTTATGGGGTTAAACACCATTTTTCAGCACAAGATAGGCTATTCATGGCAACAAGTATTAATGGTGGAGGAAGAATCCTGGAAAACCCAGGGAAGAACCACCGACCAATGAGAAGCTTCTGGCTTAGTGGAATGAACCTATGCATGAATGGATGGAAGGATGCATGCATGTATATATGTAGTTAGGTAAGGATGCACCTATGTATGTATGTATGTATGTATGTATGTATGTATGTATGTATGTATGTATGTATGTATGTATGTATGTATGTATGTATGTATGTATGTATGTATGTATGTATGTATGTATGTATGTATGTATGTGTGTGTGTGTGTTTTTGTATGTATGTATGTATGTATGTATGTATGTATGTATGTATGTATGTATGTATGTATGTATGTATGTATGTATGTATGTATGTATGTATGTATGTATGTATGTATGTATGTATGTATGTATGTATGTATGTATGTATGTATGTATGTATTTACTGTGTGTGTGTATATATATATATATATATATATATATATATATATATATATATATATATATATATATATATATATATATATATGACAAGCTAACTTATGTTTCTTATGGACTTCACTATTCACAAGTTACTGTAATGTTGATGTGATGTGATTATAATTTTTAATGTAGCTTAAACAATTTTTCAGTCATATGCTATGATATTCTGCAGTGTGGCAATTTATAGTGAAGTCTAGCACTGGGACATCATGCTGCAGACATGCAGCATGATGTCCCACCCAGTCACATTATCCTGACACCAAGTCCACCAGTCCTAACACTAACCTCTTAATACTGAGCATCAAGTGAGGCAGCTGTTAGTACCATTTTGTAAGTCTTTGGTATGACTCAACCAGGGATAAAATCCATGACCTCCCGCATCTGAAGGTACACTCTAACCACTTGGTCACAGGAGCGGTTCTGTAATTTTGACAAGCTATAATAACATATAAAAACAAAATTATACTCTTATCATAAACAAGCCAATGGAATTGGTGATCAGACTTGCAATTTTTATGTGGAGAAAATTTGTATGGAATGCATTGAGTTGAAAGAAAAAGCTGAGAAGATAATTATGGCAGTAACAACTTGTATCTAAAATAATACTTTGACAGCATAAATAAAACTCCAACAGCAACTAATCTTTTTAAAAAGAAAACAAACAAAAATTTCATACATTTTTCTTAGATTTCAACATCATCTATGAGTAAATAGCATTTAATCTTCTCCACCAGTAAGCCACATCATGATTAATGCAAAGGAAGTCCATCAAGAGATGGGTTGAGCCTTTATCTGAATAAACAAACAAAGTCCTACCTTTCTTTCCATCCCTAAGATTCCATAAGCATGAGAAATAATTTCATAGCACAATTTAAACATCTGATAAAATATCTTAAAATAATGTCAACACCTAAAGACCCCAAGAGGACTCATAAGAAAGCTTGTATTTCAGTGATTATAGTATAAATCTATTCCTGATAAAATCTGCTCCATTAATCTTGTACTTTCAACCACTATTACCCAAAAGAAGTGTACATGCACACATGTGATTCATTTCCTTACAGATTACAGAAAAAATCTTCAAAACATAAATTTTTCATGCTTTTATTAAACATTTGTAGATTATAAATCTGTTTCTCTGGTAAAATGTACTCCAACCATGTTCCTAAACTTTATCACCAAACTTTAGTTACATTGTCCAAAATTACTCACCATTATACTACCTCCCTTCAGTGTAAAGCTTGATTTACTGTTGTGGGTGATGTTAGTCTTAAAAGAGCTTATAGAGACACTAATTCTGAAGTGTATTGACCACATTGCCATTCAAAAAAAACATTGCTTATGCCCAGTATATGGTCACAACTTGTAATTAAAATGAGTAAATGGGGGCTATTATTTTCCCTTTCTTAAATTTCGAAATGAAAAATGATGCAGAAGATATGGATCAACTAATTATATGGTGTTGATTCAGACTACAACAAAACAGGTATTAAGTATAGCGCTCACTTTCAGACTTTTTAGAAACATATTATAATGATTAAATCATCATAAATCCTTAAAAATACTGAAAATAAAGATGATTTAGACATAATTACAAAACTATGGAACACTGATCATTGGTCAGTCATGTTCAAGTGGTTAGCTAAAAAAACCTGAGAACCACTGATTTAAGCAATCATCGTAGCATAATGTTTCATTATTATTATTATTATTATTATTATTATTATTATTATTATTATTATTATTATTATTATAGTAGTAGTAGTAGTAGTAGTAGCTTGATTTATTATGCATTTATGATGGAAAAATAAGAGTAGTAAATAATAAAACTAGAATAAATTATTACATTGAAGGTGGGTAGAGTCTGCTATATACCATTTAAATGAACTCAAATTAACTTTTCAAGATTTAAAGTCAATAATTGTGATTAAAAAAATAAGCATTTGATGTATTTGTTCAATGTGACTTATGTAAATAATATAAATCTTAGAAAATATGCCAGGATCATGTATTCACTGTATTTTAGTAAATTATTTACAATAACTCTCTCCATTTTTTTTTTCTTCTCAATTAATGGATTGCCTTATCCATAATTGCTGTGTAGTATTTTGTTCATTAAAAACATTCACAGGGTCAAATTTCATAACTTTTAATAAATTCTCTATACATTACTAAAATCTATATTAACAAGTTTTTGTTCCAGTGATGTGACAACTGCTTACACATCAAGGACAAGTAATACCTCACCAACCTTTCTGAGGATCATACTTTTCAACCTAATTATTTGCACTCAAACGAAATGTATCACCACAAAAAATATGGGGTATTGCAGGGATGAAAGATTCAAAAATAACTTTAGGAAGAAAATTTTATATCTGACAGATAAACAATCCACAAAATTTGCACCCTGCTGTTTTTTGGTTTACCTCAGGCCTGGAGATCATAAAACATAAAAAGCTTGAGCAGGAGATTGAGTTTTAATTTTCAGTCAATCAAGTATAATGTCATAAATGTAAGGTTGTTTGTAACTGGGTAACACAAAATATCAGAGAATTGTTATCTCCAGACCTGTCCCCTTAAAGGGCATTACAACACTACCATTAATATCTAACAGTCTGGTTTAACACATGAAAAATCCCTAATTTCCCATTTTTGAAAATATTTGGTTACCTTTTACTTTTACCACAGTTCCATAAAAAAATTCTGTTTTTTTTTTGTTAGAAATTCATGATTTATTTAAATAAAGCTTAGAAACCAAAGAAATAAAATGATATGACACTTTCAAGATGGAATTAAAACAAAAAGCAGTGTTATTTCTAATTTCATTAATTATTCAAGATCCATATGAAAAATAACAAGTAAATTATCATTCAATGGAGTGAATTTATTTTATGGTCAACACTTCTCTCACTTAAACAATAGATGTAAAAAGCTAGGATTATTTATTAATAGATACTTTTGCCCTGTCTTTGGACCTGAAAAGCATTCCACTGTCTTGGCATGTGAAAACATAAAAACATTACATTATCACAGGCAATGTCAATGAAATACAATTTAATTCAATTATCAAGTAATTTTATTTTTTTAATCAAGGTCTAGATAATTGAAAACATGGAGGTGAAAATACCCTCCCCCTGCAAACATCCATCATTTCACATGGATATGCATGTGATACAAGACTCATTATCAAGACACACCTGTATTAAGTTCCTAAAAAGTATAGAAAAAGTCTTGGAAATCAAACCACTTTTTCCAGATATATTAAATATACATTTGGAACAATTTCCTTTAAATGAAGAAAATATATCCATGAAAGGTATACAAGAAGCATCACATGTAAGCAAGGAACAGGTGTTTAATTATTTGGTGATGAACCTCAAAGCTGATACAGGTGACATTGTACTCCCTGTACCTTTTACCTGGTCAATATTGACTTGAATACCTATCAGCCCTCTGATTGGCAACACTTAGAAATGTTCACCCCCTCCCTGCCTATAACAGGGCACCTGATGCAGAATATTCTTATAATGGAAATAGAAATAGGTCTATGGATAATTTTAAAATGCTGCTCTTTCTGATTACCAATGCTGAAAGGGGTGGAATACTGACATCTGACAGAGTTCAGAGACTGTAATCTGATCAGAAGGATAAAATGGTCCACACTTGACAACACATCCATAAGGTCCTTTCTCACAGTATGATTAGTGAGGTCAACAATGTAACCATTAGGCAAATAAACTTTTGAACAGTGTTCATAAATTTTATGACTCATAAAGGAACAGGCATTAACAGTTCTGATATAATCACCTGAGATATTTTGCACTACTATAAAATAGTCATGCACGTAGGAATGTACTTATACATGATTCATATAGACCAAAGGAGTTGATTTCAATGACTTTTCAAGTTAATAAGGACACCAGAAAGTTTAAAAGAGTATTTTTAAAATAACTTTTCCATGTTGTTGTTGTTGTTGTTGTTGGGCTTAACGCCATTTTTCAGCACACAATAGGCTATTCATGGCGGCCAGAATTAATGGTGGAGGAAGAAACCGGAAATCACCGGAAAGAACCACAGACCCACCCACCAGAAGCTACTGGCAAGCTTTCTCACATATCCACATTCGCTGAATGTTAGATTCCCAGAATGTTAGATTGAACCCATGAAGACAGAAGTGAGATGGCAGTGATGGCAGTGATCCATAATGGACAGTGCTTTAGACCATCACTTTTTCCATGTTACTTTGCTTATTGCTGCATTTATAGGTACGAAAGCAGGTGGGGAAAAAAATCCCATAGCTAGCTAGCAACCACTACAATAAAGGAATACTACTACTAAATCTGGTAACTGCCTATGATATGCTTCATTTGGTCAACCCAAATTTTATCAGATTTTATTCATTCATTGTTTTTGGAAAATACGTAACAAAAATTCTTAATTTAAAAAGTGATCTAGTTGATTCATTTTTCAAAATTGGTGTTCCACCAAACAAATTCTCAAGTGCTTTGCAGAAAGATTCAAGAACTTTTCAGCAAATTCAAAAGCTTTTCAATGATAAAATGAACATTTTTAAAAAATATTATTGTTGAAGGCAATTATTACAATCTATACTGTACTAACAGAATCCACTTTATCCACATCACTACTTCATCCAGTCAAAATAAGTTAGGAAAGTCACCCCAACCCATAATGTTTCTGTACACAAAATGCAATTAACAGGGCCAGATACCATGTTAAATTGAGTTTATCTCATTAACATTTGCTGTTTCTCCCTCTGGTACCCAGTAGGTCATCAGAACACTTCTGTCCTTTGACAAATGAAAACTTGCTGCTAAATGTCTGTGAAAGCAAGCATGTGCCTAATAGAAACTGGGAAACTTAATATTACTGGGAAAGGTACATTATTACAGACACATTGGTGTAAACTTTAAGGATATATTTGTCTGTCCCCAAGCTGATTCTCACTATATAACATCTACAATTTCAAGTATGCAAAATGTAGTCATCTTTCAAACCACTGTTGTTATTTTCAGTACATCATATTAACTTTGGATTCATATTAGTTCATGTCAGTATAAGTCAAATAAAATAAATTTTATTTGATTTCATTCCTAAAGGCCTGTTTTTTTTGTGCTTCTGTTGATAAAACTATTGTCTTCTTCCCAACATTTCATTTAATAAATACACCCATTGATAAAGAATAACATTTCATTAATAAAATACACCCATTGATAAAGAATAACATTTCATTAATAAAATACACCCATTGATAAAGAATAACATTTCATTAATAAAATACACCCATTGATAAAGAATAACATTTCATTAATAAAAGACACCCATTGATAAAGAATAACATTTCATTAATAAAATACACCCATTGATAAAAAATAACATTTCATTAATAAAATACACCCAATGATAAAGAATAACATTTCATTAATAAAATACACCCATTGATAAAGAATAACATTTCATTAATAAAATACACCCAACAATAAAGAATAACATTTCATTAATAAAATACACATATCTACAAAGAATAATATTTCATTAATAAAATACACCTAATTTATAATAACATTTCATTAATAAATACACCCATTGATAAAGAATAACATTTCATTAATAAAATACACCCATTGATAAAGAATAACATTTCATTAATAAAATACACCCATTGATAAAGAATAACATTTCATTAATAAAATACACCCATTGATAAAGAATAACAGTTCATTAATAAAATACACCCATCTATAAAGAATAACAATTCATTAATAAAATACACCCATCAATAAAGAATAAGATTTCATTAATAAAATACACCCATTGATAAAGAATAACATTTCATTAATAAATACACCCATTGATAAAGAATAACATTTCATTAATAAAATACACCTATTTTATAAGAACATTTCATTAATAAATACACCCATTGATAAAGAATAACATTTCATTAATAAAATACACCCATCTATAAAGAATAACATTTCATTAATAAAATACACCTATCTACAAAGAATAACATTTCATTAATAAAATACACCCATTGATAAAGAATAACATTTCATTAATAAATACACCCATTGACAAAGAATAACATTTCATTAATAAAATACACCCATCTATAAAGAATAACAATTCAATAATAAAATACACCCATCAATAAAGAATAATATTTCATTAATAAAATACACCTATTTTATAAGACCATTTCATTAATAAATACACCCATTGATAAAGAATAACATTTCATTAATAAAATACACCCATCTATAAAGAATAACATTTCATTAATAAAATACACCTATCTACAAAGAATAACATTTCATTAATAAAATATACCCATCTATAAAGAATAACATTTCATTAATAAAATACACCTATTTTATAAGAACATTTCATTAATAAATACACCCATTGATAAAGAATAACATTTCATTAATAAAATACACCCATCTATAAAGAATAACATTTCGTTAATAAAATACACCTATCTACAAAGAATAACATTTCATTAATAAAATACACCCATCTATAAAGAATAACATTTCATTAATAAAATACACCTATCTACAAAGAATAACATTTCATTAATAAAATACACCCATCTATAAAGAATAACATTTCATTAATAAAATACACCTATCTACAGAGAATAATATCTCATTAATAAAATACACCAATCTATAAAGAATAACATTAAAAATTTAAACAACAGTTCTTGATGGAATAACTTTTTTTTATAAACTGCATCCAAATCTTTTAATAATAGTTAAAAATGCTTTATGCTGTACTGTTACATGATGAGAAGTAAATTATTTTCCCTATAAACATGGTTACAAATCAGATCTAACTGAAAACAAATACCTTGATATGCCATGGCATGATACATCAGCAGATCATGGTGTGTAGTTTATTTTACTGTTACTCCTAACAGCACAGATCTAAATCTGCTGTCACATAGTGCATCTTCAAATCTAGGTCTGTGAGGTCTGCAGTTAGATCCAACTTCTAAAAGCATACATAGGGTAATGATGGGAGCAGTCATTGTTTTATAAATATTTAGGTACTGAGTCACTGATAATGCCTATCTACATGGGAAAAGTCATCATCTTTGAAAGTTGTGGGCTTTCTATCTAGCAATCTTTCCTGAGGCAAAGAGAATTTATATTTATCAATGATATTGCTATGAAGTTGTCTCTTATTATCAGTGCTAAGAAACTATTACAACTTTGATAACATTATGAACATCTGCAAGGCTAAAAAAAATATTACATTCAGTTTTTACTTGTTGGAATTTATTCAGATCACTTTCTTACACACAAACAAAGAACAAGTTCTGAGCATGCAATTTCAATTTTACTAGCCCAAAAATGTTGAATACATCCCTAGCTACTAAACATTAAACTCAAGTGTTCTGAATCTCAACATAAAAGTGGAGACATTAAAAGGTCTGAAAAATTATGTCACAATCAGCTTTTAAGCAATAAATAATCTGTAGATATCCAAATGTCATTTGTTTCCCTAATAAACAGTGTTTGGTCATCATGATTATACTCCTATTGTATGCAATATGTAGCACTTGGTGCCAGCTAGGGTGATGGTTGTTGGTGCCAGCTAGGGTGATGGTTGTTGGTGCCAGCTAGGGTGATGGTTGTTGGTGCCAGCTAGGGTGATGGTTGTTGGTGCCAGCTAGGGTGATGGTTGTTGGTGTCAACTAGGGTAATGGTTGTTGGTGTTAGGTTAACAACTCTTGGTGTCAACTATTAATGATTTTCAGTGTCAACAAAAATGACTATTCTTTTTGTGAGCAAGGGCCATTGTTATAGCAAATACAGTACCTAAAACTTTGAAAGAAGCATTTAATCTGGTTTGACATTTATCCACTTTTATCTGATTGGGTTGATGCCAATTCTGCTACAAAAATTGTGATATATTGTAATTAAGATTGGAGTAGTTCTTTGTTAATTACAACCAAAATTAATCAAAATGAAATACGCTGATCGGTTTGCAAGAAAATATAATTTGTAGCCAATTAAACATTATCTTTTCAATCTTAAACATATGAAAGTTTCTCCAATATTGCAATTTCTATGAAAATAACCAATGTTTTATGGACAATATGACAGCAAATGCAGTTTACAAATATATTGCTAATTTATTTTATTACAAGTAGAATATTAAGAAACTAATAAATAACTTACATATATCTCTCTCAGTATTTCTGCCAAAACTTTCTGTATTAATTTACTCCCTGCCACCTGACCCTTTCCGTTTCTCTATATTGCTTCTAAGTTCTATTATTATTATTATTATTATTATTATTATTATTATTATTATTATTATTATTATTATTATTATTATTTTATCAAAGTAATGTTGATCCCAAATAGATCAGGCCAGGATGGCAAAGTAGTCAAAGGTGTTATCTTTACTGATCAACCCCATTACACAACTGTCTGCATGCATTCAAGTCTCAGTGCAACCAGTGTAGGTAGGTGAGAAAGCTTGTCATTAGTTTCCTATAGGTCAGTGGTTCTTCCTGGGGGTTTTCCAGGTTCTTCCACCACAAAATATACTGGTCACAATTTATAGCTTATCCTGTGTTGACAAATGGCATTAAACCCACAAAACCAAACCAAAACCATCTAGATCTGTCAGGAAGATAAAACACTCACAAAATAAATATCAAGAGCAAAATATGAAGAATAAACCCATGCGAATACAACTAGTACTAATCTGACAAAGCTGAATCTGGAATGGAACCTACACTCTTGGCAAGACACAAATGCATACCAATTCTAGGAAGGTATCTCAGTTCTAGAGATATCAACAGAAGAGGGGTGACATGGGGACATGGATGGATTGTCACAATTCATAATAAATAATAAAAAAAAAACAGAATAAATCCTGAAGTACTAATCAGACAGACTTCCTTGGGAGAGGATATGGTGCCTATCCATGAAACAAAGTTTCATCAAAATATCTTAATAATGGGTTGGAGAAAACAAGTGAATAAAGTATAGTGGAAAGACAGGTGAATTGACAAGCCAATATACCAACCCATGTTTTTTTCATGGGCAGTAACTAAAGATATCCTTTACAGTGCAAAACTTTAAGAATTTTGGCAATTAATCTGTAACTACTCTTGAGATAAAAGAATTTGTCAACACAATGATGAATAGATCTTTCCATACAAGTTAAAATGTGAGAGAATTAAATAAGCTAGGTACTTCTATTCAGTGGCAATAGAATTTATGAGATAAGGGTATTCCTGTACTAAATTTACCAGCTGTTTCAACTTTATGGTCTTAAACTAAGTAAAAGAGAATCAAAACCAACAAGTTTCATAAATTTAACAAATAAGATTTTTCTCTAAATTACAAATTGAAAATTTAAGAGGAACATAATATATTGTGAATTAAATACCAAATAATCTCAATATTCTATAACAAGTCCAAAAGTATAGTTTTCTGAACAAATTCCAATACTGAATTTACTGATGTACTAATAGTCTTCATTATGTTGATGTACCAGAAGTTTTTATGCATCATAATGGTATAATCCAGAATGTTTTTGAATGAATTCACAATAATACTAAAATAGTTTTAGTCTAAATTGTCAATGAGATCTTTGTAATTCCAATAATTAAAATCAGTCCTCTCATGTTATATCCAGACATGACTAAAACTAATTCCACAGAATAAACTTAAAATAGGAATGAATAATTTTTTGTTTACCACAAACTTATATAAAATCTGACAACAATAAAATAACCAGAATGTGGTCACAAGTTTGCTTTCAGAACAGTCTAAGTTTGTAAATAAGCACTGAATTCAAATATCAGTTAAAAATTTACTAATAACTTACAAACATTACAAAAATCATGTGCACACAAAATCTCTATTCCTAATCATGGACAGTGATCAAGCACATGATATAAATTAAATATGCATAATACAGCACCATTCAAAAGACTTCTGAAATGTGAGAGACAAAAGATTAAACACTGTCTATGATAATATTTTATTTGAGAACTAGTCCAAATTATATTCAGTTTTGCTCCATTGCTCCAACAGACTGACCATGAGCTTTTAATCAACACACCTGTACAGACCAGTACATATTTATACTGACCATAACATATATCCTATTTAAATCTGAATAAATGTCCAATATATCTGATGTCACATTTTTTTTAAATAAAAAGTAATGGTTGAGTCCATGTTCACCTTAAAATTTCACTTTCACAACATTACATTGCTGTGATATTTTGTGAAAAGAGGATTCCTGGATGCAGAAATTACCATATTTGCTATAATGTATTTGTGACAAGATATTTTCAGTATTTGATTTAGAACAGTAGACTGTGCAGAAGACATAAACAAATTGGTTTTTGAGTTGGATTTGCATCACATATTTACCACATAAACTGTGGTTGGATACAGTTCTGTCAGTTGGAGAGTGGATTATGTCCACATACTTATGTAGCAGAGGTGAGTTTATTTACTGTTTGTAAGTTTACACTTCAAGCAGGCTTGTTGTACATAGAGTGACTTCTGTGTTACAAATATACCTCCCCTCCCTCCCCCATACACCTGCTGTTAAATTAGCAATACTGTTTCTTTTACTTCTTGTTGTTGTTCTTGTCTTTCATGCCATGATGATAGTGTTATTAATGACATCAGAAACACCTGTGGGGGTAAACTGGCCATATTCAGACAGACACAACCATTTTTCCCCACTTCCCTTTCAGAAGTTAAAAACTGGCAGCCAAAATGTTCATTGAAAAAGATTTCCAGAAGGCAGGTTTATAAAAGATTTCTCATGATTGCTGCCAATGAGTAAACAGAATACTGCACAATAATTTCATGGGCTTTTTTGGACCAATCAGAATTAGACAAATTGGTATACAACACATTGTGATATCAAAAATATGAAACTGCACATACTACAGGAAAACTGTACTATGTCATAATAAGAAACGTATGATATAACAAGTTTGAAACATCAATTAAAAAACCCATCTAATATATTTATTGCGGAGAGACACTAGATCAAGAATTAAGTTCTAATTTTTCCATAATTTCCTTATGACAAACTGATTTAAAAATGAAAATAAATTCTTAGAAGAGCAATTTTATATGTTTATGGCATACTCTAACCAATCTTCTCATGAATATTGATCATTTGTGTATAAACAAAATCTTGTGCTGGTCCTAAACCTCAATTATATTATGGACCAACATTTCAATGTTCATGGGCTTTTTGTTTAATTTCTATCTGTCAATAGCTTAAAAATATCTTGCTCTGACTTATATCAAAATAAGAACATAGTATATCCACAATATTATCTGGAAAAAAAATCAAAAGAAAATATTTCAGCTCAAAAGAAAATCACAGCTCTCTCTCTCCAAAAATTAAAAAATGGCTGGCACATGATCAGTAGAGGAATTTGCTGTGTTTAAGTTAATTGCTGTAGTAAGAAGCTGTAATCTAAGAATTGATTGTAATGAAAGTGGAATGATCAACTTACAATAATATAGTAGATACTGTGAAAGACATCATGCCAATATCAGAGAACCTACTGATAAAAGTGTTAATGCTGAACATTACAAATTTCTAGCTACACTATTGATAAAGTAGGGAGTTAGATGCCAATACATGTGCAAGACACTTATCAAAGATTACCAGTAAACATAGAATAAAAGTACTGAAAAAATGAGAAAATATTTAGAGGACTTGAGAAAATATGTGAAGCTCAGAAAGAAATCATGAAAATCAAGAACGATTTGCAGTATTACCAAATACAAGATAAAAATGCCTTTAGTGCCATACATACAGTAATGATGAGATAGAATATCAAAATGTATTTTATACCATGATAACACTAATGATGACCACATACAAGATAAAAATGCTTTTACTGCCATACATACAGTAATGATGACTATCAAAATGTATTTTATACCATGATAACACTAATGATGATCACATACAAGATAAAAATGCCTTTACTGTCATACATACAGAAATGACCAGATAGAATATCAACATGTATTTTATACCATATATACACTAATGATGACCACATACAAGATAAAAATGCCTTTAGTGCCATACATACAGTAATGATGAGATAGAATATCAAAATGTATTTTATACCATGATAACACTAATGATGACCACATACAAGATAAAAATGCCTTTACTGTCATACATACAGTAATGACCAGATAGAATATCAACATGTATTTTATACCATATATACACTAATGATGACCACATACAAGATAAAAATGCCTTTAGTGCCATACATACAGTAATGATGAGATAGAATATCAAAATGTATTTTATACCATGATAACACTAATGATGACCACATACAAGATAAAAATGCCTTTACTGTCATACATACAGTAATGACCAGATAGAATATCAACATGTATTTTATACCATATATACACTAATGATGACCACATACAAGATAAAAATGCTTTTATTACCATACAGTTTGGTAATAAACACATTTTTTATTGCATACACTGATGGTGGCCACACAAAAGATAAAAATGTACCTTTATTACTATACATATATTAATGACCAGAATATTTTAAAAAATTCCTTTGATACCATATATACACTGATGACAACATACAAGATAAAAATTCCTTTGTTACTATATATACACTGATGACAACATACAAGATAAAAATTCCTTTATTACCATATATACAATGATGACTATATACAAGATAAAAATTCCTTTGTTACTATATACACTGATAACTACAAGATAAAAATTCCTTTAATACCATATATACACTGATAACTACAAGATAAAAATTCCTGTATTACCATATATACACTGATGACAATATGCAAGATAAAAATTCCTTTATTACCATATATACTGATGACTATATACAAGAAAAAAAATTCCTTTATTACCATATATACACTGATGACAACATACAAGATAAAAATTCCTTTGTTACTATATATACACTGATGACTATATACAAAATAAAAATTCCTTTATTACCATATATACAATGATGACTATATACAAGATAAAAATTCCTTTATTACCATATATACACTGATGACAACATACAAGATAAAAATTCCTTTGTTACTATATATACAATGATGGCTATATACAAAAAAAAATTCCTTTATTACCATATATACACTGATGACTATATACAAGATTAAAATTCCTTTTTTACCATATACACTGATGACTATATACAAGATAAAAATTCCTTTGTTACTTAATACACTGATAACTACAAGATAAAAATTCCTTTAATACCATATATACACTGATGACAACATACAAGATAAAAATTCCTTTGTTACTATATATACACTGATGACTATATACAAAAAAAATTCCTTTATTACCATATATACACTGATGACAATATGCAAGATAAAAGTTCCTTTATTACCAAATATACACTGATGACAACATACAAGATAAAAATTCCTTTATTACCATATACACTGATGACAACATACAAGATAAAAATTCCTTTATTACCATATATACACTGATGACTATATACATCACCACCATTTACAGGATAAAAGTGCCTTTATTAACACATATACACTGATGGGGACCATATGCAAGATTAAAAAAGTCTTTATTACCATGCACACACTAATGATAACCTCATACAAGTCACCAGTGCTTTTATTACTACACATACATTGATGATATCCACATACAAGAAAAAAATTTTTTTATTACCATACATTGATGACAGGCCAGATCAAACATACAACACCTTTATTAACATTACTGGAGCCAAATCAAAGGGGAAAAAGTATTAACAATATGCAAGCCAGTTCATCAGTGTTTTAATGCACACATGATAAACAAGTTCTGTACTTGGTGAATGCTGTCATTAAACTTATCATTTCTACCCATAAAATTATTTTTAAAGGCACAAAAACTAGACTTTATGGGAGTCCTTGGGCTGTATACAATCACACCTTGAACTAGTGGATAATGAAAGAAGAACTCTCTTCATTTGACATCCTCAATTGAGAACTATTGGTAGAGAAATTAAGCATGTTCAATAAATTAAACACTCTGGTATAATCATTCTTCACTCAAAACTGCTAATGCCTTGAAAATGAAATAGGATTTGGTTTCCAGAAATTAAAGAACTATACTTTTCATATTAAAAAACAGAAAAAACAGCCATTAAATTTTTATGACAAATATCTTCAAATTATCTTGTACATTCATCCTTAAATTGGACTAGTTAACAGAGTTGTTACGAGCCACATCCTTGTTTTAATTTGATTCTTTTTTTCAAATGTTATTGCACTTATTGATCACAGTCTCAAACTCTGATAGAAGACAAAAAGATGAATAGATCACTAATAATTTATACATACTTTGTTTAGCTGTTTTATGACACAAATGACATCACTAAAAACCTTTGAAAAAATATGAAACAGGCAGATTGGCCTTGATAAAGGTTCCTTTTGTCTTACAAAATTTGATAGGTTTGTCCCATGTAATGCACATTGTAAAAGGTTTTATTGCTTTAATTTGGATCCAGTATGGATATTAAAGGTATTGTTTCATGTATTCATCATCATCTGTGTATGTATAGTTAATATTAGGTATATTATCATCTATTCCTCATCATCAGTGTATGTATAGTTAATATTAGGTATATTTTCATGTATTCCTCATCATCTATGTATGTATAGTTAATATTAGGTATATTATCATGTATTCATCATCATCTGTGTATGTATAGTTAATATTAGGTATATTATCATGTATTCCTCATCATCTGTGTATGTATGGTTAATATTAGGTATATTATCATGTATTCATCATCATCTGTGTATGTATAGTTAATATTAGGTATATTATCATGTATTCATCATCATCTGTGTATGTATAGTTAATATTAGGTATATTATCATGTATTCATCATTATCTATGTATGTATAGTTAATATTAGGTATATTATCATGTATTCATCATCATCTGTGTATGTATGGTTAATATTAGGTATAAAATCATGTATTCATCATTATCTGTGTATGTATAGTTAATATTAGGTATATCCTCATGTATTCCTCATCATCTGTGTATGTATGGTTAATATTAGGTATATTATCATGTATTCATCATCATCTGTGTATGTATAGTTAATATTAGGTATATCCTCATGTATTTCTCATCATCTGTGTATGTATGGTTAATATTAGGTATATTATCATGTATTCATCATCATCTGTGTATGTATAGTTAATATTAGGTATATTATCATGTATTCCTCATTATCTGTGTATGTATAGTTAATATTAGGTATATTATCATGCATTCAACATTATCTATGTATGTATAGTTAATATTAGGTATATTATCATGTATTCCTCATTATCTGTGTATGTATAGTTAATATTAGGTATATTAACATGTATTCGTCATCATCTGTGTATGTATAGTTAATATTAGGTATATTATCATGTATTCATCATCATCTGTGTATGTATAGTTAATATTAGGTATATCCTCATGTATTCCTCATCATCTGTGTATGTATGGTTAATATTAGGTATATTATCATGTATTCATCATCATCTGTGTATGTATAGTTAATATTAGGTATATTATCATGTATTCCTCATTATCTGTGTATGTATAGTTAATATTAGGTATATTAACATGTATTCGTCATCATCTGTGTATGTATAGTTAATATTAGGTATATTATCGTGTATTCCTCATCATCTGTGTATGTATAGTTAATATTAGGTATATTATCATGTATTCCTCATCATCTGTGTATGTATAGTTAATATTAGGTATATTATCATGTATTCATCATCATCTGTGTATGTATGGTTAATATTAGGTATATTAACATGTATTCGTCATCATCTGTGTATGTATAGTTAATATTAGGTATATTATCATGTATTCATCATCATCTGTGTATGTATAGTTAATATTAGGTATATTATCATGTATTCCTCATTGCTATGTTAGGGTTTTTATTTATACCCTAGAGGGTTATGGTTGTATGAAAATGGGGTGGGGTGTTTCCAAATTAATTTAGGTATGGCACCCACCCAGGCTCGATTATGGTTCAGAAATTAAGTAGGTGAATATGGTTCCGAGCCCCCAGTCAGAAATGCCGACAGTTAAATCCAAAAGTACTAAAGGGTGAAATTAAACAATTAAATACAAAAGTACAAAAGGGGTGGAATTAAATAAAACAATTTAATTAACAATAAAATTTCAACATGCGAGCTTCCCAATCGCTCGACCCTTTTGCCTATTTCATCATTTGAATCAGTGTGAAAATTTTCGCCCTGTCCTTGGTTCTACTCATCTGTCTCTCTAAATTTCTCCTGCACTCCTCCTTTACTCCTTCGATCTTCTTCTCCACTTCTACTCCTCCTTTGCTTCTTCCAAATTTACTCTTCACCTCTACTTCCCTTTCCGTCGACTTCCTCGTCGAACCGTCGACTCCAATCCGTCGACCCTGACTGTACCGACAGGCTTACTTCAGTCTTTTCTCTCAGACTCTCGGGATCTCCTTCTAACTGAAGTTATCTTACCCGGAAAATTCTCCTTCAACTTTCCTATCCACTTCTACTGAAGTTGTTCCACCCGGAAAATTCTCCTTCAACTTTCCTATCCACTTCTACTGAAGTTGTTCCACCCAGAAAATTCTCCTTCAACTTTCCTATCCACTTCTACTGAAGTTGTTCCACCCAGAAAATTCTCCTTCAACTTTCCTATCCACTTCTACTGAAGTTGTTCCACCCGGAAAATTCTCCTTCAACTTTCCTATCCACTTCTACTGAAGTTGTTCCACCTGGAAAATTCTCCTTCAACTTTCCTATCAACTTCTACTGAAGTTGTTCCACCTGGAAAATTCTCCTTCAATTCCCAACAAATTTAGGAGTGTGTATCTCCAAATTTAGGAGTGTGTATCTCTGGAATAGCCTTTAATCCTGCAATCACCTTGTAATCTGCCTCTGTCTACTAAATAATTTTAGGACAGAGTCAGTTTAATATCTGGAAACTTTGAGGTATGCCCACCCACTAGCTTAATTCTAATTGGGTGTGGTGGACTAACCATTCCCAAGTTGTAAATCAGAGGAACTGTCAATATAAGTTGCCTATCATTTTATTACAAATGGCTCTTTTGATGTCCTACTACAGGATTAGCACCCAGGTGTAATTTAGCAGGTCCTGTTCTGCACGAAGAACTTTTGGGGGACTACATTTAGCTGGCTTCTGGTGTTTATCCACAGATCAAACACTGGATTAGTGTCAGTTGAATAAACATCCATAAACCTAGGTAGATCAACCTAGGTATATGTGACACTCATCATCTGTGTATGTATAGTTAATATTAGGTATATTATCATGTATTCCTCATCATCTGTGTATGTATAGTTAATATTAGGTATATTATCATGTATTCCTCATCATCTGTGTATGTATAGTTAATATTAGGTATATTATCATCTATTCCTCATCATCTGTCTATGTATGACTAATATTAGGTATATTATCATGTATTCCTCATCATCTGTGTATGTATAGTTAATATTAGGTATATTATCATCTATTCCTCATCATCTATGTATGTATAGTTAATATTATGTATATCTTCATGTATTCCTCATCATCTATGTATGTATAGTTAATATTAGGTATATTAACATGTATTCGTCATCATCTGTGTATGTATAGTTAATATTAGGTATATTATCATATATTCCTCATCATCTGTATATGTATAGTTCATATTAGGTATATTATCATGTATTCCTCATCATCTGTGTATGTATAGTTAATATTAGGTATATCCTCATGTATTCCTCATCATCTGTGTATGCATAGTTAATATTAGGTATATTATCATCTATTCCTCATTATCTGTGTATGTATAGTTAATATTATGTATATTATCATCTATTCCTCATCATCTGTGTATGTATAGTTAATATTAGGTATATTATCATGTATTCCTCATCATCTATGTATGAATAGTTCATATTAGGTATATTAACATGTATTCGTCATCATCTGTGTATGTATAGTTAATATTAGGTATATTATCATGTATTCATCATTTTCTATGTATGTATAGTTAATACTAGGTATATTATCATGTATTTCTCATCATCTATGTATGTATAGTTAATATTAGGTATATTAACATGTATTCGTCATCATCTGTGTATGTATAGTTAATATTAGGGATATTATCATGTATTCATCATTATCTGTGTATGTATAGTTAATAGTAGGTATATCCTCATGTATTCCTCATCATCTGTGTATGTATGGTTAATATTAGGTATATTATAATCTATTCCTCATCATCTGTGTAAGTATAGTTAATATTAGGTATATTATCATGTATTCCTCATCATCTATGTATGTATAGTTAATATTAGGTATATTAACATGCATTCATCATCATCTGTGTATGTATAGTTAATATTAGGTATGTTATCATGCATTCATCATTATCTATGTATGTATAGTTAATATTAGCTATATTATCATGTATTCCTCATCATCTATGCATGTATATTTAATATTAGGTATATTAACATGTATTCGTCATCATCTGTGTATGTATAGTTAATATTAGGTATATTATCATCTATTCCTCATTATCTGTGTATGTATAGTTAATATTAGGTATATTATCATCTATTCCTCATTATCTGTGTATGTATAGTTAATATTAGGTATATTATCATGTATTCGTCATCATCTGTGTATGTATATTTAATATTAGATATATTATCATCTATTCCTCATCATCTGTGTATGAATAGTTAATATTAGGTATATTATCATCTATTCCTCATCATCTGTGTATGAATAGTTAATATTAGGTATATTATCATCTATTCCTCATCATCTGTGTATGTATAGTTAATATTAGGTATATTATCATGTATTCCTCATCATCTATGTATGTATAGTTAATATTAGGTATATTAACATGCATTCATCATCATCTGTGTATGTATAATTAATATTAGGTATATTATCATGTATTCCACATTATCCTTGTATGTATAGTTAATATTAGGTATATTATCATGTATTCATCATCATCTGTGTATGTATAGTTAATATTAGGTATATTAACATGCATTCATCATCATCTGTGTATGTATAGTTAATATTAGGTATATTATCATGTATTCCTCATCATCTGTGTATGTATAGTTAATTTTAGGTATATTATCATCTATTCCTCATTATCTGTGTATGTATAGTTAATATTAGGTATATTAACATGCATTCATCATCATCAGTGTATGTATAGTTAATATTAGGTATATTATCATGTATTCATCATTATCTGTGTATGTATAGTTAATATTAGGTATATCCTCATGTATTCCTCATCATCTGTGTATGTATAGTTAATATTAGGTATATTAACATGCATTCATCATCATCTGTGTATGTATAGTTAATATTAGGTATATTATCATGTATTCCTCATCATCTGTGTATGTATAGTTAATTTTAGGTATATTATCATCTATTCCTCATTATCTGTATATGTATAGTTAATATTAGGTATACTATCATCTATTCCTCATTATCTGTGTATGTATAGTTAATATTAGGTATATTAACATGTATTCGTCATCATCTGTGTATGTAGAGTTAATATTAGGTATATTATCATGTATTCATCATTATCTGTGTATGTATAGTTAATATTAGGTATATCCTCATGTATTCCTCATCATCTGTGTATGTATAGTTAATATTAGGTATATTATCATCTATTCCTCATCATCTGTGTATGTATAGTTAATATTAGGTATATTATCATGCATTCATCATTATCTGTGTATGTATAGTTAATATTAGGTATATTATCATGTATTCCTCATCATCTATGTATGTATAGTTAATATTAGGTATATTAACATGCATTCATCATCATCTGTGTATGTATAGTTAATATTAGGTATATCCTCATGTATTCCTCATCATCTGTGTATCTATGGTTAATATTAGGTATATTATCATCTATTCCTCATCATCTGTGTATGTATAGTTAATATTAGGTATATGATCATGTATTCCTCATCATCTATGTATGTATAGTTAATATTAGGTATATTAACATGCATTCATCATCATCGGTGTATGTATAGTTAATATTAGGTATATTATCATGTATTCCTCATCATCTATGCATGTATAGTTAATATTAGGTATATTAACATGTATTCGTCATCATCTGTGTATGTATAGTTAATATTAGGTATATTATCATCTATTCCTCATTATCTGTGTATGTATAGTTAATATTAGGTATATTATCATGTATTCCTCATCATCTGTGTATGTATATTTAATATTAGGTATATTATCATGTATTCATCATCATCTGTGTATGTATAGTTAATATTAGGTATATTATCATGTATTCCTCATTATCTATGTATGTATAGTTTAATATTAGGTATATTATCATGTATTCGTCATCATCTGTGTATGTATGGTTAATATTAGGTATATTAACATGTATTCGTCATCATCTGTGTATGTATAGTTAATATTAGGTATATTGTCATGCATTCATCATCATCTGTGTATGTATAGTTAATATTAGGGATATTATCATGTATTCATCATCATCTGTGTATGTATGGTTAATATTAGGTATATTATCATGTATTCATCATCATCTGTGTATGTATAGTTAATATTAGGTATATTATCATGTATTCCTCATTATCTATGTATGTATAGTTAATATTAGTTATATTATCATGTATTCATCATCATCTGTGTATGTATAGTTAATATTAGGTATATTATCATCTATTCCTCATCATCTGTGTATGTATAGTTAATATTAGGTATATTATCATCTATTCCTCATCATCTGTGTATGTATAGTTAATATTAGGTATATTATCATCTATTCCTCATCATCTGTGTATGTATAGTTAATATTAGGTATATTATCATGCATTCATCATTATCTGTGTATGTATAGTTAATATTAGGTATATTATCATCTATTCCTCATTATCTGTGTATGTATAGTTAATATTAGGTATATTATCATGTATTCCTCATTATCTGTGTATGTATAGTTAATATTAGGTATATCCTCATGTATTCCTCATCATCTGTGTATGTATAGTTAATATTAGGTATATTATCATGTATTCATCATCATCTGTGTATGTATAGTTAATATTAGATATATTATCATGCATTGCTCATTATCTGTGTATGTATAGTTAATATTAGGTATATCCTCATGTATTCCTCATTATCTGTGTATGTATAGTTAATATTAGGTATATTATCATGTATTCCTCATCATTTGTGTATGTATAGTTATTATTAGGTATATTGTCATGTATTCATCATTATCTGTGTATGTATAGTTAATATTAGTTATATCTTCATGTATTTCTCATCATCTGTGTATGTATGGTTAATATTAGGTATATTAACATGTATTCGTCAACATCTGTGTATGTATGGTTAATATTAGGTATATTAACATGTATTCGTCATCATCTGTGTATGTATGGTTAATATTAGGTATATTATCATGCATTCATCATCATCTGTGTATGTATAGTTAATATTAGGTATATTATCATGTATTCATCATCATCTGTGTATGTATAGTTAATATTAAGTATATTATCATCAATTCCTCATCATCTGTGTATGTATAGTTAATATTAGGTATATTATCATGTATTCATCATCATCTGTGTATGTATAGTTAATATTAGGTATAGTATCATGTATTCCTCATTATCTATGTATGTATAGTTAATATTAGGTATATTATCATGTATTCATCATCATCTTTGTATGTATAGTTAATATTAGGTATATTATCATGTATTCATCATTATCTATGTATGTATAGTTAATATTAGGTATATTATCATGTATTCATCATCATCTGTGTATGTATAGTTAATATTAGGTATATTATCATGTATTCATCATCATCTGTGTATGTATAGTTAATATTAGGTATATTATCATGTATTCATCATTATCTGTGTATGTAGAGTTAATATTAGGTATATTATCATGTATTCATCATTATCTATGTATGTATGGTTAATATTACGTATATTAACATGTATTGGTCATCATCTTTGTATGTATAATTAATATTAGGTATATTATCATGTATTCATCATCAACTGTGTATGTATAGTTAATATTAGGTATTTTATCATGCATTCATCATTATCTGTGTATGTATAGTTAATATTAGGTATATTAAAATGTATTCATCATCCTCTGTGTATGTATGGTTAATAAAGATATTGTATCATGTATTGGTCATCGTCTATGTATAATTAATAAAGGTATTGTATCATGTATTGGTCCTTGTGTATGTATATTTAATAATGGTATTGTTCATTTGCAATTAAAAGATTAAATTTATATATATCCTGAATTTATTTCTTGATTTAATATTTACTAATTTGTTTCTCAGTTAACAACTGTGTGTATGCATGTATGTATGTATGTATGTGTGTGTATGTATGTGTGTGTGTATGTATGTATGTATGTATGTATGTATGTATGTATGTATGTATGTATGTATGTATGTATGTATGTATGTATGTATGTATGTATGTATGTATGTATGTATGTATGTATGTATGTATGTATGTATGTATGTATGTATGTATGTACCACATAGTACAAGTAGGTTGATTCAAGAATAGCAGCAATTAGTAACAGCAGAGTATCATTTGAAAGTATTTACAACTTGCATTACTACTTCTATGGTCAAAGAGAATTTCCAAAATCCAATAAATCCAATTTTTAATTTCTAGCAACAGTGCTGAAGTCACCTCTAATATTCCTGAATGATAACAATATTTTCAAGATGGCCATTAATTAGAGAACTTGAGACATCATTGTCTTTTGGATATGACCATCTATTCTGGAGTAGTGATAACAAGATTTTCAAGATGGTGGTCATGGATGCAATATTGCATAGTGTATTCTAGATATACGATTGCCAGATTCTTATTAATTTCCTAATTTTTGCATGAAAAAGATGAATGTGCAAAAATTACCATATTTTCAAGCCCTACTTGTATTTTTTCTTATATCCTTCCTACATTAAGAAATATCCCACCAACTGACCAGGGTGTGTGTCTCTTCCCACAAAATGTTAAGTTAAAAATATGTACTCTGTATTTGATGTCAGATTGGTGCAAGTTTTAGTTAGGACCAATTATAAATCCTAAAAATATTTGTGAAAAGCTAATATCAATATGACCATTCATTCAGAATGAGGATTGATAAACATTTCACACCTGTCATCATGCACCATGTCACATGAAAAACATGATCTTGCACTCCTAACCCCAACTCCTCAGGAATAAATTAGCCTGCAAGTTTTCTCCACAAAAACAAAACCCTATATTTATTTCTTGACCACCATGATATATGTCTGTAATAAATCTACTGTATGGACAGCAAACTTTCCTGCCCTAAGCTCAGCTAAACCCATCCCTAGGACATACAACTGATATAGAGACAGTTTAAAGGTGAAGGAGGTCAGAGATAAACAATCAGCCTTCTCAGATTCCTGACAATAGCAAGGGTGAGGTCTAATTATGCTGTGAGAGAATCCATTTTGATTATTTGCATAGGTAAGGTATACAAAGTAGAACAACCCAATTCATCTGAAGTACATCAAATAGATGTGTCAAAAAAGAGCATATAATAAAACACATCACTGCACTGAATAAGAATGTTGCAACCAAATTTAATAAAGTTTGTGATCAGCAGCAACATTTCTTTAAGCTGGATTTTTACTCCATTTAAAAGATTCAAAAAATGACCATTTCAGTTATCATAATTTTATTTGTGTGACTCATTTCTAAAGAGCATGATTCAGGAGGCAATTTACTATCAGCAAAGCCCAGCAAAAATAAATTTCCAAACACCAGGCTGATGGAGTTTTACTTTATCAAGCATAGCTGCAAGGGCGAGAATTTAATTCTTTTTTGTACACACTGCAAGCATCATAGTGACATTATTATATGATGTCGGTTGAAATAGGATCAGCAGCGGTATAAAGGATATTCAACATGATAAATTCAACAATCAGATTAGTTTCCTTTATTATTATTTATTATCTTAACTATTTTAAAATATAGTTACAGGTTAGAGCATCCACTGCAAATTCAGGAGATCATGGGTTCAAACCCGGTCGAGCCATACCAAAGACTTACAAAATTGGTACGAACAGCTACCTTGCTAGAAATTCAGCATTAAGAGTTTAGTGTTAGGACTGGTTGGCCTGGTGTCAGGATAATGTGACTGGTTGGGATATCATGCTACATGTCTCCTACATGATGCCCCAGTGCTATAGGTTACTCTCATAAGCCACACTGTTGACATAGTGATATAATTGAAAAATCGTTAAAGCTACATTAAAAAAAAAATAAATTAAATAAAATTAAAATTAAAAATTAAAATCAATAAATCGAGAAAAAAAATTAGCTGACCTATGGTTTCAAGCATTTTAGCAATGAAAATAATCATAAAAAGAATCAAGTGTTTGAACAGTTGATATAGTTTTAACAACAGAACTGGACAGAGACTTTTCTTAGTATTGTACCACCTGTAAAGTCACTATTAAACTTAAAAATATTATTTTCTCCCACTGCCCTGAAAAAAAGTCAGGTTGAAATTTTTCAACAGAGATAAGCATTTCTGGTGGTCAAACTGCGTCAGATACAGTTCTGACAATGCTAAATGTATGGCTTTCATAAACAACTCAATTCTTACTGGATTCACTACATGGATGTTTGAACACCATTACTGTCTTATCTCTAGTTAGTGTAAAGATGAACTCTAATGACACTTGAATTGCCTTCAAACCTCTTAGTGAACTATTGAAAGCAACAAAGACTGCATCAGTTCAAGCAAAACTTTTACCATTTAATGGAATTTAAAGATAGAAACTTTTATGTTTTTATGATGTCACATTTGACAATGCTAATAAGTCTACCAACCACTTCTTTGTAAATGTATTAAAATAGTTTGAAAAAACATACAAATTTATTAGATTTAAATTTTCAATCATTTTCTACAGGTTTATATTAAAAGATAGCTTATTCTCATTTTACGGTGGGTCATCAGCACTGACCCCACCCCACTTTGAACCTCAGAAACCACTTTTTAAATCTAAAAAAAACCCAAACACCACACCAATGTCTGGAAATATGGTAGGTATGATGACCATATTAGAACAGCACAATTTTCATATTAGACTATGTAATTTGTATTTCATTTTGTGAAGACGCCATGTTGATATGATCATCCATTTTGGAAGAATAGCAAAAACAAGATTTTCAACATGGCTGTTGCAGTATATTAAAATCTAATAACGTAAAAGGTTATATGCTTCATGGTCTTAAATAAACATTGAATTTACATGCAGTTATATGACGGATGTGGAATAATGCTTATTAAACATGTTAACACAACAGACCTAATTAATGACCATTGAATTATCTCAGGGAGGGGCAGCACAGTTGGATTTTGTATTCCTTCCAGAATAGTTCTTTCTTTTACTTCAGGGTAAAGTTTTTTAAGTAATACAATAGACATGGTTGTGTTTTTTTCTACATTCAGAAAAAAATGAACAAGCATTATGAGATAACAATTTTTTTTAAAACTAATGTGGCTTCTCCACTTTAAAATTAAATGATCAATCCCTTACTCTTGAATATGAAGTTAACTGTTTTTATTTTGCTTACTTTCTATAAATGCAAGCCTATCAGAATAGATCTTTATAGATACACTGACAATATCAGATGTATCTGATTTACAAAATTAGGACTTATAGAAAATCATTCTTGTTAAAAAGAAAATGTTGACTACACATTTCTTTCAACCACTTCAGTGGCCTAAGTGGTTAAAGCATCTGCTTCAGATGCAAGTGGTCACAGGTTCAAAACCTGTACAAGTCATGCCAAAGACTTAAAACAAATGAGACTAACAGCTGCCTTGCTAGAGGTTCAGCATTAAAAGTTTAGTGTTAGGACTGGTTGGCCTGGTGTCAGGATAATGTGGCTGGGTGGGACATGATGCAAGACATCACTATAAACTGCCACACTGCAGACATCATAGCCAGATGACAGAAAAATTGTTAAAATTACATTAAAAATCTAAATCACATATACACACACTCACACATAGACCACGCATTTTCTGATGCTGAATAACTAATATTCACTATATTCTTGAAAAAAATAATATTCACTATATTGTTGAATAACCAATATTCACTATATTGTTGATTAACCAATATTCACTATATTGTTGATTAACCAATATTCACTATATTGTTGAATAACTAATATTTGCTACCTGTATGTTTTTGAATAACTAATATTCACTATATTGTTGAATAATCAATATTTATCATATTTCTGTGTAACTAATATTCACTATGTTGCTGAATAAGTAACATTAACTATATTGTTGATGACCATGACAATATAAATTGTCATCTATTCTTATGGGCTGGACACTCGTTTTGTGACTCATGAATAAGCTAGATACTGAACACAATATTAAATATATTTATTACAAACAGAAACAGACTTAAAAAACAGAGTAGTTTCACTTAATTGAGCAAGATGATATTACTGAAGATAGAAAATGTCTATTACTGATCTCAGATAACTGACACGTACTGAATGCAATCAAATGATTTTGTCAGCAAGTAATGAATGTATGATGCCTGTTCTAGGAATATTGTGATCCAAATTTCATGATATTGTCTTGCATCTCATGTTTTTCCATTACTGAACTGCATGTGTTGTTTTATTTTATTTCTCTATCATTAAATTATGTATCTTGTTTGATAGAATTGTAATGGCAACCCATTCTATAATCTGATTTTTTTTCTAATATGCTAATCTTGGAAATTTTTTCCCCCTTAAGTTATCAAGCACAGCTATAGAATTCCACTAGAAATGATCCCCACAAAGGCTGGATGAATAAAATATATACTCCACTATAAGATGTGTACAACTAACTGCTAACTCCACTGACCCAGCTCTGCTGTCACAAAATACACTCGAAGATTTGGATCTGTAAGGAGTAATCCATAGAACAAACAATATAGACCCTGATCTGCATTATGCTCAGGCTATTCAGGATCCACTTGTTTGCAGTTTAACTTGACTTATAAAATATCCAAACACTAAATATGTTCAAATGGTATGGCATTTATGTGTTATGGTCCATCAAATAATATAAATAAAATAATGATAAATTTTGTGTCATATTTTTCTTTATTTTCATTATTAGTACAATAATAACACCAACAGCCATATTAATTGTCATCATATATATATATATATATATATATATATATATATATATATATATATATATATATATATATTGTTTTTACTACTTCATTAGGAAGAGGAAGTATTTTTCAGATTCTCATTATTCTAATTTAAGACAATTATATATTTTCATGGCATTACTACTATTACACAAGCACTGGAATGTAAAAATTACTCATTTCATTTACAGCATGAAACTTCCCAAGTAAATACCACCACTACAACTTATTCATTTTTAATTAGACATATGATATGATATGCCTTAATATTACTGAATCATGCAACAATAAAAATTACTTTCTTGGTGACACTAAAGGTGTATTCAAATATCTAAAATTATATGGTGGTAGGGAGCTTTCTCCACTTCCATTTAAAAAGAGGAGGGGGACACATTAGGAATTTAAACAAAGATGAAGGCAGGATTTGAAAATATGGGGATTGATTTTTGAAAAATAAGATTGAATCCTAAAAGGATGCATTCTAGACTTGAACAATGGCTTTTCACAGCTGTTAAGTCTCAGGCTGTACCCATCAGGATGTTCCAGGATGCTTATTTCTTCAAACAAGTTTTAAAATTCAGTTATAATGTCAATATTTAAAGACATGGCAAACAACAAAAGATAATTCAAATTTTATTTTTTTTTATTCAGAAAAATCTGAAAAATGAAAATAATGGACATTTGCAATAGTCAGAAAGTCAGTGTTTTACAGACTAGTAAAGTACCAGTTCTGGTTAAATTTCAAGTGACACATGCATATAAAATGCAATAATGCACAATTGTCAAGCAGGATCTTTTCATGAAAAGGCATGCCTTCCCTTAATAAACAAGAATGCTTCCTACTAATTAAACAGTGATGAAGGTGTCTACTTACCTGTTCTATCTATCAGTTGTATAAATTTATATAATTTCCCAGGCTCAATAAGGAAGTGAACTAGTCCAAGCTTTACCACTGTCCACTATTAGGGTCTCTTTCATGCACTAAGAAGTAAGGTGTTACCGACATATATATTCTGTAATGCACAGGGCACCTGTCTGACATATCCAGACTCTGGTCAGATGTCCACTTCATTTACACATGTCCCACCATTTGGCCTTAGGGTAGACAGACCAGTTCAGGTGTTGGATGACTTTGATGTATTGATGGTGGTAAAAAATTAAAATTGAATAATCCCAAAAATAAACATTTCAAGTTTGATCCATGGCATGAATTGTGAAACTGAATGGCTTTAAGTAAATTTATAGTGATTGAAATTTTTTTATACCCCTCCCAAACAATACCATATAAACTCATGTACAAGTCAAATCACAGACTTTGACCTACTATTGCATAATACATCAGCAGATGAACAGTCTATCTTGTTTGTTCTCCTGATAATTGTAAAAAAAATGCACTGACCAAAATCTGCCCAACCATTAAGCAAGGGTAGATATGGATCTATGCAATCTACTCTTTAATCTTGTGAGTATATATGGTAACAAGGCAAAATATAATTGCTTTTGTCAGAATAAGACAATCCACTGGACATAGTTTGGTGTCCTTATCTTCCAGCTTATAACAGTGACATAAATATTTTAAAATACCATGGTTAGCTGTGCATGAACATATTTGATGTAGAATTTAATGGGCTCTAGATATGATCTTAATTAATTAATGTGCTCCCTGGTTTGGAACAATCTACTATTTTTAAACATTTGATAAGGTATTTACAAATGCAGTGCAACACAAACTTGCAGCACCAGACAGTCTTAATCAGCAAATAAAGCATGCCTCTGATAATCAGTAAAACTTAATAACAATGACTAAGGGTGCACTTGATTACATGCCAATAATCTTATAGAATGTTCTCAATTTGATTATTTCAAGAATGAAAGGAACATTCCAAACATGCTCAAATTAATAGTTTATATAAATTAAATATACCATATTAAATAACAATTATGCTAATGACCACACAGGTACAACAATTTAAAAAAAAAACATGTTTGCCTACTCTGAATACATTTTTAAAAAATACATAAATGACACTTATCTAACAATGAAAATGTGCACTTTCATAGGATATTTGCAATATGAAATGTGTGTGAGATAATAAAGAATACAATGTAAATAAAATGTGACATACCTAGTAAGACAGACATGAATGAGAGGGTAGATTTTATTATTTCAACTTGAGAACTGATTACTTGGTTGATTGAGAACTTATTTATGAACAGAAATTTTGATTGCTTTTTAGTATTTCAGCCCTACAAATTAAATAAAACTATATTTTACATTCAAGCAAATGTATCTCAAATGAACACCAAATGTACAATTTAAACAGGATGATGTAGTTATAGGATTTTAGTTGTAAATACAATGCATGGAAATCATGAAGTTTGTAATGTGTAGTTTTAAAAAACTATTGACAAGCATTAAATATATGAAGTGTAAAACTATCTGTACAGACAAAAAACCAATATGCACCTCTTTAATATGTAATTTTAAAAATAATTCTGAAGTTGCACAATTTTTTCTTCTAAAATTTCCCAAGCCATAACTGATATTTTAACAAACCTTTTCATGCATTTTTTTTAAAGTTTCTAAAATTAGACATATCTGATATCATTTAAATGTTGAATAAATTTTAAATAGTTGGTACAACATTTGAAAATTTTCAAAATTTGAATGCAGAATAACTGGTCTAAAAATTAGCAAAAATATTTTCTTTAAAATAACCACTTTTCCATTGTAACTGTCAAATATATTCAAATATTTCATTTATATGCATTTTGTTTCACCATCTCTTATATCAAATCATATTTCAGGAGTCATTTAAAAGCCAAATAAATTTTCTGCCCACAGAAAAATATATTAGAAGATAGTTTAAATTTTATGGGCTACATTTAGGGTCTAAACATAATCATAAAATTTTGTCTCTAAAATAACTTTTAACTGCTTTTCTGCTGCAACTTCTAACCAATTACTCTGTAGCATACATTTATTTGATTTTAATTGCTTGAAAGTCATAGTTGGTATAATTTAAAAGATAAATGAAAATAATTTAGAATGTGTTTACATTAAAAATAAAGTGCAGTATCTAGGGTCTGAATATGAAAATTAAATGTTATCCACCAAATAACCTCAACCTCTTGGCCATTGCAACTGTCAAATAAATATCAAGCTATCCATCAAATAACCTCAACCTCTTGGCCATTGCAACTATCAAATAAATATCAAGCTACTCATCAAATAACCTCAACCTCTTAGCCATTGCAACTATGAAATAAATATCAAGCTATCCATCAAATAACCTCAACCTCTTGGCCATTGCAACTATCAAATAAATATCAAACTATCCATCAAATAACCTCAACCTCTTGGCCATTGCAACTGTCAAATAAATATCAAGCAATCCATCAAATAATCTCAACCTCTTGGCCATTGCAACTGTCAAATAAATATCAATCTATCCATCAAATAACCTCAACCTTTTAGCCATTACAACTATCAAATAAATATCAAGCTATCCATCAAATAACCTCAACCTCCTGGCCATTGCAACTATCAAATAAATATCAAGCTATTCATCAAATAACCTCAACCTCTTGGCCATTGCAACTATCAAATAAATATCAAGCTATCCATCAAATAACCTCAACCTCTTGGCCATTGCAACTTTCAAATAAATATCAAGCTATCCATCAAATAACCTCAACCTCTTGGCCATTGCAACTGTCAAATAAATATCAAGCTATCCATCAAATAATCTCAACCTCTTGGCCATTGCAACTGTCAAATAAATATCAAGCTATCCATCAAATAACCTCAACCTTTTAGCCATTACAACTATCAAAAAAATATCAAGCTATCCATCAAATAACCTCAACCTCTTGGCCATTGCAACTATCAAATAAATATCAAGCTATCCATAAAAAAACGTCAACCTCTTGGACATTGCAACTGTCAAATAAATATCAAGCTATCCATCAAATAACCTCAACATCTTGGCCATTGCAACTGTCAAATAAATATCAAGCTATCCATCAAATAACCTCAACCTCTTGGCCATTGCAACTGTCAAATAAATATCAAGCTATCCATCAAATAACCTCAACCTCTTGGCCATTGCAACTATCAAATAAATATCAAGCTATCCATCAAATAACCTCAACCTCTTGGCCATTGCAACTGTCAAATAAATATCAAGCTATCCATCAAATAACCTCAACCTCTTGGCCATTGCAACTTTCAAATTAATATCAAGCTATCCATCAAATAACCTGAACCTCTTGGCCATTGCAACTATAAAATAAATATCAAGCTATCCATCAAATAACCTCAACCTCTTGACCATTGCAACTTTCAAATAAATATCAAGCTATCCATCAAATAACCTCAACCTCTTGGCCATTGCAACTATCAAATAAATATCAAGCAATCCATCAAATAACCTCAACCTCTTGGCCATTGCAACTGTCAAATAAATATCAAGCTATCCATCAAATAACCTCAACCTCTTGGCCATTGCAACTATCAAATAAATATCAAGCTATCCATCAAATAACCTCAACCTCTTGGCCATTGCAACTGTCAAATAAATATCAAGCTATCCATCAAATAACCTCAACCTCTTGGCCATTGCAACTATAAAATAAATATCAAGCTATCCATCAAATAACCTCAACCTCTTGGCCATTGCAACTATCAAATAAATATCAAGCTATTCATCAAATAACCTCAACATTTTAGCCATTGTAACTGTCAAATAAATATCAAGCAATCCATCAAATAATCTCAACCTCTTGGCCATTGCAACTGTCAAATAAATATCAATCTATCCATCAAATAACCTCAACCTTTTAGCCATTACAACTATCAAATAAATATCAAGCTATCCATCAAATAACCTCAACCTCCTGGCCATTGCAACTATCAAATAAATATCAAGCTATTCATCAAATAACCTCAACCTCTTGGCCATTGCAACTATCAAATAAATATCAAGCTATCCATCAAATAATCTCAACCTCTTGGCCATTGCAACTGTCAAATAAATATCAATCTATCCATCAAATAACCTCAACCTTTTAGCCATTACAACTATCAAATAAATATCAAGCTATCCATCAAATAACCTCAACCTCCTGGCCATTGCAACTATCAAATAAATATCAAGCTATTCATCAAATAACCTCAACCTCTTGGCCATTGCAACTATCAAATAAATATCAAGCTATCCATCAAATAACCTCAACCTCTTGGCCATTGCAACTTTCAAATAAATATCAAGCTATCCATCAAATAACCTCAACCTCTTGGCCATTGCAACTGTCAAATAAATATCAAGCTATCCATCAAATAATCTCAACCTCTTGGCCATTGCAACTGTCAAATAAATATCAAGCTATCCATCAAATAACCTCAACCTTTTAGCCATTACAACTATCAAAAAATATCAAGCTATCCATCAAATAACCTCAACCTCTTGGCCATTGCAACTATCAAATAAATATCAAGCTATCCATAAAAAACGTCAACCTCTTGGACATTGCAACTGTCAAATAAATATCAAGCTATCCATCAAATAACCTCAACATCTTGGCCATTGCAACTGTCAAATAAATATCAAGCTATCCATCAAATAACCTCAACCTCTTGGCCATTGCAACTGTCAAATAAATATCAAGCTATCCATCAAATAACCTCAACCTCTTGGCCATTGCAACTATCAAATAAATATCAAGCTATCCATCAAATAACCTCAACCTCTTGGCCATTGCAACTGTCAAATAAATATCAAGCTATCCATCAAATAACCTCAACCTCTTGGCCATTGCAACTTTCAAATTAATATCAAGCTATCCATCAAATAACCTGAACCTCTTGGCCATTGCAACTATAAAATAAATATCAAGCTATCCATCAAATAACCTCAACCTCTTGACCATTGCAACTTTCAAATAAATATCAAGCTATCCATCAAATAACCTCAACCTCTTGGCCATTGCAACTATCAAATAAATATCAAGCAATCCATCAAATAACCTCAACCTCTTGGTCATTGCAACTGTCAAATAAATATCAAGCTATCCATCAAATAACCTCAACCTCTTGGCCATTGCAACTATCAAATAAATATCAAGCAATCCATCAAATAACCTCAACCTCTTGGCCATTGCAACTGTCAAATAAATATCAAGCTATCCATCAAATAACCTCAACCTCTTGGCCATTGCAACTATAAAATAAATATCAAGCTATCCATCAAATAACCTCAACCTCTTGGCCATTGCAACTATCAAATAAATATCAAGCTATCCATCAAATAACCTCAACCTTTTAGCCATTGTAACTATCAAATAAATATCAAGCTATCCATCAAATAACATCAACCTCTTGGCCATTGCAACTTTCAAATAAATATCAAGCTATCCATCAAATAACCTCAACCTCTTGGCCATTGCAACTGTCAAATAAATATCAAGCTATCCATCAAATAATCTCAACCTCTTGGCCATTGCAACTGTCAAATAAATATCAAGCTATCCATCAAATAACCTCAACCTTTTAGCCATTACAACTATCAAATAAATATCAAACTATCCATCAAATAACCTCAACCTCCCTCTTGGCCATTGCAACTGTCAAATAAATATCAAGCTATCCATCAAATAACCTCAACCTCTTGGCCATTGCAACTTTCAAATAAATATCAAGCTATCCATCAAATAACCTCAACCTCTTGGCCATTGCAACTGTCAAATAAATATCAAGCTATCCATCAAATAACCTCAACCTCTTGGCCATTGCAACTGTCAAATAAATATCAAGCTATCCATCAAATAACCTCAACCTCTTGGCCATTGCAACTGTCAAATAAATATCAAGCTATCCATCAAATAACCTCAACCTTTTAGCCATTACAACTATCAAATAAATATCAAGCTATCCATCAAATAACCTCAACCTCTTGGCCATTGCAACTTTCAAATAAATATCAAGCTATCCATCAAATAACCTCAACCTCTTGGCCATTGCAACTCTCAAATAAACATCAAGCTATCCATCAAATAACCTCAACCTCTTGGCCATTATAACTGTCAAATAAATATCAAGCTATCCATCAAATAACCTCAACCTCTTGGCCATTGCAACTATCAAATGAATATCAAGCTATCCATCAAATAACCTCAACCTCTTGGCCACTGCAACTATCAAATAAATATCAAGCTATCCATCAAATAACCTCAACCTCTTGGCCATTGCAACTATCAAATAAATATCAAGCTATCCATCAAATAACCTCAACCTCTTGACCATTGCAACTTTCAAATTAATATCAAGCTATCCATCAAATAACCTCAACCTCTTGGCCATTGCAACTATCAAATAAATATCAAGCTATCCATCAAATAACCTCAACCTCTTGGCCATTACAACTGTCAAATAAATATCAAGCTATCCATCAAATAACCTCAACCTCTTGGCCATTGCAACTGTCAAATAAATATCAAGCTATTCATTAAATAACCTCAACCTCTTGGCCATTATAACTGTCAAATAAATATCAAGCTATCCATCAAATAACCTCAACCTCTTGGCCATTATAACTGCCAAATAAATATCAAGCTATCCATCAAATAACCTCAACCTCTTGGCCATTATAACTGTCAAATAAATATCAAGTGCTCTATTTATGCATTTATTTATCATCTACTAAATCAAATTATGTCTAGCATAAATTATGTCTAGCATAATTCTAAAGCTAAATAATATTTTATACAGACTGTACAAAAAATTCTCTCTCTTAAATGCATTTCTCTGTTACAATGGCCAAATAATGCAAATTTTTCTAGGTAATGCACTGCTTTATTTCAGTGAAAAGATTTGATAAATGCTTTACAATTAATCTGGAGTCTCCACAATGTTTGGGGATGTCTAAACAAATTTTAAGAGAAATATCTGGGGTTAAAATATGAGCATTAAAATTTAATATCTGAAATAAATTAAAAAACTTTCCTATCACAACTGCCTAATGCATACCAAGTTACCCTACTTACAGCATGTTCCATTCAGCCAAGTTAATTGTTGTCATTTGCAAGCTAAATATTTTTTCAACCAACTGCACAACATATGAAAAAGCTCATTTGAAATTTAATAACAGTAGTTAATCGGAAAATGAGGGGGAAAAATGCTATATCTGAAATAACCCCAATCAGCCTTTTCACAGGACTATTGAAAATTATACATTTTTCCTGTTTGCTGCATTTCACAGGTCTATTGAAAATTATACATTTTCCTCAGTTTGATGCATTTCTTCATCTTTTATGCAACTACCATTAGTCATGTTTTGTCAAATTTAAAAGATATTTTTTTCCAGTTAACTGCAGAAATTTTTAAACTAATTTTCAAACTTGAGTGCAGTATCAAAAGTCAAACTCAACCATAAAAAGCTTTTATTTGGAAATAACCTGAACTTAATTCCAACCCCATGTCTTCCATGCAGTTTATTTGCTCTGATTCATCCATATTTTCATCAATCACACATTAATTTGGTTTTATTTAAGAGAGCAGTGTTCTTTCCATAAACTAATCCATCATTGAAGTCTTATAATTCATTTTTAGACAGTGATGAATCGTAAAATTATGTATAATTCTGCCGACACATTCCAAAACCTCTTTTTAAGTGTTTCATATTTTTAAGTCATGGTTGCTTCTCAATTCTTGTTAGATCATAATTTTTCAATAAAGCATTACCTTACTATCATATTTTTTAAGGTAGACAGACCAGCATTCAAAATACAAAAAAAAAATACAGGAGCACTTAATTACAACAACCTCCTTCTCCTGTTTCTCTCTCTATCCCAATAATTGATAGTGGTTCTTAGTTTATCGGTTATTTGTTTATAATAGTCTTCATCTACATCCAACTGTACACATCTAAATATCACTTGTTTTTGTACCCTAATAATGTTCATTAATTAGCTTAATTATAAATCGAAAACTGACAAATAAATCTGGTTTGGAGATCAACTACTGCACCAAACATGCACCTTTTGTTCAGCCAATAATTCTTATTTCTCATAATTTGGTAAACTATAAAAAAATCTGTGCTCATTAAAGTAATCAAACTTAATAAAAGCTGTAACAAAGATGATATCTGTAGCAAAATCATACTCATTGTATGTTTATACTGCTAGATGACTTGGCACTGTGCAAGCATTAACATGCACTTACCTGAACTCAATCTTTGTGGATACCCTCATTTACCTATGAAAAGGCAGCCATTTGCATTTGCGGCCATTGCGGTAATAAGGCAGTGGTCATTTTGCAGTTTCTGTGCCATTAGATGTCTCTGGTCATGCAAGTAATGTGTTCTACTGGAAAATAAATTGTCACAAACATCAATTTCTTGTCAATTACATCTCATATTAATGTAAAAACTGATTAATTCTTCAACATGGTTATTCTATTAACTAACCACAAATTATAATGGAATAGGATTTTGTCACAATGCATCTATTTTATATTTAATCTTCATTCAAGGATGTTTTATTTCATTTGGAAGGTATTATCTTACTACATTTGATCTGATTTGGATATGATTATCTTGCTCAAGAATTAACCAATTCTTTTATTACATTTTTATAACCTTTCACTTGTCAATACATAACCAAGATTGTGCCATTAAACTCAACAAAGCATAACATTTAGTTCTGCAGAATGTGCTTTATTATTGAAGCAATCAAGACCAAAAACCACACACTGATAGGGTAGATTTTACAGCTGGGTACTATGAAGATGAAAACCTGGTCTACAAATTGTAGGTAGTCATCAAGCTAGGACATTATTTTAAATTATAAAGCATATTATACGCCTAAATAATTTTGTAAAGGTATTATTGAAGGTCTTTTCTTGAACACACTCACAGAAAATAATTAAGTATAGTGACTTGAGTTTTCTGTCAAATAGTTGTACATAATAAACCAGTAAAGCTGGTGTTATTTACCACATGGAATGAGGCAGTCATTATAAAGATGGCAATAAATTATGGCTTTAGACATCATGAAAAAAATCCACCTATTGATAATGTTAGCTAAAACATAAATTTTCTATGTCTATCACAATGAATAACAACATTAGAAAATCCATCATCCCTACAACACCATAGAATATCAATGCAAGATAATCTGATCACCCCTATAACATGACAAAAGATCAACTTCAGAAAATTTATCATATCTGAAACACTGCAAATCATTTAATGTCAGACTATTTATCCCTACAACATTGCAAAACATCAACAGGAGAAATTATATCATCCCTGCAACATTGCAAATCAACAAGAAAATATATCACCCAGGCAACACCGCAAAACATCAAAATAAAGAAAATTTATCACTTCTGCACCACTGCAAAATATCAAGAACATTTATCACTTCTGCAACCATGCAAATTAACATAAAATGTTTTATCACCCTTGCAACACTGCAAAATATAAAAAGAAACTCGCTAATGCAACACTGTAAACTATCAACTAAAGACAGAAAATATATCACTTCTGTAAATGTCAACTAACCAATGATCAAGGGGAAGAATATTTCTACAAGCTCTTTGTTATTCCTGTGAAGAATGTATTGCCATACAAAAACACTTAAGACCACAAATAAAATATATTTATTTATTAATGTCAGCAAAAGAGTTTTATATTCAAATTCACCACATCATGGATCAATTTTAGCAAATGGTCACATTTTCCACAACCATAGTTTGTATCAGCATAAATATTTATAACAGCTGTATCATAGTTTCTTACACAGATTGTGTTCCATTATTTTATGAATATAGGAACAATGAACAAATTTGTTGTTCAAGTAAATAAAAGTAATTAGAATTAGGTCACTACTTTGATACTGTAATATATGAGCTGACCACTCTGACCCTGTAATATATAAACTGACCACTCTGATAGTCTAACACATAAACTGACCGATTTTATACTATAATATGACTGACAACTTTAATACTTTAGTACATGAACTGACCACTTTCATATTCTAATACAAAAACTGACCACTTTCATATTCTAATACAAACACTGACCATTTTGATATTCTAATATATGAACTGATGGCATTTTTGTCAGCATCAACATTGATATAAATTTTATTAAGCTTCTGCAGTAAATATCGACAAAATTAAAGCAGAGTTCTAATTACAGATGTAAGCTGCAATACAAAACAAAATGGAGAAAGTACTTGCCTGTGCTTTTACAAAACTCTGGCAATTTAGTCACAATGTCAAAGAAACATTTTGTTCACTGAAAATTCCTCTTTCATTCTGCATGATATATCAGGGTTCATCCCCAACCCAAATATTCTTTTATCAAAACAATATAATTTTTCCAAATTTCAAACAATCCATCTTACAAACATAACCTAATATAAAAATGTGCTGACACCAGTACTATCTTAATATGAAATATGGATTATTTTTCAATGTGACACAATTTCTTCCACAGGAAAATATTTTCCCAGATTCTTTTTAGAATTTTTTCACAATTTCTGACTTCTTTTTGGAAAAAAAGGTTTGTGTCCTATTCATGTCAAAAGTGATATTCAAATTAAAACAAAATCTTGCACATCAGTTTGCAAATCTTTTGACAAAACTATTTTCCATGGATTCTTTTCCAAAAAGGTTCATAATTTCTGATTTATATTATATATATTCAGATATTGAATATTAACAAAATTTAAACTATATGTAAAATATTCCAGAAAACATGGCACAAGTTACATTACAGACACTGGATTGGTTTTATAACATTTCTTTAAAAGGAAAAATGAAACTGAATTTAGATAAATAATGCATACTAAATGACAATTTAAATAAGCAATCCAAGGGTCACAGGTCTGATGCCCACCAAGGACAGCCCTCGTGTTTCCTTGGGGAAGTTTTAGTTCTTATTTCCTTGGCATGATATAACCAATGTTAAAAATGCTCTTAAACCAAAAAACTTGTTTCAAAATAATATTTTGTTATGTTCATTTACACTGCTTCAAAATGATTTACTGTTAATATCAAAGAAATTAAAAACTACAGGTCTTAATATTTTTTAAATTTAGTAGATTCTATCAAAATGGAATTAATCTTCACAAACATTTGGCTAAAGTAAAATGTAAGAAAAAATTATAAAATAAGTTCCTGACCCCAAATTTCTGAAATTATGATTTTTCATTCAGGCTTTGTTCCTCACTAGTTGGTTAAAGTTGAAAGACATTATCAGGGTCTTAAATGCAATTAGGACCCAAAGTAATAATATTTCTATTTTAAAATCCCTACCTTATCAGATCAAATACCATGCACAGGTGGACTAGTCACTATTTTCCATTAACTAGTTTAAAGCAGCAAAGCAGTTCATGAGACTCATCAAACACTTATCCATGCATGCTTCAGCAAATGTGCTTTTACAACAAGAAAAGATTATAAAGGCCAGCTAATTTATTCAGTTCATCATGAGTAGAGTACAATCAATAGGGCACATGTGATCATTTCCATGCATTAAGTATTTTAACCTTGAATTTACAAATGATAGATGCCCTTTTATTGGTTGCCTCAGAAATGTCTGTAGAATATGACAATGATATGGAGTTTAACATCTTGTTTCCATTGAATCTGCTTGAAGATTATTTGGTTGATTACAGGTACAAACCTGTTGTTTTCTTGGAAACAAAGTGGTAGATATTTAAGTGTACTCTCCCAAAAATGAAAAGGATCTTCTCCTGCATGCTCCATTAAATTCTACCACAGCAACCAAATAAATTAACAAAAGATGAAGAGGCCCAAGTGGGTCTGATACTGCTCACCTGACATATTCCTAAAAGCCAAAGGCATGAAATGTTAGCCATGAAAGCTGGTTTCTTCAGAATCTTTTTCTAATGGTGTTGACTGCACATCTTAGAATACAAACTTTTAAAGTTTTTTCTGTTTTGTTCTTTTACAATACATGTAGTTGATAGCATGTCAGTGTGAATTGTCCAATATTAGGAGAACTGTCATGTGCCATCATGCATGCTTTTTTTAAAACCAAAGATGGTCATGAAATTAACATGGTAATATTTTGAAAGTAGTTTCACTATTTTCCTAATTTTAGTAACATGGCCATATTTAATGATGTACCAGCATCATTTCAACAAATATGAATGTCCTTCATGACAAAGAGATCTCTGACAAATTTTGTTTAAGCATTAGTTGCAAGTTAGTTTTTTTGTAGTAATTGTGGCCAAATTTTATGGTAAATTGTACCAATTTGTAAACATTCTGAAAGGATTCTATGCCAGGATGCTTCCTGTCAAATATAATAAAGTTCTGGTGAGCAGATATTACAAATTCAAATTCTATTTTTAGTAACAGTAGCCATATTTAATGGCAGATCAGACTTGTTTATACATCTTTAAAAGCCCCTCATACCAGTATGCATTTTGTGGACAATATCTGGCAGTTTTAGATATGCCATTTAAAAGGTTTTCTATATTTTGTGACAGCAGCCACATCACATGGCAGATCATCATTAGTTTTAGAAATTTTAGACCCCTTTATGCCAGAATGCTGTCAAATTTGGTCATTTTGTTTTCTAAAAAAATTTCTGAAAAGCTGTTCTTAGACTTTTCTATTTTGGTAATGGTGACCATATTTTAGGGTGAAATAGTCAGAAAGCTATCTATGCCAACTGATTTTGATTATTCTAAGTAACAGCAACCATATAGATCAGCATTCTGGAAATGGAAATTGATTATGGACTTTGCACAACAGATGACGAATACAGAACCAAAACAATAATCTCACTTGCCCATAAACAACAGTGGCTATATTTGAAAGCAAATCAAGATGCATACATTTCCATGTGCTGGATGGAAGGGTTTATCTCCCATGATATAAGTTATCTCCCATCCCTCCCATCACACACTGAAATTTCATGTGAATGCAAAATTATTTTATTTTTCCCATTTTTTGCTTCCAGGGTAATTGTTTTACAGTACTACTGCCTGTGATTAAGTGATTGTGGACTAGCTTAAGCACAGCAATATGATTTATTTGATAATTTCAAGCAGCATAAAACAACACCCCTTTGATTCTTTTAGCAGGGTTGGCTGGCTTGCTGGCATGGATTAATGTATGAATTAAATAGGTTAATTGATTATTGTCGGATTACTAAAAAAAACAAACACACAATTAACATAAGACACTTTGACTGTTTGAAGATTGTAGACATGCCATGCTCAAATCTAAGCAAGTGAAGTATCACACAATGATGGAAACGGGAATTTCATTGGATGAAATAAAGACCAAAGGATATAAATATATATTTTGCCCTTTTTATAAAGTAGAATTTAATTTCAGCTATGGTGGCAAGAATTACACATGGCATGCAGCATATTAAAGTATATGACAAGAAATACACCATCACTGAAATCCTGCTTCAATGAATTTGAACCAAGAGTATGCATATATAAAAAAAAAATGCTAGCTTTAAAGCAAAACATAATCTCCTATTTATGGTAGCTGATGTAGTCAAAACTATGTTCTCTGATTCAGAAATCACACAAAAGTTCCCATACTTTTAATGGTGCAGGGCATCCTTCAGTACAGGCATACTAACAATAAATGATTAACTGGTATGACATACATTACTGTACTGGCTTACTTTCACCACTGCAGACAAATGGACAAAACTACTCACAATGTGTCCCAAGATTTGGATTCTCATTGGAATAGGAAATCAGAAGACATGTGATACAATATAAAAATCATTGCTCTCACTGAAAATCCTCTCCCACTTTTTGATGTCAAAAACAAATTTTGCAAATCTCCTGATTTGTCCAAAGCTGATTTATCTGTTCTGTCACATGCATGGATATCATTCACATAAACCTCATGGCCAGATGCTGTCTGTTAAATTTGGTCATATTCTGTTGAGCTATTTTTTTTAAGCTGTCTAATGATTTTCTATTTTTAGTAATGGTGGCCATATTTGATAACAGATCACCATTATTTGACAATAAAAAAAACCTGAAAGCCCCTTTCATTCAGGATTCTGTCAAATACTAATGAGTAGGTTTTGATAATGCTGTTTGAAGGTTTTACTAAGTTTAGTGTGACTGTGTGATTTTGATTTTTAATGTAGCTTTAAAACAATTTTTCAACCATGTCTGCAGTGTGACAGTTTATAGTAATGTCTAGCACTGTGGCATCATGATGCAGACATGTGAAAGTCAAATGTGTTCTACCTTTTATTAAAATACAATTCAAATGTTTTAACTTTTATTAAAATAAAAGTAAAATGTGTTGTAATTCTTATTAAGTCAAATAAAGCATCAAATGGAACTTTTTTCAATTTTCAGGGTCACAACTTGAAATAATTATTTACTTACGAACACATGGATGTGCTTCTGTAATGTTCGCTCCAAAGAATATTTACTTGACTATTTCAATTTCCTGACAAGTTGTGGAGGTTCTTATCTATACTCTACACACAAAGTCACCATTCCACAACCATCCATATATATATATATATATATATATATATATATATATATATATATATATATATATATATATATATATATATATATACACCATACATAACAGACTGTGCTATCCCTGGATTCTGTAGTAGAATCTTGATAATAGTGGGCAGAAATAATAGTTTAATACAAACAATACTTACTATCATACAGGTTAGAGAAATTAAATTTGTACTGTCTGGTATATATTTATAATTATTTGTAATACAAAAATCCTATATTACTTTATTTCTTTTATAGGAATCTGGAAGGAGCTTATATAAGTACGACTCAGTGCCATCATTTTTTGGTGATGCATGCTTAGGCGTGATGGTATATGGGTTGGTGCATGCAGGCAAGGTGATGGGTGCCATTTACTCATGGACTTGGGTTCGAAACTCTTTAAAGTACAAATTTAATTTCTCTAACCTGTATGATGGTATTGTTTGTATTAAACTATATATATATATATATATATATATATATATATATATATATATATATATATATATATATATATATATAATGCTGTCCTGACCACTAATGACTAATGAAAAGATCTTTGACAAATGAGACCATTCCAGTGGCATAAGTGGTTAGAGCATCCATTTCAGATAAAGCAGGTCCTGGGTAAAAGCCCTGGCTGAGTTTTACCAAAGACTTTAAAAATGTACTAGCAGATGGTTCATTTGGGGTTCAGCATTAAGAGGTTAGTGCTAGGACTGGTTGGCCTGGTGTCAGGATAAAGTGACTGGGTGGTACATCATGCCACAATTGTCTGTGGCATGATGCCCCAGTGCTAGACATCACTATAAACTGCCACTCTGCAGACATCATAGCAATATGACTATAAAATTTTTCAAGCTACCTTAAAAATCCAAATCACACACCAACACACATGGGAGAAATCCTCATCTAATCTGGCCTTGTACTTTGTAAATCCAGAAATACTTCACTCCCCCACAATAAAGATCTTCATTATAACACACTTCCTGTTATAATGTGGGAATGGTCCTGGAACTCATGAGGTGAAATGGTAGTAAAAATATACTTCACTACATGGTGGTATACTCTATGGCTTCCATGGACAGCATTTTAATGATGGAGTATTGTACACAGATTATAAAATCATCCAGATTTTCATCACAACTGTAACTTAATAAAAAGTTTGTTCCAAAAATGGTTTTGCTGCATAAGTCTAAAAAGAAAAAGTGGAAGTAAATGTCCTGCATACTGGAATACAATTGAAAAAAGCTACTGGTCCCTGTAAGTGGTTGCCCGCACAATCGCCATGGGAGAATTTTATACTTGGTTTTTGCATCATGCATTGTCAAGTTTAAACAGCAAATGCCCATATTTTTACCAATGCAATATGGCCAGACAGACATCTGGTCTGGGTCTAAACTCTTCGAATCTGGGTACGTTAACACTCAAACATTTCACCTGATATTTTATTATTCAGGATAGCAATGGCTTATGAATAAATATGGGCTCTTCTATTCCATAATGCATGTAGCTCTGACAGACTATTGTCTGAAAAAAGCATGACACCTTCCCAAGGCGCTCAGTAATATCAAAAAATTCTCACGCCTGCATGGGAAAAAAGAGTAAAAGATAGGCACACATCTAAATCTCATTTAGTGAATGAAAGTCTAATCGTTTGGGATGCAATCATGTATAGCACTTTACCCCCATCTAGATTTCACACACTATAAATTCAAGAGAGAATATTTATTTAAAATGTTCGTCAGAAAGCCGATGTTAAGATGAATGGTTCTGAAGTAATTGTTAAAATTCTCATCATGCTGGTCTCCTTCCTCATAATTTACCATCTGCATTTATCGTTTTAATGCAAAACTTTCACATCGAATAAGCCTTCAATCGGTCAAAATGACAGATTTAACAAAAGATCAGAATGCTTAATTCTTACAGAATCACATAATTTTTTATTCGTTTAGACATCTTCGACATAGTCTCAGCAGACTTTCACATTCCTTAAAAATAATTGGTCAATCAAGAAGACAGGCGCGAATGAAATGCATGGCCTATCATTTAAACATGAAATTTATATTACTTTTCTTTGATGGGAAGACAACTTGGTGTCAGAGTAAAAACAAGAAAAGCCCAAAGCACAATAAGAGCTTTCTAAGGGTATCCAGATTTTGAAGTCAAATTAACATTAAAATGTGATGAAATGGCAAAAGATTTGATTAGGATTCTTAAAACTACTTAAAAAATGAGGCTTTTAACTGGGAAAGAGGGTAAAAGTGTTTGGTTTTTGCCTAAAATGACCACCTTTCAAATAAAAATGAACTGTTTAACTCAAAACTGAGGGATCAGATTCGTGCTACAGAATCAACCACCATTAACTACTTCTTTGTGTATTAAACTGTCCGACGACCCCCACCCATCATTTTATGACTTTAAAAAATGACAATGCGGAAAATATAATTGATATATTACAATGAAAATAAAAGTGACCCCTACCTCCTTTTATCTGAACCCAATTGTTATTTAGATAGAAAGTAAAACACTTCAACACTGATATTATTCTAAACAAAATTAATAATGAGCTTATTCTTGGGTGGTGGCAGACAAATGGACCAACAAACAACCACCAAAGTGATGGCTGTGTTACACTCCTACCAAGGCATGCTAACAATAAAAAGTCATTCAGTCATACAGGGAAAGATAAACTGTTTTCCAACATAACATTTAGGTCTCACTGGATAGTTTCGTATTTTGACACCCCCTAATTTTTAAGGTAGAAGGCATGAGCCTGATTATCACAACCCTAGCATTTATAAACTCACACATAAGCTAAATCTGTAATGTGGTTTACATTTACTTTGAGTTAGGCTTGTAAATGGGTTGCCTTGTTGGTGACTGCCTGTCACAGTTAGACTAGCACTGGAGATCAAATGCGTAACTTAGTCTGCAAATGTGCATCCGACTTGGCTTACGTATTTACATGTGTCTGCTTCAGAGGTAAATATCTAAAAATCTACATGGTTGAGGGGTGATGAAAAGTATGTTAATTTGTTATACTACTAGTGAACTTTCAAGATCAATAAGGTACATACTGACTCTGTGAGCCTGCTTCTCACAGGAATAGGTCGAAAATAGCTCTTTTCTGTCAAAAATGAATGTAAAAAAGAGGGGTTGGTGGTAGTATAGGTTCAGTATCAAAACCACCAGTTGCATAAGGAATTAACCTTAATACCTTAGTCAGAATCTTACAAGCATCCTTTCAACAAAAATCATTAGTTAGTTTTTATTTGTATCTTTATTGTAAAATTATGATCATTTTTTTGCAATAGGTCATTGTCGGATGAAAATTTGGCAAAACAACTGTCCGGTGAGACCTTAATGACTGATGTCATTTTTTCAGTCTTGTCAAATTTGATTAACTATGCCATAAATCATTTCCTTATTACCTCCATGTCTTGAATCTGACAGAGTAAAGTATTTCAAAACAAACACTTTCTATAGGTTTGCCTATAAGTACATGCTAGTAGAGAAGGGAGCTAACTTAGCACTGTCAGAGTTAACAGCTGATCCAATTTTCTAATGAACAACAAAGACCTAATAAGTTTGATACAATGTGGTTTAATGAAGTATTTCACTTACTTATTCATTTTTCAATATTTATAATACATGTTTTCTACATTTCTTATAATTTAAATGCTAATTGCCTTAATATTATAATTTACATTCCTATATGTTCATGATGTAACATTTCGACACATACATTTCATTTATTTACAGACATATTCAGTTATAATGGCCTAAAAATACACTACCCATTTAACACCTGCTGAAAAGCAGCAATTTCATGACATTTTAAGTAAGAAAACTGCAAAAGTGGACACATGTACAATTTGGCTGGGAGCTAAAACATCCGCTGGATATGCAATGATCTGTACACATTTCAGAGGGAAGAGAATAAAACTTCTAGCACATTACTTTTTTCCTTACACCATCCTAATGTGACAATGTCAAAAAATATACACATGTTGCATATATGTCACAATAAATCATGCAGATAAATTTTGCATTTATCTTTGGAAACTGCATCAATTAGTAATAAGCGACAAATTTGTCGCAACATGGTTTAGTGTACAGAACATTATGCCTGTCCAACGTGCTTATTGTAAGGTAGTAATTACAAATTATTTGCAGTTTTTCCATTTTACAGTTTGTTTTCATTTCTTCTAGGCCTCAAGGTGTTTGGTAGCACACTTGGTGAAGAGACATTGAAAGCCAGGCTGACAGCAAAGGTTTCATCAGGAGTCAGCCACATCTGATGTTGTGGGGCTTTCACTGGAAGAGGTGAATCAGAATCAACTTCATTGGAATTTTGGTAACTTTCAAGAACTGCATGACCATTTTTAAACTGTGTTTATCTCCTCTCTTGATTTCTTTTGCATGATTTTCTTTTTACTTTATGGTTAAGTGTAGGCATGTTACAATCACTTGGAAAATAAACTTGTCCGCAACATCTTCAGCAACAATATAAGCTGGCCAGTATGAAAATGACCCAAAGGTGACCTTAGAGGTGTGAAACTACATTTTCCATACATAATGTCTACTCAGCAGATGTGCTGAGTCTGGGTATAGAATTTCACTGTTGAAGTTTCCTAAATGAATTGGTTCTGTTTACAAACTTTGGTCAGTCACTTTTGGGTTAGCTGAGGAGTTTCCTCCCTTATACATTCACTTCTGATTTCTCTTTTTTAACACAGATATGACCTTCTTTATTAAATCAGGGAGGGAATACTGGTCAGTTCATATATGCTGTGCATCATTATTATTCTTTCAAGTACTTAGCATGTACATTCTGCAGCTAGTTTACATGAGATTCAGCTTGGCTTCCTTTGCAGCTTTTATTCACTACAATTTCAGATTTCATGAAGAGTTGCATTATTTGTGCTGTCAGATGTCTTTGATATCACTTGGCACTAATAATACAGGTTGTATTGGTTATGAAAAATGATGAAACTGACATATTATAAGGAAATAGTATGTTTCAGTGGGGAAAGTAATAGATGAAGTTTGAAGCTGTTGTCATAGTGGTTGCTCTGTTTGATGGCTTTTGCTCATCGATTAAAGCAATAAGCAAAATGAAACAAGCAAGCTTGAATTTTACACATGTAAAGGTTACATTTTATTTAAAATTGCCTAATGTTTTGAAAATAAGAAGATTTTCCCTTAATCAGACTGCTATTTAAATTATTAAGGTCTCACTGGATAGTTTCGTATTTTGACACCCCCTAATTTTTAAGGTAGAAGGCATGAGCCTGATTATCACAACCCTAGCATTTATAAACTCACACATAAGCTAAATCTGTAATGTGGTTTACATTTACTTTGAGTTAGGCTTGTAAATGGGTTGCCTTGTTGGTGACTGCCTGTCACAGTTAGACTAGCACTGGAGATCAAATGCGTAACTTAGTCTGCAAATGTGCATCCGACTTGGCTTACGTATTTACATGTGTCTGCTTCAGAGGTAAATATCTAAAAATCTACATGGTTGAGGGGTGATGAAAAGTATGTTAATTTGTTATACTACTAGTGAACTTTCAAGATCAATAAGGTACATACTGACTCTGTGAGCCTGCTTCTCACAGGAATAGGTTGAAAATAGCTCTTTTCTGTCAAAAATGAATGTAAAAAAGAGGGGTTGGTGGTAGTATAGGTTCAGTATCAAAACCACCAGTTGCATAAGGAATTAACCTTAATACCTTAGTCAGAATCTTACAAGCATCCTTTCAACAAAAATCATTAGTTTTTATTTGTATCTTTATTGTAAAATTATGATCATTTTTTTGCAATAGGTCATTGTCGGATGAAAATTTGGCAAAACAACTGTCCGGTGAGACCTTATGAAATAGGTAAAATTCTTTTCAGTCTGTATTAAGCCCCAAATCATGACTTTACCTAAAATCCCCATGAACAGTAAACATTATATGACCTAGCATAGGACTTCAAGGGCTCAAACTGATCAACCCGATGGTTTTAGATTTCTCATTCATCAATAGTTTATTTTATACCCAAGACAAATATCATTACATTATCTGTGTTACATTATCCATAAATTTGGAAAGGACTTTTTTCAGCCATAAATATCAATCCCTTATTTTAAAAATTGTACCATTCATAACTTTACCCACCTGAATCTGACTTAAAGTGGAAGAACTTCCATGGGATGCAATTCTTGCAACTATTATACATGCATAATATTTGACTGAATATGAATGTATCAAAGATGTAAGAAGGATAATTATTAGAATCTTAAGGGTTTTTTTTACCATTTTAATTTCTATTGCAATATGTAAATGAAGTTTTTATTTTCAGTTAACATATCAGTGGCTCATTTATAGATTCAGTGTACATTTCAGCAGCAATATGTCAATGAATCATTCTTAGTTTTAGTATTTATTGCTTTAGTGTAATTTTAGGGGCAATATGTAAATGGATTATTTTGATTATTTATAGTTTGTGTTTTTTTATATTTTCTATAACAATTTTAGTCATACTGCTATAATATTGCTTTTAATACTATTTTTACAAGCTTTCAGTATGACTGTCAGAGTTCAACCTACAACCTTCCTCATTCCAGAACTTAATATCGCCTATGCATCATAAATAATCCAACCGTTTTAATCTTTCATATCTGAAACTGACAATGTGACAACAAAAATTGCCCATAATTTTCTGACTTCACAAAACCACTTTATCAGTCTGAACAAATCCTATCATCATTACTGAAGACATAAACTGATCTTATTTTGTGCAGCCTGTACCTTATATTTGCAACAAAGAAATCACAAGAGTAATTACACCAGTATGTGTAGATTCAATAATAAATTACACATACAATGAGAGTAATTTTAGTACATGATGAATATTTCAAAGCAATAATCTCCAGTGAAATTGCATCCTAGATCCACAACTGCAAAATATGCAGATGTCGAATTTAATTTGTCCCAATATGTAAGAAACTATGTTACTAAAACAGCTTGGAAAGTAAAAAGATGTTTGAGTAAAATGTGATATGCTCTCTTAATTTTTTTTATGGAAACAGTTCATCTGCAAGGTAAATAACTTGATCTGTTGTTTCACTATCACTGCCTGCAACTTAATTAATATTGGAGTCTAGTACATGGTGTTTGGCAATTTCAGTCTAATACAAGACGGACATGAGAAAAATAACCCATGGAGTAAAATCCCTCAGCTAAATTTTTATTTCATCCAGCACTCTGCAGTCAGATGTGGATATCATTTTTAGAACTATAAAGTACCCCAAAATTGACTACTGTTTGATGAAAGTTACGAAAATCACAACAAAAATTCATGAATGAAACCTTGATATAATGCTTATTTTATCATCAAAAATGGTAGATAGTACCTGGAAATTTTAATAGCAATATGAAATTCTCAACTTTAAACAAGAAGTCATATTTTGTTAAAATTTATTTCCAAACAACATTTTAAGAACCATGTAAATAAAAATATTCAACATAACTTTCATCATTGAAAATATCAATAACACCTATTGAAGGCAGCACTTCAATAAATAAATACCAACTAAACAAGTTTTGTCAAGTGAAATTTGTGTTTTAGTTTCAACATTTAGTTTGGTTCAAGTGTTGTCCCCATAATGTGCCCTTAAGTATTCATTCCTGAAATACAGCAATCTGCCATACAAGCCATGTCAACAAGTGTTTATGTGGGAACTTAATTAAGTGAGGACCATGTTGATATCCCACTTTCTCAAGTAGCTGTTGTATTACTGCACTGAATTAAAAGCACACCTGCTTTGTATTACCAGGTTAATTACATATCTGGTATTGGCCTCAAATAAAGGGTGTGGAATAAAAGAAAAGTTAAAAGGCATGCAAATCCTACCTGCATAAGAGCTAGAAGCTCAGGGCATGTGTAGGTAAACTCCAAACTGTTCATTTGAATGCTTATAAATATTACTGTATAAATAATACAATTAAACTACTTGAAAATTTACTATTACTTGCACTGAAATCATGGCATCAATATTTTACTATTAAAATATTCTTTTTTAATTCGTTTTCACATTGATAGTTGTTTCATGATATGTCCCTAGTTTTTGAAAAAAGGATTCTTGTTTGGTTGCAAACTAAATCAACAATAACAAAAAAGTAGTGACATGATATACCTCTTCACTTGAAGATTGTTGAAACCAGCCAGAATAATGTTAATGATCTTTCAGATGCTAGCATCAATCACCTATTTTCTGGAGGTCTCTTTGTAACTCATGCCCTCACTTACTGTTTTTGTACCTCATTATGATTAAGTTATCAAGGGAGATTTATATTTGGTGAAGCATTCTGAACATCCCAATTTACATGTTAATACAAGTCAGAATTTGGAACATTCCATTAAAAAATAGGTGTCTGCAGAACTGCTGGTCTCCTTTACCCACCCTTTCATTACCTTTACTACTAATGTGACTAGGGAGCCAAATGCACAGAATAATTTTTTTAAAAAAGATGAAAATCATGACCTTTGTGAGTTCATAGTGTAGATCTCCACCTGTATATTTTTATCTTTGACCTTGCCCATGTGGCTGTGGAGTTCTATACTCATATATCTGTTGACATGCTATTCCATGTCTTGATGTTAATTCATTACTATATAAAACTACCAATAAATTTGTTGAGAATAATTTCACATCTGCTAAAAAAAATATGCTAAAGAATTATGGACAAAACAATTTAATATATACCTTAAAATTATATTGTTGACATATCAACCCATGATGTGCACATAGTGTATTAATATGCATATATTTACACATTGTTTCATCAGTAGATTACTATCGCTTCCATACTATAGATCAGTGAGGAATTTCTGCTCGATAATCATTAATGGCCTAAGAAAATAATGAGAAAAAATAATCCATGTTTTCTAAATGAATTAAACATGATACCAAATTTAACTGAAATCCCTCCTGCTTCCTACCCCTCTCTCTCACTCTTGTGCAAGAGACAAAATATGTACAAATACATGCAGTGAGAGAAAAGTATTTGGGCTTAATGAGATCACTGAAACTGAACTTGCATCAAGTAACCTACAAGAACCTTAGTCATCGTAATTGTATATGCACATGTTCTATGGGATTTATCTGCAGAGTTCAATGACAAAATGTTGAAAGAGCCTGTCAAAACTATGCAGTAAATTTCTGGGTTAGGAGGCACATAGCATAATTTATTCAATCCTTTATTTCAAATCCTATAGTAAGGATCTAAAAACAGATAAATTTTTAAATATTAAAATGCCCCAAGGTCACTCTCCCTCCCACCTGCTCTCCCCTTTTTCTATCACCGTGTTGGTTTGTCAAACAGCAGGTTAATCATCCAAGTGAAAAATATAGGGATAGATAATAAATAAAATAATCTTATGGCAAGTCTATCCATGCTCACCACTCTCTCTTCGAACCATTGTCGCAAGAATAAATGTGTAGTGGATTCTTGCCAGTGTCATTTGATGATGTCTCTGGACCTATGAATAATGGTAAAATTTACAGAAAAACCAACCAACAGAATGGGGAAAGAAAGATATGAAGGATAAACACAATCTTATAGTTTGTAGCAATGTTAATTAAATCATAATCATGACTTAGATCAATTGCAAATGCATTTAAATGTTTGAATTAGCTCCTGTTGGTTCATCATTTTTCTCAGCTGATACTCCCCACTCATTTAAATATAAACTGTACTCACTCACAAGTGACTGACTGCACATTCAGTGTTCAAAAAGCCAACCATGTTGTGTTGTAGTAACTCTACTTCCTTCATTTAAACCATCTTTCATGTTTAAATCATGATTGTGTCTTATAATTATTTAATAAATATGAATGAAAACAACCTCAAAAAAATGAAAGGAGTAATTAATCAATTTGATAGTAGGATTGTGAATCACCACAAAAGTTAGAGATTACCAGGGACACTCTGGGCAGAGATGTGAAGCATCCACTTAAAATGAATAAATTCAATAAATGATTACAGACTTACATCAATTGAGACAATACCTTTCTTCCATGCCCATGCTCACATATCAGACAATTCCCTCCATTTCTTCTCAGGTTTCGGGTCTCTCTGAATTTCCAGACACCATGTAGCCTGGACAATTTATTTAACAAGTACTTTTTAATGATCTCAAGACAGTTTCCCCTATCAGCAAATAAAACCTCAGCATGAATATTGTGAGGGATATTATATTAAAATCTTGAATTTCATCTGGAAACATATCCCTCATTTTGCATAGCTAATCAAAATTATTTTCTTTAACTGCCAAAATTTTAACACTCCCACTGAAATCAGAATAATTCTCTTTAGTCCACTTTATTAATAACTATTGTAGAAAATATCATTTTATGACAACTGTTTCAAATGGCCCAAGATTTCCAAAAACTTGTGCTCTGGTTTGTCTCAACCCTGTCATTCCCTACATTTAACACTACAATGACATAGCTGCCAGACCATTATCAAATGGACTCTAATTAAAATTTAATTCATGCTCCCACACAAAACAGATCCAATCCCTCAGTCAGCAACTTAGTGTGAGTCTAGAACATGCCTCAAACTTAATGTTTACCTGACATACTGACCTTGACTGATTGTTACTACAAATATATATCTAAAACATTTTGCAGCATTACACTCACCAAGCCTTGATTCCATGCAAGGAAAAACATAATCTTGTGGTGTAATCATAATACAGTGCACATTGTGTGTGTGTGTGTGTATGTGTGTCTATGTGTGCACATGCATATGTGTGTGCATGATTTACAAATCCATTTGCCTGAATTTGTACGCCACTAGTCCACAAAATTAAAAGATGGAAGCAGGATACAATGAAGTTTACTAAATGTAGGTATGTGGGTCAGAATAAAATAACTAATTTACTGGCATGGAAATGTGTTCCATTCATAATGTTTTATGTTCAACAAGTTTTATACCCTGGGACCTGGATACAAATGCTTTCATCTGTTGTATGTGCCATTTTCATTTCCAACTTGTATTCAAAGTCATTCTTGCATTTTCTCAAGCAGAAGATATGATAAGAAAATTTTCTATCTAAAGCAAGTTCTGACAAATAACGAATAAATATATATGTGTGCATGTGCATGTGAGCAAGTGCATGGATGTATATGTGCACATATGTGTGTGTATATGTGTGTGTGAGAGAGAGAGAGAGATTTAGATTTTAATGTAATTTTAAAAAATTCAGTTATATTACTAACATGTCTGCAGTGTGGCAATTTGTAGTGATGTCTAGCATTGGGGTAACATGCAGCAGACATGTAGAATCATGTCCCACCCAAGTACATTATCCTGACACCAGACTGACCATTCCTAACACTAACCTCTTAATGTGAGCACTGAGCAAGGCAGCTGCTAGTACCATTTTTAAAAGATTTTGCTATGATTTGGTTGATGTTCAAAAACACAACCTCCTGTATACAAAACAGACATTGTAACCAATTTGGCCACAAGATCACTCTATTTATAATTGAACATGTGAGTTACAATGTAATGTATCAATCAGGGATTCCCCAACTTCCCCCACCCCTTTTAAGTTAGCTTCAGGCCATTTGCCAAATTAGGTGTTAACTGCCAAGTACAGCCTGTGAGATTTATTTGATAGGTGTGTGCCTGGAAATAAAAGACACTCATCTCTAATGATTAACTACCTGGAGAATTTTATTTAAAGCATTACTATGTTCAGAAAATGTAGCACCCAAAGTAGGCATTCGTGCTACATTATGTAAAAGTTACTGGAGACTCAATACATATTGCCTGGCAAACAACTAAATGGACATAAATAAGCATTTTAAAATTATTCTCAAAAGTCAAATTCTCATATTTTGATTAACTGCTGATTTGAAGCTGACTATAGGATAATAGTTAAATATTTGTGACTATACATATATCATTAAAATATATCTATCTCTCTTAAAAATGTATTTCTATCTTTTCTGCCTACCCTATTTTGCTCTTCCAACTATAACTGCAACTGAACTCTTTCTAATCTACATAGCTAAGTATATGTATTATTTACATATATATTTTTAGATAGCATAATCTAACAGCATATGGTTGCAAAGTGCCAACAGAGATACATAAGTAACAAGTGTTAATAAATATTTCCTTAAAAAATATATCATAATTTGTTTTATGTTATACTCATGTTGGGATATTATGTTTGTGGCAAGCTCAAAATTTCCAAGGTAACAATTTTTGTACCATACTATTATATTACCCAAAAATGTTACAAGAAAAATGTCCAACTCATTGTCTATACAAATACTGGACAAAGAAACCTAGCAATCTGGAAAGCCATTTCACAAACTGTCTGTACACCTGAAGACTGATCAGCATCTCTTTCATTTAAAACTTTCCAAATTCAACTGAAAATCAGCCCTCACAAAGAAAATAGTTCTAAATCCCTATCATGTCACACAGAAGATAATATGCCTTGTGACAGAATGCTTGGGCCTACAGCTATATATTCTATAATTATCATTCCTCAGACACCTCAAAAATCTCATGAACTCAATGCCTTCATCATTGCTACCTATTATGCCAACGTTTCCTTCCATGATACAGACAAAGCATTCATAGTTATTATACATGTGTTTGTAGTAAATTCAGTAAAGTTCTGTTTTTCAAATTTTTAAATGTTAAGTAAAAAAAAGGGGGGTGTGGCATTTAGCTTTCCATAAGCATCTGCAATTCTTTTTTGTTAAGGTCATAAAATATTTGCTGGCATGTTGCAGTTAAGGTTGTGCAAATATAATCAAGATGAGCCCCACCTTCACCCACACTCCTAATTTGCTCCTGACAAAATGTTAGCCAAAGCCTGCAATTGTCCATTAAGAACTGATACAAAGTTAAAGAACCTGGCAATTAGGGCACCTGTCACAGTATCCCAAGTGCAAAGCCCTGAGCTATTCAGGTCCAACTAATCACTTTTTAATTATAAAAGTCATAGAACATTAGCAAGTCAAGAGTTTTTTTCACTCACAATGAAACAGGTTTACATCAAAAATGACCATCATGTCCCTCCCATTTGGTCAAACATCATATCATTACCTCCCCAGGCAATATTTCTAACTTTTTGACAATTTTTGAGCAATTAATTGGTATTAAACTATGATAAAGGTTACACTGAAAGTGGGAGAGACTGACCTAGTGTTAACAGAAAAGTTCAAGTGGTAATTTTCTTTCGAAAGACATTGATTGTCCATCTGCCAAAAGAATTTGAACAAGATCTAAAAGTATTATTACAGATTACATTGAACATCACATGGACCAATGATTGTAAAACTGGCAAAATGACCAACCAAGAGAGAAAGAAATGGAATTCAACAGCTACAGTAAGACATACATAATAATAATTTGGATGAATTGTAAATATCTTGTAATATCTAAATTGCCTTTATTGTTTGTCATATTATTTGGGCTCTTCACCAGTCATTTCAATGTATTTGATTGTGATCAGACACACTCTGTTTAGGATTGTTAGCCATGGGGATGACCTGTGTTTTCCCCAATCCTTACAGTGCTTTGGTTATTGTTATTTAGGAGATGATCCACCATGGTGTTATTGCCATGTTATCATGTAAATAATAAAATAAATCATAAAATTAAAGGACAGAATAACAGAGATGTAAGAAGAGATATAGAATAGAAAAACAAGAGCCCCTGAATGTAACACATACCAATTTTATCAATTACATTAACAAAATGAATTGAAGATGACATTTGAATGCTTCCCTTTCTCTTAGAAATGGAGTTAAAAACATTATCTTTCTCTATCTCTCTTCCTTTTCAAGTTAACTACCATCTTGGTTGTAGACTGTGCTCTTTTCTACTCTGCAGTACAAGTATGGAGCCCTTATTCTTTCAAATAAAATATAAAACCCAACCTAAATATGTGTTAGGTGTTTCTCTTCTGCAATTGACCAATATTTCCACTGTTTTTATATCAGATACCATCTCATCATAATTCAACAAAAGTAAGATATAGTCAGTTCACAACCTGATACTAACATGAAATTGTTTTTTTCTAGAGGCTACTTGCATTCCTAACTTGAGCTATGACATAGTTAGACCTCTTTGATAACTATTACACCCCACTGTGGGCTATAAATTACCTGCTGAACAATGGCAGCTGAGGTGTATATTTTCTCAGTGGAAATAATTCACAACTTAATTATACAAATGAATTAATAGCCTTCACTCCTTGTCCTAACTTATTAATGATATACTTATATACATTTTTAGACACAGAAAAATCAATTCTCAGCATACACTATACATTTAGGCCAGATAATTTAATTCTGATAATTTGTATCAGAGTAATGCATGAAATCTTTGAGACAGGATTCCTATAACATTCAAGACAAATTAATTCTCACCATGCACATCTGAATAATACATGAAATTCCTATGCTGATTGATTTCTAGTACATTCAAGTCAGATGAATGCATTAATATTTTCTGAACTCAAGAAAAAATTAAAGTATGAATTTAAAATAAATAAATTCAATAAATACTTGCAAACTTATATAAATACATATTGTATGTGACTGGACAAAACTTTGTGCCCTTTCTGATTCTCTCTCTCTGTTCTATGAAGCTGAATTTTACTATGGTTCCAGATCTCTAATATTCATCCAGACCCACGTTCCTTGGACAATTTATAAAACAAGAGAAATTACTTTTTAAATTTCAACAGAGCTAAATTCAATGGAATACTTTATGGATAATGAACATGGAACAATATGGAGTTTGCTTCATAATAATGGACTATAAATGGGAAAAAAACATAAAATGTAATAATGGAATATTTCATGGATAATGAACAAGGAATGATATGGACTTTGTCTTATAATAATGGACTATAAATGGGAAAAAAACAAAATGTAACAATGGAATATTTCATGGATAATGAACAAGGAATGATATGGACTTTGTCTTATAATAATGGACTATAAATGGGAAAAAAACATAAAATGTAACAATGGAATATTTCATGGATAATGAACAAGGAATGATATGGACTTTGTCTTATAATAATGGACTATAAATGGGAAAAAAAACATAAAATGTAACAATGGAATATTTCATGGATAATGAACAAGGAATGATATGGACTTTGTCTTATAATAATGGACTATAAATGAATAAAACATAAAAGGTAACAAACTGTCAATAACAAGACAACAGATGTTCTAGAACCTACAACAGATTCATCTTCCAAGTCCTTGACAACAAAGACCCCATGGCCTTAGGGACACTAATCATTTGGTGTCCTACATAGTAAGAACAGACATTTGTGTTTATGCAAATTAAATGATTATTTACAAGACTTATAATTAGTTTTAGATTTTGAAAATGTTGATCATATTAGAGACAAAATAGTAGATTAAATTTCTTTAACTAGCAAGAATAATTTGAATATTATTTTGAAAGAAATAGATATTTTATACTTGAATTCTGACAATCTTTGCCATCCCTTCCCAATAAACTTCATTTATTTAAGATTTATAATTTGAGGGAGAGGTTGAAAGTGAGTGTGAGTCCGATCAGATATATTATAATCATTTATATGTTTTCAAATCAACTCATTAGTGAGATATCAAATGTTTAGTTTAATGTAGGAAACACAGATTCTGTGTACCATAAACAATCAAGCCAGTTACAGAAATATATCAGTAGTCTCCTGTGAAGTCCACTAGGACTAAGATATATAATGAGATTTTGAATTTGAATGAGGTGGGGAATTTGGAGACAGTGGAAAGTAACCATTAAAGAAATATGTAGCCTAGACATTTGTTTGCTTGCTCTACCAGCTTATTCCTCAATGAAGCTGTCACCCACCCACATATGACAACTACTAGTTTTACACATTCCACAGAAACGTGGACTAATTTTGCTAGGGAGATTACTTAAACCTTGAATTTTATCTGGGAACACTCCCACCTCATTTAGCTTTGCCACTCAGGATTAACTTTCCAGACTAATTGCCTCTAGTCTGCCTTTATTGTTAACTATTCTAGAAAATATCATTTTATGACACATGTTTTAGAGATTTCCCAAAATTCTGGTTCTGGTTTGTCTTAACCTGTCATTTCCCACTACAAGACCTTATCTTAGGCATATCTATCTCATCATTATTAAACAGACTCTAATTAAATTCAATTATGCCCCTCCAAACAAGAGAGGTTAACCATCATGAGCAGCTATGTTATTGCAAGTCAAGCCCATACAACAATCTTAATGATTACATGTCAAGCTGACCATAACAGAATGTACTGCAAAAATATTAAAAAAGTTTTCATTATTACAAGGATTATAGTCCTACAATGTTTCTAATACTGCACTGTCTTCATTTAAACCAACTTTAAATCCGAAGCATCTGTTGTATTCAACCAACAAAAATGAAGACAGAAGTTCATAAATAGAAACAAATTCACAATTAACAAACTTCAATGCAATTATGAATATGTGCAATAGCTGTAGAAGTACATTTCCTAGTCAACACATTGGACATGGAAATGAATAGTTCACCACCTCCATCAACACAGTTTCCTTTAGACAATCTTAACAAGGAAAATTGTATGTGTTTGTATGTCTTATACATAATAAATAAATAAATATATATATATATATATATATATATATATATATATATATATATATATATATATATATATATATATTCATTATAATGGAAGTTCACAAGCCTTGTCTCAATGTAATGGCACAAGCACATTGTATTAGAGAAATAAATTCTTGCTCTTTTTGGAATGCAAGTAATTAAGTAACAGTGAAGACTTATATGACTTGTCTCATTGTGTACACAGACAAACACATGCACACACATAAACACACACACAAACTGTCCTGTTTTAGGAGTCTAAATAATACAGCAACTGCCATGATTATAATCTGAGAACCCTACTGTCCAGGAATCATTTATTTTATCATTCTGAGAGACAATTGCTTGAACCATTAACCAATCCAGTGGAAAGATTAAAAGTGCATTTGCTGGGGGCCATTGTTCTTGTCACATCCATTACACACAAGATCATGCTACATTTAAGCTATGAATGAAGCTGTAAAACATTTTCTTGAGATATGATCAAATTTTATCACCACTGAAATTTTATCTTGAAACATTTGACAGCAGAACACATCAATCTTAATGTACAAGTCATCTACATAGTGTGTCTAGTTTCAAAGCATAAAATTGCTATTTTGCAAGACAAAAATGTCAAACTGGTTGCATGGTAAGAATTGGATTTATAGTGATATCAATTCAAAGGGTAACCTTTGCTATAATTTGAAACCTATCTTTATAATAAAACAGTGGTCCTTCCAAGATAAAGACACCCCTTCTGCAGCAGGAAAATGGGGTGTCCCAACTAGCAGTCACATGAATACTAATTACATGTAAAGTAAAAAAGGTATTAGTAATTTTTAAATATTTAATATTTTTATCTAAGTCACAGATAAGTTGTGGAATCAATATGACAAAACTTGCATTCATGCTATTAAAATAATTATTAAATAATTATTAATTACAGTTTAAAACCACCTTGTCATGGTGCAAACACCTATCATTGTCCATCCACTAATTGCCACATAATGATGATGATGCTTATTTGAATCATCCTGACAACAAATTCCTTAGCAATGATCAAAGAACTCTCCCTTCTTTTTGTTTAATCATACTGATTTCACATTTCCTAATAAACTGAGAATGTTTAATACATTTTGCATTTTTTGCAACAACTTATTCCTTCACTGACAATTTGTAATTATCACACAAAATGCTCATTATTTAGAAAGGAAATGAGTGTGTCACTTGATCAATCACTTTTTGTCTTGTACCCTTTCAAATAAATGAATGTGATGAAGTCACATGATCAGTTGTATCTTTTCAAATAGATTTTTAAGCTGCAATACAAAAGGTAGGATGGCTAATGTACAACTGTTACTTTATGGCAACTGGATGTCACACAGACTAAAACTAAAAATTCTGTGATTCTTAGTTTGTCATCATCAAACCAGGAAACAAAGTTACAAAACCCAACAATTAAGAGACACATAACAATAAAGATAATCAGATTATTTACCTCTTTGCATGGATTAAAGATTGGTACATAAAGGCATGTTAGAACAAATATTAATATGTACAATTTAAAAATCAGCAAACATTCATGTGTAAACTGAATTATGTAGCCACTTATAAGGGGTTAATTTGACAGTTTTTGCCTTAATATGCCCGCTGCTGGCCATATTGGAGGGTTGGTCATTTTCGAGGGGCATTTTGAAGACAAATTCATTGGTACCAAGGATTTTAGCCATGTAAAGTGTGGCCACTGGTTAGAGTGCTGTCCAAGAGGGCATACAGTGAAGTAGTGATGACTATTTATAGAGGAAGTGGTAGTGGCCCCCTGTTTTTTTTATATATCTATATGAATGCTCATGATCTAATTAAACAGAGAGATCTTGATTTTCTTTGGCTGCAGTGAAAACATATTTTCCAAGTAAATGCAGTGCATTCATAATTTAATACCCATATAATATGTATGTGACAACAATGTGTCTAATTGTTACTTATTTAATGTTATATAAGTAGTGGTAACAGAAATCAAGGTTGAGGTATTTATATGTAATGTGGGAACAAGGCATACACTAACCGTGATACTTAGATTTTCAACCAGTCTATCAGATAATAATGAAATGAATTTACCATTGAACTTTCCCTACTTCCTATGGTCTACAATTCCAGTTGAGCAACCAGAGTAATCAAATGTTTTTGAATAACTGTTTTTTAAAGCAAATAATTGGCAGAGAAAAAAACATAAATTTGGTGTGTTGCTTTGCTTTTAAACATGAAATAGTTTCTTCAAATACATGTGTTTTGTCATTTGAAATTTTTATGAAAGTTTAGCTTTTTCCAGGACGATTTTTTCAATAACATTTACAATTTTCATTTAATACATTTCATACTGCATAACCATAGCACTTTATTTGATTACAGAAGCAAAGAGTCCTTATTATACCACTCTGCAAAAAATGCATGAACTGACTCTAGATATTTCGAAAAACATTTATAATGAAATATCAACCTACATAAATTTCAATTTTCCCTAATTAGGCTTACTCATAATTAAATGTACATCTGAAAGATATAGCTCAAAATGTTTTGACTCAGAATTTTTTTTTAAAGTTTTAAGTTTATTATAAGCACAGTTATAAAATATAATATTTGGCAATTGGAGATCAAGTGAATGTGTCATCAAGATCTAAAACTGAACCCTGATTGAATTGCAATAATTTTCACATGAAAGCCTTCCCATTACGGGGAATGTGGAAATGGAGACCAGGCTTAAAAGTTAGTTGTGAAATTTGTAACCTCATCTAATTTTATTCCCATCAGTGGTCTTCTGGTGCTAGATCATGTCAGGATGGTAAAATGGAACATATTTCAAAACCAGCCTTTAGTGAATAAGCCATCTGCTAAATACAATAGCCTCCAAAAATGGGAATATAACAATAACAGTTACTATCAAATTTTATGGTCCCTTCAGATTAATATTGTGTTTCATATCATCTGAAATGATGTTCATTCCAAATAGTAAATGATACATCTTCTTTGAGTTTTGCTGGAGAATAGAAAAAAATCCTTCTTAGTCACTGAATCCCTTGCTGTTATTCATGGATCCTTTTTTTATTTGAGAAATCCAAGAATACATACTTATGTTTATTCTGAAATTATAATAAAGCCAATACAGTAGAACCTGTCTTGAAAGACCCCATCTTATACCAAAATATTATGGTCTCTCAAGACAGGTGGTCTCTCATAACAGGTCACAATGCAATATAATCAATAAATTTGTGCATTGAGAATATGGTCTCTCAAGACAGGTGGTCTCACATAGCATTGATCTTTCAAAACAGGTTTTACTGTATATATTTTTCTGAAAATATCTGCAATCAATTAACAAATTGATACTTGCAAAAACAATTTAGTTTCTCATTTGAATAGCACAGGATCTATTCAAATTCTGAGACAAAACTTTAAACAAGTCTTGATTCTGTTGTTTTCATTGTTGTTACTGCTTTTGAATCTCAAAGCAAATACAAGTTTCACCAGCAATATAACACTAAAGAAAGACAAAATGCTTGTGGTTTATGAACAGACTCAAAATACCCACAATGCACATATCTCCACATATGGTTCTTTTGTATTGTAACATCCTGCACCAGCTTTTGTTGTTTCCCATAATGCAATGCATACTGATCATTGTGAATACTACTGCTAGAAGAATGAGGACTGAATTTTCACCTGAGCTGAATGAGTAATTACCTAATCACCAAGGTGTAACAGCTTTCCAATAAAGAACCTCTCATTAGTGATTTTACTGCCTGCATCTGCTGCAGCTTAAGTAAATGTCACTGCAGATGTCAACAGAGATATTCGAAACTAAATGACAAGACAAAATTGCATCATCAGCCTTCTCCCTTCCCTTCCTTTTGAGTATAGTTTGGTGTGTTAGTGCCCATATTATATATAGATTATGCTCTTTAACCTGCCATGGATTCAACAGATGTCCAAAAATGTTTGAAACTTTTTTTTTTAATTTAAAAAACAATAATAGTGACCACACTTATTGATTAAATCCAACTTTCTGAGTTGAAAAGTTAAAATCTTCCTTTAAAACATGAAATTCTGATGCAAGTAAAGTAATGCCATCATCTCATTCAACCTGACTTATGAACAACTCAGAAAGAAATTCCAGAAAATTTTCTGTCACATACCAAAAGACTTTCCTTAAACATCACTGATTTGACTGACATGATGACCGATTTAATATATCCCTGAGCTGACGACGACATCATGTTACACATAAAGGTCACTGGAAGAATGCATTGGCATCTGTTTCTAATGTGATGTTTAATTATATCCTTTCTGCTTAAAATAAATATCTGACTTAAATGATTAGAGAAAGCATTTAGTTTAATTCTGATATAATGAAATTCTATAAATTTTGAACAAATCACCTTCTATCAGTAAAATCCATCAATGAAGCATTTTAGCAGACAAAGATGGTGTAGAATTTGGAAACTGTCAACTTGTTCCATAGCAACATCAACATTTTTAAAAAAAGAACCTCTTAATGTTATCAAATAAAGCTATTAATTATTGATATTACTATATCTTTGCAATAATGAATAAATCATCTAACCTTGCAGTAAAATTTGGGATAAAATTTTCTATGTGAACATTGTTAAGCATAATTTTTTAAATATATGAATTCTATTTTGATACCCCTTTTAAAACATTATTATCTGCATCATGCCAAGCAAATGGGGAGCTAAGTGCCTTTTCCACAGGCATTATGAGTTCAGTGATTCACCAACTGCACCCATGTTAGGATAAGTTTTTATGATAATCCACAGCACCCATCTTATGGTTAAGGTATTCATAATCTACCATAGCTTCCATATTATGGACAAGTTTTCATGATCTACCACAGCACCCATCTTATGGTCAAGTTTTCATGATCTACCACAGCACCCATCTTATGGTCAAGTTTTCATGATATACCACAGCACCCATCTTATAGTCAAGTTTTCATGATATATCACAGCATCCATTTTATGGTCAAGTTTTCATGATATACCACAGCACCCATCTTATGGTCAAGTTTTCATGATCTACCACAGCACCTATGGTAAAGGTTTAAAAAATGATTCAAGTTTTCATTATGCAAGATGCAGCTTCACCCATCTCATCTGCACAGTGTATTAGGCCAAGGTTAAGTTCCTAAAAATATTTAAAATCATTGGTCAATATAATTTTAGAAACCAGCTAATTTGTATTTGAATAAGTTGATTATGATTAGGCATACCATATATCCTCTCTTAAAAGTCAAGTCCATCTGCAAACTGCAGAGACCTAGATCTGCTTTTGCATAATGTGCTGGTGGATCTGGCTCTGTGTAGTTTGTTAGAAGCAATCAGAAGAACAAATGGACACATCAGGCTACAACAGATAATGATCATTTTTGTTTGCAACTGGACTCATCTTATCAGCAAGTATTATGGTATTTTGACCCTAAGTTGAATTTGTATTCTTGTCAATTGGCCAAACTCACAGTCAAGGGGTATATTGTTGCTTGCAATGGATTTTCATTCATTCTGGAATGAAAAGATCATGAAATAACTGTAACTAATCATAGAAAGTAAACCAGCAATTGCAAATACAAACGTCTTGAAGATAAATAAAATTTCAACCATAGGCTAAAATTAAAAACTTCAATCCAATGTATATGCCAAGTGACTGACTGCAAAAAATATTTTTCCATTTTTTAAATTAAATTTTTGCAACATAAAAATGAATGTCTTTTTTTATATTATCTTTCATTCCCTCCAGATACTCTTTTATATTATTACCATATATACTCACTTTTAGGTCAAGACAAGCTTAAAAATAATATCCTATCTGCCATAGCATAATGGTCCTTCAGATCAGTGTCTATGTTGTTTATTCCACTGATAACTCCAAACAAACTGTACAGACCCTGATGTGCTGGTGCATTATGCAATGGCAGATCTGAGTGTGCAATTTGCAGTTGTACATATTATAAGCAAGTATATACAATATATTGTTTCTATTTAGCATATCAATAAATTAAAAACTAATACATTGAAGAGTATTTTCTGATTCTCTACATTCTTAAAGTAAAGGCAAGTCTCTGACATTTACCTCAGATTTAATTACAAATTTTCTCTATTAGAGTGTATTGGTTTTAACTGTCAAAAACAGAATTATGTTACAAATCTACAACATGCCATGTATTGTATTGCTTTCCAGGAACATGTCATTTAAAAAATACAAGAAAATACAATCAGCAATAAATTTGTAGAAATCAATAATTTTAATGCATAAATCCATTCATTTTAGACTTTTAAAACACTTGCAACCACCAAATATTTCTATGCAACTGATGAAAGGTCAAAACACTCAGGTTTTAGAAATACTTGTAAATATGATGGTCTAAATGATTACTGGAATCAGTCATTCAAAATGCAGATTCAATGCATAATTTCATGCAAAACTATGTTGAAAGCATTTTGTAATGCTTATACTACACGCATCATTTTCACTTTCATCACCATCATCAAAGTTGTAATTTTATCTTATAAAACAAGTCCTAACAAAATGTAAATGCATTTTTTATGCTTAAAATCTTTATAATTTGAAATATTTTTTTTCTGAATTCAATATGCAGATTCTAAGCTGTAAACCTCTTTCTCTCACCTCCAACATGAATGCTGAAGTTAGCTTTAACAAATGCAAGGAATGAGGCATGAATCTTTGGCATTACTCATCTCTTTTTCACTGGGGACAAATATGGGCTTCCAGATCAACACTGTCTCTGTGAGCAAATAAAAAGCAAAACTGAGCTGATGGCACCAAAGATGAGACCAGTTAATTAACAATGTGATTGTTATGCTCGAATGGAACTACCCCTAGTTAGATACACTCCAAGCTGCCACTTAAACACCAAGTTTTATTCCCAATCAAGAGACATTTGTCTATGAAAAGCCACTCTGTAATGACAGCAAACACAACCTCAATGAAATCAATGGAATGAATTTTGATGACTTCCTGTGTAATTTGGCTACAAGGAAGTCATGCCATTTGTGCAGACATTCCCTATGTTGCATAAAGAACAATCACTGGGTATTACAGTAATGAAAATACATTTGAATCCCTATTGTTAATCTGCCATTAATCAGTTGTCTCATCCGAACACCAACTACTGTTATGCAGAGTTTTGTAATAGGCAATATCATTATTTTATTTTTCATGACATGCAGAAAATCGGCATACTTAATATTCATAGCATGGTACAGTCTCCTGAGCTTAGATATGAAATGCACAAATATACCTATCCAAAAAATCTACACTACCAGTATCTACACTCATGCAAGGCAAAATACAATTGCAAACTGTCAAGAGCCATATCTGTCATCACACAATGCACTGCCAGATCTGGGTCTATGCAGTTTGCTGGGTGTAATCACTAATCCAGTATATACTTTCTTACAAGTTAAACTGCAAACAACAAAGATTCTAATCTGGCATAACATAATGTGCCTGCAGATTAGGGTCTATGTTGTTTGTTCTATTGATTACTCCTAACAAACTGTACAGATTCAGATCTGCTGGTGAATTATGCACTGGCAGATTTGGGTCTGTGCAGCTTGCAATTGGACTCATAAGTGAGTATATATGGTAATAAACAATACAAACCTTCATTTTTTGCAGTCAGAATAAGATGCAGGTATATATTGTATTTATCTGACATCCAATATCACACCTTATTCTGGTGTAAAAATGAAGTCTATTGTAGACAGGTGACATTGATATAAATTAGTGCTTTGATAAATTAAACTGTTAAAAAGCAATATTGGTAGTCATTTTGACCATATTTGGGTTCTATCTCAATCAGACTCCCACCAGGGTCCTGTCCCACCATCACAGAGAGGAACTTCCCATGCCCATTGTGTAGAAATTCTGACAAAAGCAATGTAAAAAGTCAATTCATAGCTTCTGGCATGAAGATATTTAACTTTTCAAACTTTATGTCTTTTAAATGAATTCACAAAAAGAGATCATCCAGGCAGAACATTTCATCCTCTCCTTTTCCTTGCTAGCATGTATGAGCCAATTAAAAACCTTCTCAAACTGTATGAATTCTTCAGCCAAGGTCTACCTCCTTCATGTTGAACACAGCCATATCTCCAGCTTTTGATCTGGAGACTGTGGCGAATCAGGGTTCTTGTAGATTTTAATTCTAATATGAAAAAAACAGCATGAAAATATTAACGTTCATATGAGGAAAAATTGAAATAATAGATTTTCTAAAGAAAATTTATCTAGCAACTATGCTTTTTTCCTGAAACGTCTCACACAGAACAAAAGAGTGAAGTAGTGTTAATCCAGACACCTTTTGTCTCAATCACTTTCATATGAAATGATGATAAATCAGAACAATTTGTTTTAAAACTACCAGTAAATAAAGATGTAGTCTAAAACCGAATGCTCATTTGCATATGAAGATATCTGGCTGAAAGGTTCACATTTGACAAAGTTAATGTGACATGAATCAGGACACCAAAATTTGAACTAATATTTCAACTTGTGCATAGGCTTAACAAATCAGTAAGGCACAAAATTTAAAACCTATATTTTAACCCATACATTAGCCTGACATATCACTTGTTGTAGCACAAACTTTAAAAACCTATTTTTCAGCTTGCATATTGATTTGACAGATCAATCACTGAGGCAATAAATTTAAAGCCTGTCTTTTAATATTTACTTCAAACTGCCAAATCAATCAATAAGGCAATAAATTTAAAACCTGTCTTTTAATATTTACTTCAAACTGTCAAATCAATCAATGAGGCAACAAACTTGAAATCGATTTTAACTTGTGCATCAGCTTGTTAAATTTAATCAATGAGGTACAAAACTTAAAACTGATACTTATACACTCATTATTGGATTAATTTCAATCAGTCAATGACATAGTGCAACTGATTCAATTATTTACTTGCACAGTCAAAAATAAGCCATTCAAACATCCTCCAAGCTGTTGAGACATAAAAAATGACAACTCATCAAGCTGTTACCAGCTGTACAAGAAATATTTTATCAGGACTCAACACAAACCCACCCACCTTATCTCTTACACAGACCGACCAAAACAATAGGATCTGATATGCATCACTTAATCAAAGACAACTCTTCTCATTTCCTTTCTTTCATTTCACCATTCAGAAACGCATGTGTAATTTTAAATGGCCATGGCATGAGTGCATCTGTTTAACAAGTAATGTATTTCAACTCCATCATACTTCATTTGTCACCAACAAGCAGTACTTTGCCTGTATGGCATGCTTCACTTCATTTTGAAATTTGTTCCCATTTAACACTTTAACTGAGCATTCAAAACACACGTGCTCAAACTTAGTGGCATTTCTATGGATCAATTTCCATTTCCAGTTTGCATCATTCCAAAGAGCAAGTCAAAATATTTTGCAATGAAAATTGGCAAAGTGTATTTAAAACGAGAAGAAAAGAGAAAAAAAGAAAAATACATTCTTTCTCACAAAATTATAGGTTATTGATGACATCATTGTAAATGAAATAACAAAGAAGAAATTGTAATGTTTTGAAAAATGTAATGAATAGGCTCTATTAAGACAATAACAAGTACGGTGGTTTTCATGTTTTATGGCACAACAACACAAATAGGTTATTAAATTTCAAGAAATCTGGATTTGCCCAAGGAAACACCATACATGTGTATTTGGTGGCTCAGGATGATCTAATGATAGAATCTGCATCCATTTGGTTACAGGTCCAACATTCGACCTATTCATTTAGCCAGCACAGCCACTCACATTACCATGTTCAACAGTTTGGATTATATAATCAAATAATAGATACATTAGATAACTTCATTTTTTTTATCATTTTCTATCAAACTGAAATTTCATCTTTTTTGCTTTCTTTTAACAATCATTATATTTACCCTTATATTTTTATTTTTATTATGTACATTTAATTTGGTTGTTTGTTTGTTAGTTTAAAATTGTTTTTATTTCATTACATATTACTGTCAAGTAATATTGTTTGCTGGACTTGACATTGTCCAAAACTGAGTTTATTTCTACCTGATTGACTTTTTCTGTTTTTATTTCATTTATGTAAACAACTAATAATACATGTAGATGCATTATTCTCTATGTGTATGATCTTATTATCAGGATTATTATTCAGGAAAAACAAGAAGGTGCAAATGTGTTGATCAGGGTCAGGGTAATGGAGATTCCCAAGTTAATTTTGTAGGCTACTGTGTTGTAAATAAATGAGGCTCATTAGATCATTTTAGAAAGTTATTTTCCATTTGTATTATGTTGTGACCAGTTTTGGCTGAATTTTATTTTCTTCAAATTATTGAATTCAAGTGATTATTTTCTCTGGAAATATAAAAAAACTTTGAAAAAAAAAATTCTTGAATTAAGACATTTATTGGAATTCATACTGAACTCAAACCTGGAATAAAATTCTGTGATTCAACAAGAGACGATAGATACATCAACACTTCACAGGTTATAACAGAGATGTCATCGCCTTCAATTTAGTATCTCTTCAGGACTTGAACTGAGTTTTATTCAGGACTTTTAATTATTAGGACTTGTGTCTTTAATTCTTGAATTATTTTTGGATTTATTTTGAATACTATAAGTTCTTTTATTCTCATTTTTCACTTTGTATTCTAGAGAAATAAGTCATTTGTTTAACTTTACAAAGCTTGTTGTCTTCACTCTTTTTCTATTACTTTTTTTAAGAGTATAGACTTATAATAGTATACACATCAACTAGATAACTGGTGAAGGTGTTATTAAAACTAGTCAAATGTATTATACATTACATAAATACAATTATGCAACACAAAGATGTTCAGGTGCAGCACAAACTCTCAGACTGCATGAGGTCTAATATCACATATTGACTTATTACCATAATCTGTCAGAAAAGTAACTATTTATAAAAAAAATTCTTAAAATGTGGTTTTCTTTTTTCCAAGTTTGTGACATCTTTGCTAGCCAAGATTCTGATATGTTAGCCTTGTATACACCTTCACAGATCAAATAGATATTTTAGTGCTTTGCTTTGACCTAGTGTCATCTATTGGACTTCAAGAATTCCTTCCCTTAGTTGGAATGCCAACTAACCAACAGCATGTAACAATGTTGCATTGTACATCAGCTGAAAATAGTGGTGGCAATTTACTTCAAAATAATACTTATGTTCAAGATTAAAAGTATGAATGTGTACCAGAGATAAGCCAGTATATGTTTATTTGAGTGAAAGTTATTTGTATAAACACAGACAGGCAATGGAAAATTGCTTATGCATGAATCCATTCAAGTTATGGGCTCTCCTCATCTCTATCATGAAGGAACAGTGTTCTATCTGAAAAAAATTAATTTTGACTGGATGCAATGGCAGCAAGCTGCAACATATAGTGAAATTCACGGACCCAAAGCACAGAAATATCTATCCTATCTGATCCATCAAGGTGTAGATAGGGTTAACCTATCAGAACCTTGGCTAGGGAATATGAGATTGTGATAGAGATAACATGTTTTTAACAAGTTAACATGAAGAGGCTGCACATTAAATTGCAATGTTGCAAAATGTCACTTTCTGAGGGCAGAACTAATTTTAATTTTAACATACCAGCTTTTATAGCATTTGTCACTTTTTTCTTTAGGTGGTGGCTATCAATGTCCAAAGGATGATCAACCAGTGTTACAGCCTAGATAGAGCACATACTAACATATGAAATGAATGGATGTAATTAATGGAGAAAGACATAAAATAAAGCACCCAACCCTTATATGCAAAATATAACAATCTAATTAATTAGATAAACAAATGAAAATGAAAACTTTACAGGATCAATGGAATATTGGACCTCTAACAGAAAAATAAATAACTCATACTTCTAAAATGCAATTAGCAGTTTTGTTTTACATACATGTAGATATGGCAAATGGAGAATTTTGAACTTCAACTGTTCAGTATGTCTTTATAACCTGATAACTGGCTGCTGGTCACTCTCCAGACGCGGCATAGCTTGTCAGTTGGAGTTGACTTTCACTGGAACATAGGTTCCCTCTGTATACTCTTGCACCACATCACATTAAGTGACCTCTCTAGGTCATTCATCCTCTTATACATAGTGGTCAAATCTCTTATCTTAATTGTGGAAGCTATTTTCTTGCTTGCTTTGAGGTTTGCTCCTTTTCCCTTTAGCAAGACCATATCCTTACAACATAGGTTATGTATCTCTTATTGACTATCAACAACATATCCTTTGGCAATCCTTTTATGATGGTCCCCACCCACCCCTGGAGTCCAGACCTTTTAAGTCTAGACAAAAAAAACTACCTACCTAATTTTGAGGTGTAAGACATTTTTAAAACATAAGACTGCCTTGCAAATACACCCCAAACCATTAATGTATCCAATCAGAATTTAGTTATATCTAGCTGCCTTTATTAATACATGCCCCCCCCTCTCAGGGTTTGGAAAATTCTACATTCTACCCACTCCAATTAATATACCCATTTCTGCATTGTATAAACTTAAGACAAATATTCCCACAAGTACAAACACTTTCTGCAACCTTTTTTCAACCTTTAGCATTTCAATACATAAACCCAATCTTCACCCCTATCCAGTTTTGCTTGACACAGACTTTAAAGGGAACCTTATTATATATATGACAAATTTCAATAATCAACCAAATCCCAACCAGATGTACTCCAGAGCTAGCACCATTAAACATGCCACTAACACATCCCCACCACTCCCCCCTCCCCCAGTGCAAAATCACATACATAAATTTAAAATTGCAATATGTTACAATGACATTGGAACAATTCACTCTGTTAGTAATAATGTATATTTTCCTGGTGTTAATCCTAGGTTCAAGAGGATTATTCCATCCCTCCTGGAGGCCTGGAATTATAAACAATATTATCCGAGTCAGATACCTTAGTTCCCTTCTGACATTCAGAATATCAGCATTTTTTGCATGGACCAAGACTGAAAGGACCTTATAGTAGAAAGTGCAGAGGGAACAGGCCAAACAGTAGGTAAGTATTATGTAATTAAATTAACTTTACTGCCTAAGGAAATCTACATTTCAATAGCATTGATAAATCAAATGCTTTTACTACTGTGTTGAATTTGCCAGCTCATTGAGAGAATGATAGCAAAATAAAAGATGTCAAATTTACATTCACATTTCTCTGAATAGGACACTCAGTTGCAGACTGGAAAATGGCTTGACACCTTGTTGAGCTGCTACAATTGGACCCAAAGCTTAAATAAATGTCATCACTCCTTACCAACAATCAAATTACTGTCCCTGGCCTAAAGCAAATGTTAAGAATTTGAGAAGCACTGTGGAAAGGGGACCTTCCTTGCATCAACAGCATATCCCTCCTAAGTAGTTATCAGCCAACAGGTCAAGCTATGAGCTAGGACTTGGAAGTCTTGACTCTCTGAAGAACCCAAAGGATTATATTGAAAGGTGAGAAGGCATAGGAGTACAGTTCACCCCCACTTCAGACAGAAGGTGTCCACAACCCATGCCCATCTGGACTGGCACTCTACAGTGGGAGCTTGTGTTCAGTCCTCCCCAAAAATGAAAACCTATCACTACTACCAACCTAGTTTGCACAAGCTGTCTCCCAACATATTTCTTTTGCCTAGAATATGGCAAAGTCTGAGCATAATTTTCTCCAGAGCTTTCCTAGACCTGCAAGACCACTCTCTCAGACTCTATGTGAGTAGTAACAGCCAGAATTTGAGGTATCAGTGCAAAGGATGGAGTATAGTTCAAGTGAATCAACTCAGGCAAACATACACTTTGAACAATGAAGGAAATATTGTTGGATAAGGTTGCTTCAGTTTATGAAACAGACAGCATGATCTCTAGAAAGATACCAACAAACATACAATCCACAATGCCCGACTACAGCAATGCTGAAGTGAAATTCAATGAGTTATTGGAAGGTTAGAATCATCAATAGTATCATACACCACAAACAACTTCAGTCAACTGGATAAGGAAAACCAAGTCACACTTTTAAAATTTTGTATGACCTTCACTGACCTGCATATTTTGAATAAGAACTAAAGAAAGGATTCTGCCTCTGCATCAGACTCCAACAACAGACATCTTTTCAGCATGAATCAGGTACTATAAAACTGGTCCTGACAGGCACAGTAAAACTGGTCCTGACAGGCACAGTAAAACTGGTTCTGACAGGTATGGTAAAAGTGGTTCTGACAGGCACAGTAAAACTAGTCCTGACAGGCACAGTAAAACTGGTCCTGACAGGCACAGTAAAACTGGTTCTGACAGGCACAGTAAAACAGGTCCTGACAGGTACAGTAAAACTGGTTCTGACAGGTACTATAAAAGTGGTCCTGACAGGCACAGTAAAACAGGTCCTGACAGGCACACTAAAACTGGTTCTGACAGGTATGGTAAAACTGGTCCTGACAGACACAGTAAAACTGGTCCTGACAGGTATGGTAAAACTGGTTCTGACAGGTACAGTAAAACTGCTTCTGACAGGCACAGTAACACTGGTTCTGACAGGCACAGTAAAACTGGTTCTGAAAGGCACAGTAACACTGGTCCTGACAGGCACAGTAAAACTGGTTCTGACAGGCACAGTAAAACTGGTTCTGACAGGCACAGTAAAACTGGTTCTGACAGGCACAGTAAAACTGGTCCTGACAGGTATGGTAAAACTGGTTCTGACAGGTACAGTAAAACTGCTTTTGAGAGGCACAGTAAAACTGGTTCTGACAGGCACAGTAAAACTGGTTCTGACAGGCACAGTAAAACTGGTCCTGACAGGTATGGTAAAACTGGTCCTGACAGGTATGGTAAAACTGGTTCTGACAGGTACAGTAAAACTGCTTCTGACAGGCACAGTAAAACTGGTTCTGACGGGCACAGTAAAACTGCTTATGACAGGCACAGTATTAACTGGTCCTGACAGGTATGGTAAAACTGGTTCTGACTGGCACAGTAAAACTGGTTCTGACAGGCACAGTAAAACAGGTTCTGACAGGTATGGTAAAACTGGTTCTGACAGGTACAGTAAAACTGGTTCTGACAGGCACAGTATAACTGGTTCTGACAGACACAGTAAAACAGGTTCTGACAGGTATGGTAAAACTGGTTCTGACAGGCACAGTAAAACTGGTTCTGACAGGCACAGTAAAACTGGTTCTGACAGGCACAGTAAAAATGGTTCTGAAAGGTACAGTAAAAGTGGTTCTGACAGGTACAGTAAAACTGCTTCTGATAGGTACAGTAAAACTGGTTCTGACAGGCACAGTAAAACTGGTTCTGACAGGCACAGTAAAACTGGTCCTGACAGGTATGGTAAAACTGGTTCTGACAGGTACAGTAAAACTGCTTTTGAGAGGCACAGTAAAACTGGTTCTGACAGGCACAGTAAAACTGGTTCTGACAGGCACAGTAAAACTGGTCCTGACAGGTATGGTAAAACTGGTCCTGACAGGTATGGTAAAACTGGTTCTGACAGGTACAGTAAAACTGCTTCTGACAGGCACAGTAAAACTGGTTCTGACAGGCACAGTAAAACTGCTTCTGACAGGCACAGTATTAACTGGTCCTGACAGGTATGGTAAAACTGGTTCTGACAGGCACAGTAAAACTGGTTCTGACAGCCACAGTAAAACTGGTTCTGACAGGTATTGTAAAACTGGTTCTGTCAGGTACAGTAAAACTGGTTCTGACAGGCACAGTAAAACTGGTTCTGACAGACACAGTAAAACAGGTTCTGACAGGTATGGTAAAACTGGTTCTGACAGGCACAGTAAAACTGGTTCTGACAGGCACAGTAAAACTGGTTCTGACAGGCACAGTAAAACTGGTTCTGAAAGGTACAGTAAAAGTGGTTCTGACAGGTACAGTAAAACTGCTTCTGACAGGTACAGTAAAACTGGTTCTGACAGGCACAGTAAAACTGGTTCTGACAGGCACAGTAAAACTGGTTCTGACAGGTACAGTAAAAGTGGTTTTGACAGGTATGGTAAAAGTGGTTCTGACAGGAAAATTAAAAGTGGTTCTGACAGGCACAGTAAAACTGGTTCTGACAGGAACTGTAAAACTGGTTCTGACAGGAACAGTAAAACTATTTCTGACAGGCACAGTAAAACTGGTTCTGACAGGCACAGTAAAACTGGTTCTGACAGGTATGGTAAAACTGGTTCTGTCAGGTACAGTAAAAGTGGTTCTGATAGGTAAAGCAAAACTGCTTCTGACAGGTACAGTAAAAGTGGTTTTGACAGGTATGGTAAAAGTGGTTCTGACAGGTAAATTAAAAGTGGTTCTGACAGGCACAGTAAAACTGGTTCTGACAGGCACAGTAAAACTGGTTCTGACAGGCACAGTAAAACTGGTTCTCACAGGCACAGTAAAACTGGTTCTGACAAGCACAGTAAAACTGGTTCTGACAGGCACAGTAAAACTGGTTCTGACAGGCACAGTAAAACTGGTTCTGACAGGCACAGTAAAACTGGTTCTGACAGGCACAGTAAAACTGGTTCTGACAGCCACAGTAAAACTGGTTCTGACAGGTATGGTAAAACTGGTTCTGTCAGGTACAGTAAAAGTGGTTCTGACAGGTACAGTAAAACTGCTTCTGACAGGTACAGTAAAAGTGGTTTTGACAGGTATGGTAAAAGTGGTTCTGACAGGTAAATTAAAAGTGGTTCTGACAGGCACAGTAAAACTGGTTCTGACAGGCACAGTAAAACTGGTTCTGACAGGAACAGTAAAACTATTTCTGACAGGCACAGTAAAACTGGTTCTGACAGGCACAGTAAAACTGGTTCTGACAGGCACAGTAAAACTGGTTCTGACAAGTACAGTAAAACTGGTTCTGACAGGCACAGTAAAACTGGTTCTGACAGGTATGGTAAAACTGGTTCTGTCAGGTACAGTAAAAGTGGTTCTGACAGGTACAGTAAAACTGCTTCTGACAGGTACAGTAAAAGTGGTTTTGACAGGTATGGTAAAAGTGATTCTGACAGGTAAATTAAAAGTGGCTCTGACAGGCACAGTAAAACTGGTTTTGACAGGTATGTTAAAAGTGGTTCTGACAGGTACAGTAAAACTGGTTTTGACAGGTATGATAAAAGTGGTTCTGACAGGTACAGTAAAAGTGGTTCTGACACTAGAGTAAAAGTGGTTCTGACAGGTACAGTAAAACTGCTTCTGACATGTACAGTAAAACTGGTTTTGACAGATATGGTAAAAGTGGTTCTGAGGTTCTGACAAGTACAGTAAAACTGGTTCTGATAGGTACAGTAAAACTGGTTCTGATAGGTATGGTAAAACTGGTTCTGATGGGTAAAACTGGTTCTGACAGGTACTGTAAAACTGCTTCTGACAGGTATGGTAAAACTGGTTCTGACAGACTGCAAAAATTTCACATGAAACAGATGAAAATGCTGGTTGTCTAATCCTCACCAACCCCATTTTAAATATTCATTTCACAGTACTTAAATAAACAAAAAAAAAATGAAAAGAGTTAAACTACACATACCTTAAGAAAGAAAATTGCATTAATACAGTACTTGCTGGTCAGGTTAATATTCTGCACAAAATGATGCACGACTTCTTTAAAAGTCATTAGCTTAATAGACCGAAAAAAGAACTATAATGCAGCATAGATCATGCATACATGTTCCAGTGAAACCAGTCATTATCACAATTATGTGGTCACATCAAAACCATGTGGTTATGTATAAAGCCAGAATTAAAGAATATCGTGTGCAGCTGCCTCTCTGAAACCAGGCAATATGACAATAATGAATTGTAGCACAAGACCATGTGGTTATAATTTAAGAATTAAAAGATCCTGTTTACAGAAATCTCATTCAAACAAGCCAATATGAAAATTATAAATGGTAGCATAATACCATGTGATTACAATGCAGCAGTTGAAAAGTATTGTGTACAGTTGTCTCGCTGAAACCAACCAATCTGACAAGTCTGTGTGGTTACAAAGAGACCATGTAAATTAGGTGCAGAAGAAAAGATCATGCACACCGTATGACCTTTCAATGAAAGTAGTCAATTTGATGACTGTAAATCAAACTGCCATAGGCTGAGTAGACAAGAAAACTCTCCGACAACCACCCATGAAGTGAATGTCCAGCTGTTTCATCAGAGCTACAGGAAAAAGTTTTGGAGGTACAGTAACTAGTGCAAAGGGCATCTGTTTACTTTGATCAGCTACTGCATTTCAAAACACCTAAAATATTGATTATGGAGGCTAATGTTATGTTCCATCAAATCAAAAAAAAAAGAGAATGGCTAAGAAAAATCGAAATAGGAAATGACAGAGATGCAGCTGAGGCAAAGAAACAGGATGCTGCAGATAGAAATGCATTTTAGAGTTCAACAACAAGGTGAGAAAGTACAAATGAACAAGGGGCAGCCCATGAATCTGTATGATAGAAAACATAGAAAATGAAATGATAACTGGACATAAATTTATTATGGACCATGGTAGTCACAATTCCATGCTGACACAAATTTATTATAGACTATGGTAGTCACAAGTCCATACTGATACATACATTTTTTATGGACTATGGTAGTCACCAGTCCATTCTAATACATACATTTATTATGGACTATGGTAGTCACCAGTCCATACTGATACATACATTTATTATGGACTATGGTAGTCAAATTTCATGCCGACAATTTTTTTTATGGACTATGGTAGTCAACAGCTATGGAAGAGCACACAAGATTTTGCAAAGCTATTCTTAAAACATAGGAGATACAACTGCATTCTGTTTTTCTTAAAAATGGCACTAGTAAGGACAAAAAACTAACATAAGAAGACATAAAAGCAGATGCTAAAACACTATTAATGAATGCATACATGAATAACATTCCAGACTAATCCAAAATTTTCAAAAATGCCACTATGGAAATGGGCAACTTTGTATATATGTACATCATATACTTACTAGATTATATTGAATTTATTTGTACTCACCAACTAATCTAAATATCTACCTACACTGGTACTTACTAGATTATATTGAATTTATTTGTACTCACCAACTAATCTAAATATCTACCTACTTCTGGTCTGATTGTGATATGTGCTACCATTTAAATGCAATCTACATATCAAAATGCACAAATTAAATTATGTAATCCAAAATAAAGTCAAATATCTATGTACTCTCTATACACTCTTTTCTAACTGATAATGTACGATTGAATTTTCAAAAATATTACATTAAGTAGGAAATTACTTATAACTTTATCCTTATGATTCAATTAATTCAAAATTAAACTAACTCTATTTTAAACACTTAATGCCTCCTAAAAGAGATTTAAATTTCCCAACAACTGTTCACAAATTTTGACATTTAAATATTAAGGCAAACTTGCTTTAATTGATTTTAATTAACTTTACAAATACATAATGCAATTGCCATACTGACTTCTTTGTTTCAATTTCTCAGCTAGCACTGTAACTTGACACCTCTACATTTGAGTAACTGCTGATAATATGATTATCATAGACATGCTGTTATTAAATTTATGGAAAAAATTTAGAAAATTTATACACAAATATTATCATCTCTTCTAACATTGATAGAAATGCTAAAGCAACTGAAATAACTAAATTTAGCCCTATAATAAAACTTTTATTATTATATGCTCATTTATTTCTCCTTTAACTTTACATTGCAAGAATCGTTCAGTATTTCCCAATATTGCATGCCTCGTGCAGCATTCATACTATATGCACGTGAAAAAAGGAACTATTTTCTAACATAAACAATTTCTTTTTATGAATGAACTAAAGCAGATATTTCATGGATAGCCACATACCAGCCAATGTTTCATAGACTGACACATACAAACTGCTTTTGCACATCGTGTTAACTTTTTTGATACAATGTTTAAAATTTAGGCTACCAATAGACACCATACAGGGTTTTCACAATAACACACAAATAATAAGGCATAAACTGTCTTCTTTAGCTGGTAATAAAAAAATGGCAAAGATATACTTACAATTTTACAGTCAGAATTTCCTCAAAATGTACTTTGTCAGTTCTGCAAATCCGATCTACATGAGCCATATCATGGGTTCTCAAGTTTGATCACAGTTCGAAATTGTACTGTAATTTTGAGTATATTCCAAGTGCATTTGCATCCTCATTACTGCACTCAAAATGAAATGAACATTAAATTCCACATCATCTTTTCAAAAAATGCAATTCATAATTTTCCCACATTATGATCTGAATCATTCAATGACAGAAAAGAAACATGCATGCCGATGTCAACACACTTCAATAACAATAAATTGGTAGATGCTGCTGAAATCCGATGCAAGTTACTTCATGTAGATAAAGCCAGACCATAATCACAATATTGCGTTGAATCAACAAAAATACCAAAACGTATTCATTTCAGATGAAAGGAAAACGTTGTTACAATGCGTATTCATTAACAATATTACTCCAAATTTCAATTTTAAGTAGACCAAATGCCTTTTTATTTTGAAACTTATGGTTAATGTGCGACCAACTTCAAATTTGTCAGGGCGGAGTTACGTGTACCAGTTGTGTAATGATGCAGCTAAGCTTGTATATTTAGGTTGGAAAACGGCATACAATCGGTTACTTTGTTTATTGTATTGTATTTTTGTTTATATATTTAAGCATTGGGAAGAATAAGAAGATGAGCATATAACAAAAAGGTTTATAGGTTATTGCATTTATATGGGAAAATATGAACTCATTTTGTTGGATGGATATACTGCAATCCAAAGGTCGTGCAGTATAACCATCCGAAAAACTCGTTCATATTTTCCCATACAAATGCAGTAACCTATAAACCTAACACTATAGCCAATCTTTACATGTGTAACCAATTTTCAAGAGAATAAGTTCATTTACAGTCTGTAGTGAAGTTTTTAAACTATACTACTTTTGGTTTCCTGCTATGTATAAAATACATGTACTGTTATGCTATTACTGTAAACTGTTATATATAATACTGTTATGCTATTACTATATAGTTATATATAACACTGTTATGCTATTACTATATACTTTTATATATATTACTGTTCTGCTATTACCATATACTGTTGTATATAATACTATTATGCTATTACTATAAGCTGTTATACATAATACTGTTATGCTATTACTATATACTGCTTTATTATATGCTCATTGTTTTCTCCGTTAACTTTACATTGTCAGAATCGTTCAGTATTTCCCAATATTGCACACCTTCATATTGCACTCATGTGCCAGACATGTGCCCAACAGTATATTATGAACTACTTTGTAAACAAATAATTTACACTCATGTAGTCAACTCTCTGCATTTTGGCTGATTCAATTGGTTTCTGAATGAACTAGGATAAAGCTGATTTTTCATGGACTGCAACATATCCTTTAGCTTTGGCACATTCCACTTAAACATTTTTGATACAATGTTTCAGATTTAGGCTAGGTATAGATGCCAGACTGAGTCCTGACAATAACATACAAGATGTAAGACATAAACTGTCTTCTTTAGCTGGTAAAAAAGTGGCAAAAAAAAAACCTTACAATTTTTTTACTGCTTGAATATCCTCAAAATGTACTTTCATAGTTCTGTAAATTCTAATTATGAGTCATTTCACGGGTTCTCAAGGTTGACTACATATTTCAAAATTGTACTCTAATTTCGAGTATATTTCAAGTCCAGTTACATCCTCCTTACAGCACTCAAAATGAAAAAAAAACCATTAAATTCCACAGCATCTTTTCAAAAATTGCAATTGAAAGACTTCATAATTTTCCCACATTATGATCTGAATCATTCAATGACAACAGAAACACCCATTCCAATGTCAACACACTCAAAAACAATTATATTGGCAGACACTACTGGACTCCAATACAAGTTACTTCATGCAGATAAATCCAGACCATAATCACAAAATTGCATCAAATCAACAAAAATACCAAAACATATTCATTCCAAATCAAATGGAAAAATTGTTGTAATGCACATTCATTAACAATATTACTCCAAATTTCAGTTCTAAGTAGACAAAACGCCATTTTCTTTCAAAACTTACGTCTTGCATGAGACCAACTTCAAATTTGTCTGGGCGAAGTTACATGCGCATTAAAATGTGGTGTAATGATGCAGCTATGCTTGTGTATTTAGTTTGGAATCAAGCATACATCTAGTTTATTTGTTTGTTGCTGTGAATATTTGTTTATATAATGAAGCCTTGGGTAGAATAAGAAAATGAGCATATAATAAAAGGGTTACTGTATTTGTATGGGAAAATATAAACTCGTTTTGTTGGATGAATATACTGCACTCCCAAGGTCATACCAAAGACTTACAAAAATGGTTTGGCACTCAGTATTAAGAGGTTATTGTTAGGACTGGTCAGGATAATGTGATGGTGAGACATCATGCTACATGTTTGTGGCATGATGCCCCAGTGCTAGATATCATTATAAACTGCCATACTGCAAAATTTGTAGTTAAATGACTGAAAAATTGTTAAAAGCTATGTAAAAAATCTAGATCACACAATGGACTATTACTATATAATGTTATATATAATACTGTTATGTCATTACTATATAATGTTATATATAATACTGTTATGTCATTACTATATAATGTTATATATATTACTGTTATGTCATTACTATATAATGTTATATATAATACTGTTATGTTATTACTATATACTGTTATAACTATATAATGTTATATATAATACTGTTATGCTATTATTATATACTGTTATACATAATACTGTTATTCTATTACTATTTGCAAATCTGAAGTAAAAATCATCCAGTCAAGAGAACCATTGGTGTGTAATCCTGGTGTTGCAACATTTGCCTAATATTATTGGCAATTCATATTTGGACTCTATACTTTCAGTTGGCCATTTACCTTCCAAATTACAGGTAGATACTGATAAGTAATATATTCATATTTGTATGTCTTAGTAATAATATGACTGCAATACTGTCATTAATCTGTAAGCAATTCATGCAAAGATACAACAATAATGGTCATCCACAGGAATTCATTTGATCATAGTGGACTTAAATTGTCATTATTTACTTCAAGTCAACAAGATCCTTTTATTCTCTGTATAAAGAAGCCCTGCTATGAATAAATACTTAGTATTATGTATTTTATGTATCTAAAATGTTGACAATGTATACCAAATGTTAGCAACCTATTTCACACCAGTCTCTTTGGAAAGACAGGTTACAAGTTAGTTTTGTGTAGTATAATCTAAAAACAATAATTGCATTAAAGGGACAAATGATTTGGCACATAGCACTCCATATATGAGCAAACCTGGCACATCAGTACTAAAAGGTTACTGATGTGTGCTCTGTATCACACAATTATTTTGTAATACAACAGACCTAACCACTCCGGTGGGCTAGTGGTTAGAGCATCCGCCTCGGATGAAGGAGGTCGTGGGTTCAATCTCCAGTTGAATCATAACAAAGACTTAAAAAAATGGCACTAACAGCTGCCTTGCTTGGCACTTAGCATTAAGAGGTTAGTGTTAGGACTGGTCTGCCTGGTGTCATCATGTCTGTGGCATGATGCCCCAGTGCTAGACATCACTATAAACTTCCACACTACAGACATCATAGCAATATGACTGAAATTTTTTTAAAGCTACATTACAAATCATAATTACATCACATCACAGACAGCAGACAAATAATGCATGATTGGGTATATGGTTTAAAGTACATTCAGCTGTTTGTTAAATTGTGTCAAGTGGTGCACATGACCGAGGTATAAAATAAATAAATACGATTATGTTTTCATTGCTGGCCAGACAAATTATAAGCACCAGAATTTGAAATTAATGAGAAGCAAAGTGCAATGTTGGTACATTCCAAACTAAAGATAATACACTACAATTTCAAATAAACAGAGCTGAGATTGATTCCAAATTAGATGAGAACAGTAATCTCCCACCACACTTAATAGCTTCTCTTCTTCCTCCAATAATATATATAAGAATTCTAAAAAACAAGTTGACAATAATGATAGCTTTAGTTTGCTTTCAGTTAATTAATTATTGCTAATTTGCTCTCTGTAGATGATCTAACCACTCCTTAATTCCAAAATATATACATTTATACTTTTGATCCTTTCTAACACAACACTCACTGTCCCATGCAAAAGTACAATGGGCTGTTCTGATTTTGAAGGATGAGCACTTAGTTACTGTTGCTGTGACTCACAAGCTATCATGAAAATGGTGGTTCCAGTAAAATCAACAGCAAATTCATTGGAAAATATTTGACAATACATGTATTTCTGAAAAATTCTTACCTGATTGCAAAATTCTCTCCAATTGTGCATGATAGAAAAGCTTAAATTACTATACAAAATATGATCTTCATGAAATTACTTTTTTCAATGGCACAAATCAAGTCAAAGTTACAACATATTGCTGGCGATCTATGTGGAAGAAAGAAACATCCGGACAAACTAGAAGATAACATTTTGTAGATCTTCGTTATTGAAAAGTTATTCATACTTATTAATTATCAGATTTTCGAATATAGCTTTCATCCTTCAAAAAAATAATTTAAAATAAATCTTTCATTATGTACCTGTTACATTTATAACATGTATAATTGCCATATGAGAATAAAACAAGTATTTCAATATCTACAATTGATAATTTCATTATGTTTAGGAAAACAAATATTAAATTTAAATAAATAAATAAACACATCATACCAAGTTACCCGAGTGATTGTAGGAAATGTTTTATGTTCTATACGCCATAGTAACATTAAGAAACCAGTAAATTTGAATTATATCAGATCCATGTAAAAGGATCATTTACCATATTCTCTTAAATACGAAGGTAAATAATATATTTACATCTGTTTTGACTTTTGTTAACTTATTAGTGTGACTCATTATTTTATACTATATTAATGTTATAACATTTTGCAGGTGTTTTTAAAATCAGCAATTTGTAAGAGATTAGGTTTACTTTAATACAGAGTATAAAACATGATATCAATGGCAGGATACAGCTTATTTTTAGTTCCATGCTTAAAATAGACAAAATAAATATTTTATTTTATCTCTTCATCATTTTCAATATTTTTTGAAAATTTTTAATCATAAAAAAACTGTACTGAAAACTAAATTTAAAATTTAAAATTTAAATTTAAAATTTTCAAAATTTTTTGGAAACTTTCCTTCATAAAAACTATTGAAAACAACTAAATTTAAATTTTTTAAAATAAAAATGTCAAAATCCAATTTTGTAATGATATATATGAATAGGATTAGGGAAAATAAAGAATTAAAAATTTAGGAAGGTAGGATGGCATTTTGTCAACTTGACACCAGGTACAAGTCAATGCTCAAGTTTGAAAATTTGAATACAATCAGTACTTATGAAGCATAATGAAGGATTCCAGTATTCCAAATTTAATTTTTAACAGAATAACAAACCAAAGCAATAAAAGTAAAAAAAAACAACACATATACACAAAGTTTTTTTTATTGCTGTTATAGAATGGCTCCAATAAAAAATAAAATTTGAACACAAGCATATCATTAGAATAAAATTGTTTTCAACACTTTCACAAATACTGTCATTGTTTTAGAACAGTTGTGTGCATTTATATATAAAATAAAATTATAAATAAGTCATCACTTCCAGTGAAGACTTTTTTTTCCATGTTGGTGTTTGGTTGAGAATTTTTGTTAAAAACTCCCTCTTGAATCCTTTCATAATAATGACAATCTGCATTGCATGAGCCCAAGTCAATATGGCAAATTATTTTTCTAACAAATTCTCAGTGATTTTCTGTGTAAGTTTTAAACTTCCTCTGCTATGTAAACCAGTAATCACCTGGTCCCATATATGTGAGCAAATATGGTGGATAGCAATGCATAAATATGCAGTAAAATCAATACCTACTTTTGATTAGTCAGTGTGCCCAGTTTGACTGACATGTCAGAACTGTCCATTAGAACAAATTGGGGTTTTACAACCACAATGCCAAATCCCTAAACACCATGAATTCTGGTGTAAAAGGGTAAAAGACAAAAAGAATCATAAAATATTTCCAGTAATCAAAGAAAAATCTACTTCTTAAAAACCATCAAGTGTTGAAACCAACTCTGATATTTTTGCATTACCTATATCAATATGACCATGCATTCAGAGTAAGTAGCAATAAAATTTCCAAGATGGCCACTGTAGAGGCCATATTGGATATATCTGCAATCGTTTATTTCCAACCAACTAGACATCTTAAGATGTCTTTAGGTGAAAATGTCATAATATTATGACCATCCATTAAGAAGAATTGTTGTTGTTGTTCTGGGGCTTAATGCCATTTTTCAGCACATGATAGGCTATATATGTTGGCCAGTATTAATGGTGGAGAAAGAAACCAGGAAATTCCAGGAAAGAACCACTGACCCACGAGAAACTACTGGCAAGGTTTCTCACATTTGCATTTGCTGATCTTAGAATCGAAAACGAATGTAGACAGAGTTGAGATGGCAGTGATCCATAATGGAGAGCGCTTTAGACCACTTTGCCACTCGCAGCCCCCCCATTCAGAAGAAGTAAAAATAACAAGATTTTAAAGATGGTCACCATGATGACCATAATAGACGTTATCTTGGCATCATTTTCACTGAGGACCAAGTAGACACCAAAACAAGATTTCTGGTTTAATATACCTATCTTGATCATTTCCAATTAAAATTGCTTATGATAACAAGATTTCCAAGATGGGCATTATTGCATCCATATATTTAGAGGTTAGATCAGCACAATTTTTATGTACGACTAACTAGACACCACAGTCTTTTGGCAAAAAAACCCTATGGCAATGTGATCATCCATTAAGGAGAAGTAATGATAATGTTGACCATCATGGCAGCCCTATTTGGTTGTCAGATCATCATTTTCATTTAGAACCAACTAAATATCAAAGTCTTTTAGTGACAACACTATGCTAACATGACCATACAATCAGGAGTTATGATAAGATTTTCAAAATGACAATGTGGCAGCCATGCTGGATATCCTTATAGCACCATTATAATTTAAAACCAACCAGACTTTTGTATGATTCACTTATATGCACAGTTTCATGTCAATCCTCCATGTAATTCATGAGTATAGGTGATAAATTTGTACTAATTTACTGACGAATGACAACATGCCATCCAATTAGGCTCTTTTGGTCTAAGACCTGTGCAGCTAAAATGAGAGAAGTTTTCTGAAATTCAAGCACCAATCAAACTCTAGTTAAGGTCTGCTTCATTTAAGTTAATACCTTTTCAAAACCTAATTTGTTAAGAAAATTGGCACAAAAAAACACATTATAATATCATTAAAAATCTTCTACTTGAAAAATGAGTTTTAACTATTATTTTTATACAAGTTAATAAAGATCCTTAGACAAATCTGAGGGATCCTTTGGGATCTTAGATGATTCAAATGGATTCTAAGGAGCCAAAAACGGCATAGTACTAACTTTCATCAGATATACAATTCCATGCAATAGTGTCATTGATAATTTCAAATACCATTAAATATAACAGTGAATCTTGTAGTAGCTGGCAGTGTCATTTTGACTACTTCAATAATCAATATGATATATAAATATCTAACAAAGAACTGGGCATTAATTATTTATGACATGGTTTGCAATTCAGTGAAAGCTGTTGACCACTCTTAGTGACAGAGATACTGTCCAGAACACTTGCCATCAGTGTCTAATGTGGTTGTTATCTAAACTGCTATTAACCTGACAAGTTTTAATATGAGACTTTGGTAAACATGTTTCCAAACTTTTCAAATATATTTTCCTCCTCAAGATTAAAAATTGGCCTGTTTTTTATATTTCCTTGTGATCTCTTTTTAAGATGTATATTTTTGTTGAACAAGAAGGGATCATCATCAATCCCTTTTAAATTGAATACTATTTACCTCATTTAATAAGGTGCCATTAAAGCCCATGCTCTATCAATATTGGCCATGCATTCATGCTCTTAAGAATATTCACTTGGGACAATGAGGCAATTATTTTCAAACAAAATACAAATTTACAGACAAATGGATGGAAGAGGGATTATTGAGTAAAATTAGCTCTGGCATGTCCATTTTTCAACATCCCCTATCTGATTTCACAGTCAAATATAGCAATTAGTAGGCTAATCATTGTCTTTGGCTAGATTCAGCAAATAAATACGAGATTGAAAATAGGGAAATGGTTTGAAAAATCATATCTCAATATTTGCATATATATTGACAATCCTCAAGAGCATGAAAAATTGATTTGAGAAAAATAGCTGATTTTTAATTGTTACTATGGTCCTGAAATGGACAAAATTCTGTTATTATCATTTCTTTTCCATTATAATTTTTAACAGGCACATTGTTCTCAGATTTCCCTAAAAGTTTGATACAGAAGACCCAATGATGTCTCAATTAAGTCTTAATATAAAAATGGCAATTTTTACCTATAACTTTCTTTAATCTAAACATTATAATTTTTGCCTGTAACTTTGTTAATCTAAACATTGCAATTTTTACTAGTAACTTTCTTAATCAAAACATTGCAAATCTTAGCTGTTACTGTCAAATTCGTCATTTCTTTTAAATTCTTGGGAAAAGACCATTAACATTTGCAGCTCATTAAGCACAACTTGCTTTAATTTTTAAATTTATGGGTTTTTTTGTGCAAAACTAGTAACTAACTATCCTGAGCGCTTTCGACTCTGATCGAGTCTTTTTCAAAGGCATATACAAAACATATACAAAACAAACAAACACTAAAACATTGTGTTTGTAAAACTCTATCTGGATGTCTCTACATGAGTTAAACCTATCAATACATTGTCTCAACCAGCCTGTATAGACTTGTTGCGAATACCGAAAAATGTTTATAATTCCCTAAAGGTCTATGAGCCAAAGCAACTCTACTACTTTGTGTACATTTATGTAGCGCAGATTATATAGTGGATTTTTTATTCTATACCAGATATTTTATTCTTATAGTAGTATTTAAAGAATACTAAGAAGATTTAGAAAAATTTGAAAAGAAACTGTGTCAGCTACAAAGTCTAATTCTACTAGTGCATAGTTTTCTTTTTCTAGTCTTCTTGGTTTAGACTGCTTGGTTTCAATATTCTAAGGCGGCATATCCATTAAGATTCCTTTTCCTTTCTGGTTTTGAAACTCCAGCTGTGGTTGTTAGCAATTGTGATAAGTGATATATCACTGAAAGTGTGGCCATGAAAGGTGAAGGGTTCTGCGACTGGGCTTCTGTACAGCTTCCTTGTCATCCAATCAGATCTATGAATGTTGATCCTTTTGTGTAGCTTTTCGGTTTCTCCAACGTACTGAAGGCTACAGATCTTACATGTGATGAGATAAATAACATTCTGTTTTTCACATTTTGTTTGGACCATGTAAGTTTAGTTTTTCTTTAGTCACTATGCTAGTGAATGTCCTAGTCTCTATCATATGTTGACAGGTTTTGCATCTTTTGTCATCACAGGAGCCAGATTGATTAGAATGGTCTTGACTAGTGATTGGCGTTAGCTTTGCCCTGACTAGGATGTCCTTGAGGGTTTTTGGTCTTCCCTAGGCTACTACAGGTTTGTTCAAAGGATTAGCTTTAGTATGTCTGACAACTGCACAATGTGCCAGGGGTTTGCAACAGTTTTTCCTACTTTGTGATTGTCTCGGAGGTAGATCAGGATAAATGGTATCCTATCAGCCTTTTCTTTCTTTCCATATTTGAGTAGGTCATCACAGTTTGTTTGTTTGGCCCTTTGGATTGCCTCCACAATCAGGTCTTGGTTGTAGCTTCGGTAAAATAAATGCTTAGCCAGCTCTTCAGACCTTTCCAGGAGTTTTTCATCGTTGGAGCAAATTCTGCATATCCTCAGTGCCTGGCTATATGGAATGTTCCTAATGCAGTGTTTTGCATGACAACTGGTTGGGAGGAGATACTGATGTTTGTTGGTTGGTTTCAAGTAGATGTCTGTAATTTGTTTTCGACCAGTTGTTGTGTCCATGAAAATTTCTGCCGTGAATTTTACTGAAGGATGGAAGTTGTTTGCCTTTGATATGAAGTCATCCGGACTTTCTATTCCATATTGCTACTTAATTTCTATATCATTGATAAAGGGTACCATCTGGTATGGTGTACGATCAAGGCTCAAGCTCAACCATGCTAAGAGCTGACCCATCTATCTTAATCAACCCCTGACACATGTGATCCCTTGTTGGATCCAGTGCATTTGAAAAGGTTGTTATTTGCCATACAATTTGCATTCTGTATATATATATATATATATATATATATATATATATATATATATATATATATATATATATACACACACACTCACTTATAACTAAGTCCAACTGCAAACAACAAAGACCCTGATTCTACCATCACATAAGGTGCCAACCAATCAGGATCTATACCATTTGTTCTTTTGATTTATTCCAAAAACTAAACAATCTAAGTTCTGCCAGTGCAACTGAAATTAGATGTAGATCAGAGTAGACTCTTGTCCAAAGGTAAAGGTCTGGGTTCATGCCGTTTGGAATACGGTATACACTACATGGGTATATAAGAGAAAAGTGACTTAAAATCTCAAGTTCCTCTGAAAACAAAAATTAATACTGCAAGAAAATAAGCACCTATAACAATTCAACTTGTGTCTATCAGAGATGCAAAATCAAAGAACAATTCAAAATAAAATACCAGACAAAAATGCAAATCATAAATTGATAAAATCACCTTTCTTAGAATTAAGTAATCTATATTATTTTCATTACTGATGATGATTAGCAGAAAAATGTTTTGTTAATCACCACACTGCTACTTTACTGGATGATGCTAAAGGTCTTTTATCCAACTGTTTGTTATGGAAACCATACAGTTGCCAAGGCAACTACCAGTATAAAACTTTGGAAGAACATGCCCTAACCGAATAACAGTCTAACAAAGTTAGACCACTTCGGTTATACTGTCCAAAATGAACTTGTAAGATGTCATGAAAAGTATGTTTTTTTAATTACTGAATACCGAATGTGTCTCAAATATCGCTGAAAAACTACAGCATGCCAAATTTTATAAAAAAACAATGTCTTGCATGTTTGAATTAGCATGTTCACAAATATAGTGACAAAACTCTTGTAGCTTGTCACCTTAAACCTGAAACGATTCAAGTTCTTTCACATACACACATTTTTCATGAGGATGGACAAAATGGATCCATTGTAACTTCTGTTACTCAATTTATTTGATTCTAGTAAACAGCCCAGTAGATTTATTTCTAAATTGCTTATATCACAACACATATTGTTTTTGAAGTAGCCTGTTGAAGTAAGCTATACATAACTGTGCAGCTTTTACAGCAGATTTTTGTATTATGTGATGCGCTTTTGTCCATTACTGTTGTCAGCTTCTCAGTCAAGTCAAGGTGTGATATAGTTCTTTTTCTTCCTACTGAGGAAGTAGATCAGATGCTTGATTTACTTTGTTACTGATCAAGTAGATCAGATGCTTTTTTATATTGTTATTGATCAAGAAAATCAGATGCTTGCTTTACATCACTAGAAACAGATCACAATTAATAGTTTCAGTTCAGTAGTCACAAATGTAGTCCCAGTCTATTTTAAGAGCATTTTTTTCCTGTCTCCTTTGGGTGGTGATACAAGAGTTTTATTTAGACATTTTTTGTATGGTTTTAAAGGAATTGTTTATTTTTTAGAATATAAGCTTATGGTGTGGTTGTTTGTGTGTGGTTTGGTGACAGTGTACAGTGAGTATTTAGGTCTTGGTGATGATCCCGAAGTGAAATCTGTTCCGTTGCATGATGGTTTGTTTACAGTCCAGTCTTTCAAAACAATGCTGTTGATCCTATGACAAGAATTTCACTGTGAAGTCATCTTTGAAGGTATTTTAGATTAACATATGATTTGAATGGATTGTCACACAGTGGAAAGTTCAGTACTGAGAAACAAATGTACAGAATATATAGTAATGTCCTTATTGATCAAGTAGATCAGATGCCTGGTTTACTTTGTTACTAGCCAAGTAGATCAAATGCTTGGTTTACTTTGTTACTAACCAAGTAGATCAGATGCTTGGTTTACATTGTTACTGACCAAGTAGGGTGGCGCTCACCAGTTATTATGTACTTTTGAGAGAGTGATGTATGTAAGGTGAAGTTGTTTGCATTTTAAACATGCACAGTGCAAAGAATGTTGGCATACCTATATACTACTTTCATGTAATGTGGATGAAATTTCTTTGGATATTGTACTTTTGGAAATTTTAAATGATCTTGGGACACTGCTAACTAAAATGACTGCTCCCTTGTGCTCCAAAAATCAACCTAAATTTGTCTAAAGTACACTATTCTTGGCAGCTATTAAAATATGGAAAATGAATTTTGCCAAACTAGATAATACCAGCTTCTAAAAGTGCAATGACTGAATTACCAAATACATAAAATGTAAAAAAAAGTTATCGGCTCTTTTTTTTACAATTTACCTCTGAAGTTCGAGAAGTGAAAATGAGCAAGTAGAGCTAGCACCTTTTTGAAAGATGCACATCTGGAGTAAGGCCAAGCTGTATATTCTCTAACCCATATTACACCCATCAATCATACATCAAAATAAAGGGAATTAAAGGTTCTTTGAACAACACCTAAGATATACAAAGTCTCTTTTAAATAACCAGTATAACTAGTGAGGCAACCCGAGGAAACTCTTTTTCTTTAAAATTTTAACCCTATGCTAAATACGAAACTGTAGAGCGCCACCTAGATCAGATGCTTTGTTTACTTTGTTACTCACCAAGTAAATCAGATGCTTGATTTACACTGTTACTGACCAAGTAGATCAGATGCTTTGTTTACTTTGTTACTCAACAAGTAGATCAGATGCTTGATTTAAATTGTTACTGACCAAAAAGATCAGATGCTTGGTTTACTTTGTTACTGACAAAGTAGATCAGATGCTTGGTTTACTATGTTACTGACCAAGTAGATCAGTTGCTTGATTTTCATTGTTACTGACCAAGTAGATCAGATGCTTGGTTTACTTTGTTACTGACCAAGTAGATCAGATGCTTGAATTACATTGTTACTGACCAAGTAGATCAGATGCTTGATTCACATCACTGTTATTGATCAAATAGATCACATGCTTGATTTACTTTGTTACTGACCAAGTAAATTATATCTGCTCCTACAAAATCCTTAACTCCTTAACCCCTCGCACCACGTTTACAGGGCAAGAGGTGGAAGCCCACTTCTGAGCTCCGTAGCATCCAACTTTTACTCTTCTACTCATGCTCAGGTGGAATAGCCAATGCAAAACGATGTTTCTAACATGAATAAGCATTAGGTTAACCGAAAATGTTTTGCAGGTCAATGTATTAGGATGAAATAGCTCCCAAAATGGGTTTCCTACTTGCATTTCAGGCGAAAACAACAAAAACTTTAAAGGTTTACTAATTTAAAAAGCACATTTGGATGACATAAATTTGAATATTTCTTGTGTATTTAATATCTTGTGCATAGATATTGCACATAAATTACAAATTAAGCCAGTTTTTGACAATTTGCAAAAATTTCCAAAATCCTTGTTTGACTCGTTAACCCCTGTGTCACATTTACAGGATAGGAAGTCCTAGCATACTTCTTAGCTCTGTAGTGTCAAGGTCATTTATGGCCCAATAAAGTGGATGGTATTATGGAAAGGTAGACAGATGTAGCTTTATGATGATACTAAATAATATGGATGTTCTAGTTGCACTACAAAATACAGACAAAGAAAACATCACTTTTTGACTAGAGTTTTCTTCGGCCAAAATTCACCCGAGGTCGGAATCAGGATTTTTGTGTCTGGATTTTAGACTTTTTGGCCTCAGCTCTAATACAGACAGGTGAACCTTTGCAAAAAGTAGGATAAGATTCTCAACAAAAAAAAAACGAAGTCTGACTTTTACCCTTCTGCTCACACTCAGGTGAAATAGCCAATGCAGAACAATGTTTCTAACACAAATAGGTATTAGGTTAACTGAAAATGTCATGGAGGTCGATGTATTAGGATGTACATGTATTCAGAAACAGCTCCCAAAATGGGTTTCAGGCAAAAATGACAAAAACCTTCATGGGTTAATGAGTTATAAAACCTATTTATATCAATTATTCCATATTCTTCTAAAAACATTTAACATCACAATAAAATTGCTCTGCAGCTTTAGAGATGCAAACAAAATGTTCAAATGTTGATAATTCATGACAGCCAATATATAGTGCATAACATATGCAAGGCTCTACAACAAGCTTGCTTGTATTATCACTATCATCCTAAACTATTGGTAAATAAAAGAAAAAGAGCAAACACCAACCAAAATGTTTTATAAATTTAACAAACAATTCATTTCCCATGAAAACAAAATAAAAAAAGTAAATAGAACTCATGGTACATGTAATGTGAATTAAATCACAAATAATCCTAGATTTTTAAACATAAGTCCTAATGATTTGAATTCTGAGTAATCTTTTGTGGTATTCTGAAATACAATCTAATGTCCAAAGTGTTTTTGTGCCTGGAATGGCCTGAGTCATAGTGATGCACCAACTGTCTTTGTTGAATCAAAAAAATACAAATCAAGAATACATCTTTAATTGAATTTTACCATAAATCCAAATCTCTTTTTTCAAGCTCTTAGTATTTCCAGAGAAAATAACTTGAATTAAATAATTTGAATTAAAAAAATTCCAGCCAAACAAAACACTGGACACAACAATAATATAACTGATTCTGCTACAATCTTAAAGAACGAATGAATAAATTCTTGATAAGCAAGACTATACAGTCCTCCACTTGACCTCGTGTCACAAACTGTATTTTCTGAAAAGAACTATTACTTAAAGAAAATTTGCATTCTGGAAGGTTCTTAATGTTTACAAAATCTTCGTTGTACATAATGTGTCAAATGTTGAATATCTATGGAACTTTAAAATTGAATTTATTGTGCATTAAAATTTTATTACAGTCAAGCCAGCAAGGTCACTTCGACCTTTTCTTCATGTCAGTATTAAACTTGTTAGGCCAGCATCTACAGCTTATTTAAAATTTATCCAGAAATTACAACACTGTCCTGGGAAAGTAAACATTTGAGTTACTGACTATAACTACTTGATAGGAATCCCATCTCAAATAGTCCATTTTCAAAGAGATGTTGATATGAAATATATTTCTCAGATTTTAGGCTGTCAAAATCTGAAGAAATAACTATCTTGGGGAAAAATTAGGATCCGCTGATTACGATTGGTCAGTTTAAATTATTTAAAGTACAACCTTGGCTGAATTTCTTTAGTCGAGATTTCCTGTAATAGGGACAAGATCGGCTTTGGGGAAAAAAAACCTAAAGAATAGTGCTTTCCTCATTAAACAAAAAAAAGGGATCAGCTGGCTGTCTTGTAAAAAAAGACCGGCTTTAGTGCTTGGATGCACAATTTCTGAAAGAGAACAGCATTAATGTACACAATTTTAATTTACCATTAATTTTCCATTTATTTGTCTTGTTATGCATATGTGTATGATATGACTAGGATTCATACTATGTTATCATTTATTCGATTTCATGGAAATCTGTTGATATGCTAGACTTCTTATGCAATTTATTTAATTTTACAGTTACCAGTTTCTTTGTCAGTTAGGACAATACTGATGATTGTGAGTTAATAATATTTGCATATTTATATATGATTTTTATGTTTAAATAATCTTGTAGGCTAGGATTGTTATGAGCTAGAAGTTATTGAATCTTATGCAGCAGCAATCAATAGTATGTATCCTACTGAGTGGAACTGATTCGGTTGGATGTCTAACAAGTCATGTGCTAGCATATGCAGAGAGATACTGAAATGTTATATGCACCTCTCACAGGCTAATTTGTGGTCAGCCACTGGAAATGAGAGTGATGATTTATTGAGATAGGTAAGACTTGGATGTATATTACAGGTGTGGTATGTAACTAGAGATAATGATTGTACCTTACTTATAATACAGTCTAAATTTGTAAGGACCATTAATGGTTAAGGTCACCTTATGTCAGAATTTATGCAGTGTTTGGATAGCTAGTTTATGCTGAGTAACAAAACTGAAAATTTTATACATGTATAGAAGATGTTACATAGTGATTTAACCATAATCTTGTTATTCAAGGAAACAGCGCTCCGAGGAACAGACAGGGACAGTCCGTAGATGGAAGTCTGGAAAGAATAAAAGAGCAGAGGAAGATCAACATATATATGTGGAGGTAGTGAGACATGTAATACAAGACAGGAAGCAACACATCAGGTGTGGACATTGTGCTCTTTTCACCACTCATTATCATGATTTAAAAAATCCAAAATAGGACGCTGCTATTGAAAAGTGTTAACATAAACCTGTTTTAAAGTTGCCACTAATTAGTTCATGTATTGATTAAAATTGTTATTTTCTTGTCTAAGGGGACTTGTATTATTTCTTCTAAATAGTCTTTGCTCAGTTCTCTATTGATAATCTATCTATCCACTCACACCAGGCAATAAAATCAAGGGAGGTCATCCTCTAGATAACGACAGCATATCTAACTAACCACCACCAGTCTTTACAAGAAGGGAATGTTACATTATAATTAGAAGGTGTCTTACTAAAACTATAATATAAAATGTGATAAACAGGTAGACCTGGCAATTTATGTGGAATTTTCAATGTTTTGGGCTCAAATTGAGACAAACATGAAATAAAACTGAAAACAACGATTAAGTCTGGTAAAAAAATGAACCTCATTTTGGACATAGCCAAATCAAAAATGCAATTTTTTATCCACACCATATAATGCAAAGAAAACTAAGAAACAATGCAAATTAAATATACATAAAACTTTTTCAACCAAATGAGTAAAAAACTAAATACTAACCTAATTCTATGTTACAGCTCATGTCCTCTGACTTTGGTGACACTCACCAGTTATTATGTACTTTTGACAGAGTGATGTATGTAAGGTGAAGTTGTTTGCATTTTAAACATGCATAGTGGAGAGAATATTGGCATACCTATATGCTACTTTCATGCTGAAATTTCTTTGGATATTGTACTTTTGGAAATTTTAATTGATCTTAGCACACTGCTAACTAAAATAGCTGCTCCCATGTGCTCCAATCAACCTAAATTTGTCTCAAGTACTCTATTCCTTTTTATTATTATTATTATTATTATTATTATGACTTTGTTTAAAGAGGGTAACTCAATTAGCTAAGAACTAATCTACCTTGAGGCCCTCATTCAAAGAAATTTATTTATTTTTGCTGCATCTCTGAAGCCATTGTATATACTGGGTTTGGAAAGAGGAAATTGAGTGGGCATTTCTAATCTCAACTGGAATATTATTCCAGAACAAAGTTCCAAAGTATTGGAAACTTTTTTTAAAATAATTCCTTATTTGGTTTGGGAATTTTGTAATGTTTTGTAGACATTGATTGCAGGTGGGGAGTATTACCAGGTAGCCTATACTTGAATAGTGATTGTAAATATTCAGGAGCACTATTATTGGCTATCCTGTACATTAATTTGGCTTTTCTTAAACAGATTCGATCTTTAATAGGTAGTATTTTTAACTTACCAGCTAAATTTTCCTTGCTTGCTTTCTGGTTTGATATTAACTCAAAAGCTCTTTTTTGAAGATGTGCCAGCTTTGCTAAGTTTTTATCATTTGAATTATCCCATACTGTATTACAGTAGTCTAAATAGGGTTGTATGTAACTGTTATAAAATAGTTTTCTGTGCTTTTCTGGGAGAAAGTGTCTTATCCTACTGAGAAGCCATAAACTTGAATTGACTTTTTTACTGATATGTTTGATATGTTCATTCCTGGCAGCTATTAAAATATGGAAACTTAATTTTGCCAAACTAGACAATACTAGCTTCTAAAAGTGCAAGAATGAATAACCAAAAACATAAAATGTAAAAAAAAAGTTATCGGCTTTTTTTTTACAATTAACCTCTGAAGTTCGAGAAGTGAAAATGAGCAAGTAGAGATAGCACATTTTTTAAAGTTGCACATCGGGAGTAAGGCCAAGCTGTATATTCTCTAACCCATATTACACCCATCAATCATACACCAAAATAAAGGGAATTAAAGGTTCTTTGAACAATACCTAAGATATACAAAGTCTTTTTTAAACAGCCAGTATAACTAGTGAGGAAACCCGGGGAAAATTAATTTTCTTTAAAATTCTAACCCTATGCTAAATACGAAACTGTAGAGCGCCACCTTCATCTTCTGGCAAACAAAGTATAATTGGGAACACTGTTCTTTCTGCAAAGATTCAATTTTAAGAATGGGAGATTTGTTTCATATTTTTTTCATTGAAAAATTACTATTTCAACCATAAAGTAGATTTCCATTGAAAACCACACCCCCTTCTGGATTCACCCATGTAATCCTGAGCTAAAAAGGTCTTGCAACTGGTCAAACAATGTCAGCATGCTTTGTTCATTTATTTAAAATACTTGTGTTGCAAGACCAACAGCAAAATATTTCCCTCTAAATTTTACATTTTCAAGGACTTCATAATCCATCTGTCCACACTATCAAATTGTGGGAAGTGAGCAAATGAAATGAATAAACATCCAAACTCTAAATCTGTCAAAATCTATTAATCTCAGACAACTGCTGATGAAACCCACAAAATTATGAGAAAGTTAACACCTGTTTCCTAGTAATCAATAACAGGACTGCTAAGAAATTTTAATTAACATTGAGCTAAGAATCTGACTTATTTATTGACAAGTACCCAGTCCAAAATTTAGCTTTGCCATATTTTACTTGGAAAAGGGAACCAGTCTAGTTTATTGAATGATATTTTCAAGACATGTGTAAAGTGGGAAAAAAAGTATTGATGAAAAGCATTTAAATCCTTCACAAAATATGAGGCACCTAAATGCACCTTTCTTCCATAATAATAATAATAATAATAATAATAATAATAATAATAATAATAATAATAATAATAATAATAATAATAATAAAATGTCTCAAAATTGCATATCTGGCCAACATACACGATGATTTGATAGAACCTGGATTTCAAACCAGCAGATTTACACATTCTGACGAGTAGATTGACTTCTAAACCAGTAGATTTTTATTGGCACAAATCTCATGTTTTTCACTGGGATTGAAAACAAAACAGGTGCATTTTTGACCATATGTATTCTATTCATGATACAATAACAGCAAGTTTTGAAGATAAATCAGAATCAGACTCCCATGGCAATGTTACAATAATGATTCATTTATATGAGTCAGTATACTGTCAGTTAATATCAATAGTGTTTGTCATACAGTTCATTGCAAAGATTTTTTTAATAACATCCAATATCATTTATAACTTCCTTCACAATATCACAGTCTGGTGACAGACAACATCCAATATAATAATTAAGCTTCACACTTAACAGTCTAAATAGTTTTCTTGCCCACATTTATCCCTGAAACACTTTTTATTCTGCAGACTGGAGAATGTCCTCACTGTGTTGGGATTAGAATGTTATAATGACAGGGCTACATTGCTCAGCTTGCAAAACAGTTCAATCTTCATTTCTGTTGTTGCTGGGTTTAAAAAGGTTGCTGACTTTTCTCCAATAGTTATGTTCACTCCACTATAAAGTTCCTGACAATGGACTTGAGATGCATTCCACCCTCTCATCTTCAAGGTCTTCTTTTCACTGTTCAGTTAAAAGAATCTTTGGCAGGCTTCACCACTGTTAATAAAAAATTACTTTAGACTTTCAATAAACAGTGAAAAAATACATACTGTACTTATGCTTTATGAATAATTTATCCCAACTTTAAAATGAATGTAATATATTGTTAACTGATATATTTTATTAAGGGATTGAACTGAATTTATGTGCATGAAAACTACCAACAGCTTATGAAACACAAAATACCTTTGCAACACACAAATGTTTAATTCTAACATTGTTGAACTTGTAATATTTCATTGCCAGTACTTTCTTAGCAACGGAAGTGTTACAAGTCTATGGTCTTAAACTAAGTAGCAGAAAAGAGTGAAAGCCAATAAGATTTGTACATTTCAACAAACCTTTTATTTCCCAAGAATACAAAGTGAAAATTTAAAAAGAACTTACAGTATTAAATCCCAGAAGGTCATAAAGGTTCTATCACACAAGTCCAAATTTATAGAGTTCCCAATGAATTCCAGTTGTGATTTCAATACTGAATGTGTTGATGTGCATAAATTCTTGAACATGCTAATGTGCAAATGTCATTGGATGTAGTGATGTGTTAACATTTTTTTGATATATCACAATAATATATCAAAATGTCTTTGCCTAAATTCACTATAATTCCAACTTAATGATTTAGTTCAAGAAGTATGAGTACATCACAGTTGCAGTGAATAATGTAAATAAATAAATCCACATAAATTAAAAACTGAACACAACAATAAGACTGATTCCACTTCGGATGTAAAGGTAGGAATGAGCAAATTTTCAAGTAAACAACACTGATATAAAAGCTAAGACACATTATGAGCCAGGATGTAGATCAATCTCCTGTATAAAACATTGTCAAAAAGTTTAGTTATTTCCAAGTGAAAAACTAATATCCCACATTCTCACTCATGTTTATGTCCATTAATAATTATCTGAATATTTCACCTTTAATCTCAGAGAAATATAGCTATGTTTTATGTTGCTACCACTAGTCAGGTAGAAAGCCTTGATTTTAGACTTAGGTCAATTACAAAATACAGATATAGGTAACATGTAATTCAATGAAAAAACTGACAATACAAATTAGATATAAATGTAGAAAGGATACATTTCGATATTTCTGCCATCAACTGAACAAAATATGTAAGAGCTGTACTTAAATATTCCTCTTAAAACATCTTGAATACAACACAATAATAATTGAATATGACAAAAAAATCAAAATACTTGCTCTAGTTTGCTAAAATCACTTTTTATAGTCAGCTTCTCCATGTTATCTTCTGTGCACCCAAGATTGTCTGATTTTCAATAAAGGCTCAGGAAGACATCATAACCACTTTTTACTCCTTTATTCTTTATAACAACTTTTACTCCTTTGTTTTTTATAACACTTTTTACTCCTTTATTCTTTATAATACTTTTTACTCCTTTATTCTTTATAATACTTTTTACTCCTTTATTCTTTATAACACTTTTATTCCTTTATTACCTATAAGGCTTCAAAACAAAATACCTTATTTGCCCTTAAACTCATTGAATTCCAATAAGATAGCCAATTAGCAACTTGTTGTGTACATGTCAGCTGTTTATTAATTTTTTATTATCACACTGCTGCTATGCCTACATCATCACACTGGTCTTCATACAGATGAACACACCTAGTTTTCAGAAGACTGGATCTGGCTGATTTATGTGTTGATTAAACATGTAAAACGTGTTTTTGTTTTGTATCTTATATAATTTTTTGAAAAATATCTTTTTAATTTTCAAAATGGTCGATTTCAATGCAACAAAAACACAGTAAGCAATAGACATCCTTTTTGAAAATGTAGTCTTGGCCTAGCACTGGCAGAATCACATGTATGATACTAATAATTGCAGAAACAGCTGATCAAGAAATCAGAAAGAATAGGATGCTTTATATAGAAATTTCTTTCAGTGTTGACGATTTGATATGCAGACCTGCCAACCCTGATGAGTTCATCTCAGTAAGGCAGTTGATTCTTCTCAGTACGATTGACCAGTTTTCAGTAAGGTGTAACAAAATATCAATAACTGCTATTGTAAATCTGGAAAACATAAATAAAAGTTTGACACAACAATGATAAACATCACATTCCACTGAAAAGTTTGTAAAGTACATGTAGACTTTATTTACCAATAGCACAGTTGCACAAACTTTAGTTCCAAACCCTTTGCAACTCTGGGGCTTGTTGCTATCTCTCAACTTGATGTAATTCTTGGAAATTTTTTTTCCATCTCACATGATGACGGCAATCAATTCTCCCACCACGAGACGTACTCAAATTAGCAAGTGATTTCCAACAAATGTAATTCATAGATCCGAACATCCGGGTATTTAACAAGAGTGCTCTCTCTTGCATAGATACGCCAGCTTCTGCCTTCCTGTAGGTGAAACATTAATATCTTTACCATTATTCGAAGGCTGTTAGTTAGACTAGCTGGCATGCTATCAATATTGTTACATTAAAAAATGTCTAAAACGTGGAAAATAAATAAGTTGTTGTTGTTGTAGGTTTTAATGCCATTTTTCAGCACAAGATAGGCTATACATGGCGGCCAGTATTAATGGTGGAAGAAGAACCCTGAAAAACACAGGGAAGAACCACCGACCCACGAGAAGCTACTGGCAGGCTTTCTCACTTACCCATGTTAGCCAAGTCTGGACTCAAAGTCACGCAGACAGAGGTGAGATGGCAGTGATCCATAACGGTCATCGCGATTTAGACCACTTGGCCACTCGAATTAAATAAATAAATAAGTAATGATGTGTAAGTTTCAAATGATTTACATGTATTGTGCTAAATTTATGATTTATAGAGGAACTCTTTGAGATTAAAATGAGAATCTGCTACACACTACCTAACTCTTTACTCTATCCCAGAAAATAAATTGTAAGAAAACTGGAAAGAGCTTTTGTTTCTTATACTTTATTATTATGGTCAAATATTTTTATCTAATGTTCAATACTGTTACTTCATAAACTTTAATGTTAAGGACAAAGGATTATATTAATATAAGAATCTTCTGAAATGAACTTATAAGTTTCTATGTTCATATCCTGCCATGCAGTCTCGGTCAGCAACAGCAAGAGCCACCCAAGGATGAGGTAGTTCATCATTTACTCCCTGTGAAGGCATAACATCTGCACGTAGAAGCATGTAAGCACTATATGGTGGCTTATAGCTCATTACTGTGTGTATCCATCCAAAATGAGCCTAGTTTTAAGCCTCAAAACTTTTGTCAGCTTTCATAGTCACAGGTGTAAAAAATGCCTAGAGACAGGAAAACAGTTTATTATTAAATTAATTGATGTTATTGACAGTTATATGGATTAGGTACATAGACACAGATGTAATCAAGGAATTAGGAGAAAGGAACTGGTTTATAAAGCAACAAAAAAACATTCAGTAAAAAAGGCAGTTTGCTATTCAGTTTTGAAAACTATTGTCCATTTCTAAATTAAATATTTTTTAAAAACTTTTTATGTTTGTATGTAATATATATATATATATATATATATATATATATATATATATATATATATATATATATATATATATATATATGACAAAAATATATGCAAGTATGTTATTCACTAACTAAAGATGAATGCAATCTGTGAAAATATCATATATCATTATGACTATATTTTAATTTATATTTAATGTTAAAACAAATTACTTCGCTATACAAAATGTATTTTTTTCTCTCATACAAAATAACATTTACCTGGAAAGGCGATTAAACAGAAATACAGATAACCGTACTGCCTACTGGAATGGTGACAATTATTTACATGGTCGTTTTCCCAAATAGCTGTTGGAAAATTGCAAGGACAATCATCAGTGTCTATCAAGTCTAATTTAACCTTATATCGGTTTTTTAATGAATTAGCAAGCTGATGAAAATAATTCTACTCCATGTACACAACTGGTATTGATACTTGAAAAATTAATTGGCACATCGTGTAAACTGCTCAACTGGCACTGCATGTAATATTTTCAATGGATGCTCTGCATTGATAGGAGAAGCTTCACCTAGACTGTTGTATGTCACGCCAGATCCATGAATTGTGTCTCTTACAGCTTTTTTTCACAAGAATCTGAATTCTCTTGTTTTTTCTTCTGTGTTGATTAGTAACACTTTTTTAGATGCTTATTTTACCTTGCATCACTTTCTAGACACCATTTTAAAAAAAATTCTATAATCAACAGTTTGATCATGCAGACACTATGCATGAACAAATAAGTGCATTTTAAAGCATCTTGGGTGCTGCTATTAAGTGAGTCTGGTTCCTTGAACCAATTCTAGTATAAAACTCAGATCCATATCAAACAAGAGTGAACCAATTACATGTATCTGGATTTTTCAGCAACAATAATTTTTCCGTATTCTTTGCTTGCATGCCATAAGTCCATATTTTAAGGATAATTTTCATAAGACTTGGTAGGTCTGGCTATGTTCTGAAAACAGCTATTTCAATGTTTCTCTATTTACTGCATTTGCATCCACAGTATATGCCACATCATTTATTTAATATTTAAAGTCCTTAATGTCAAGATGCTTTCTAAAAAAAGCTAATCAAGCTCTTGTGTGTTTTGTGACAAAAAGTTTTTGAAAAGTTGTTCTATTATTTTGCAAGGGTGAGCATAACAGATTATGGATTGGCACCATTTTCTACTCAGTATGAATTCTGGCCAATCATGGTAAAGTATGTTGGAAGTGGGGAAAAAATTTCATGCATTGTTAATTCTTAGTAACAGCTGTCCAAACTGGAAGTATCTTTTGAACCTGAAATGTCCTTCATGCCTGTAATCTCTGGATAGAGAAGGGGTTTAAGACAATTTCCTTTTACAATCACTAAGGTTATGCTGGCTGCAAAATATAGTCTATCTTAAGCCAAGAAATGTCACACACACACACACCCCCTCCCCCCCAAAAAAAACAAACACCTCACCTCTGTCCATATGTATGCTAGATCTCTAGCTCAGCCAACATGGGCACAGGAGAATGTTTGCCAGAATCTTTCTGTGGGTTGATGGTTTTTCCTAAGGTTTTCCTGTGTTTTTCCTCTGCCATGTGCATGTGCTAAAAAATGACCTTTGAAAGTGCAACAGCAGCAGAATACTGTCAAACCTGGTCAAATTTTGTGAAGTGCTTGCTTGCAAGTCATTTAAAGGTTTATCTATATCATTCCACTGAATCATATTTTCATGACCCATCATCTCTTTTCAGGCAGCCTTCCCTTCTCTGCTTGTTTATTATACCACCACAGTTAGGAATATTGACATTAAATTCCTGCATTATTCTGACACTAGTATTTCTCATTATTAGCAAAGCAGTGGGCAATTATTTTCTAACAAAAGTTTTTACCTTTAACAACTAATTTTGGGCTAACACAGTACCAGCACAAAACTTCAACTGTTTTTGCATCTTAACTGCAGCCCAGATAAAAATGTGAAATCTTATTTAAATGTCATTTTGAATCCAACATTTCTAGCTGGGATCATTGGCATTCCTTTTCTTGTGTATTCTATTTATTGGTCAAGCTAAAAATCCCTCTGCTTTAATCAGATGCTATGGCAATGCTGGATGTTTTTGTCATTAATATAATTTACAGTTTCCCTTGGCCTCAAAGTTCATAACAGCTTTTAATATTATCAGACCTTCAGTTATCAACACCTTTTTTGACATGTTTTCAACCTCAAAAGGTTAAGTTATTCTTTAATTCCTTTCGATTTTATTGCTTAAAGCTTGGCCAAACCACAATATGAACCTTATCAATGAGAAACTTGCCTCATGGCCTGCATTAGAAAAAAAAATCAAGTCTTTCAAATGACCTGCTGAACAAATCTAGTACCTAATAATCATGTCTAATGGTGGCAATACCTTAATAAATAAATACAAATTAAGTCTTCTCAAGAGAAATTCAAATTTCAGTATTATCTTTAACTCCATTATTGTGTTATGAACATAGATGAAAAATGCTCTCTTGCATTCAAATGTGAAAATTGTCATGTGACAATTGCAGCAATGCCTATATGCATTCCTCTTGAGAACCTAATAAAGTATCAACTGATATTGCAATATCCAACCTACAGGAATTGTTGGCTGGATTGTTACAATCAATTAAAAGTTGATCTGCATTTTATTATCATGTTAATTGGTCCTTGTACCAAAAAAAGTAAAAGGAGTCAAATAAATATGTTAAAAGACAGAAAAATCCTGCATATGTAAAAGCTTGCAGTCTTGTGTTAAACCAACTCATTTCAACTAACTGAATAATTAACATTTAATTAAAGTATCTAACATTAATAGTTTATCATATTCTTTCAAAAATGTGATCAACAACAGCAAAAGTACCAAACTAAAAGAATATCAGGGGCATGAAAAGCTTTGTTTCACTATATAGTGGAGTTCCAAACTTAATGTACTTAATATTCATCTGGTTGCACTCAGATGTTTTGCTCAAGGATAAGCCTACATTTTCTTATAGGTTGCAATTAAATCACAGATTCAGTTAACTTACTAATATGGTAAATCTCCAATGTTGTCATTTCTCTAAATAAATGTCACTCGTTTGAAATTAAAAATCTCTTTTTATTCTGAATCTGCAACACTAGAATGTATCCACATTAATATGCTTTGAATAGTAGTACTCAATACTCTTTGTTGATACACATATGATGTGTGATGAAACCAGCTTAAGATGTTTTTCAATGATCTTTCCATATAATCATTCCAATGACAATTATTCCCAATGCAATTACAAATGAGCATTCAAAACCAATTAACACCACCCATATCCTCACACACCCCTCTAGCCAAATGTGCCACTTTCCCAACTTTTCAGTGGTTCCACCTGTAACTCAAGCCCTTGCTTATGCCAGGGACTGTTTACAGAACCCCTTTGTACACTATTTCATTTTAGGAGAGGTACACCTTTAATTTGGATTACTGAGTCTAGTGGTACTATATTGTGTCTGGAATCACATTACAATGAAGACTGTCATAACTAGCAAGAAATACATAAATGCATATGTTAAAAAAAAACAATAAAATTTGCTACCCATTAGGCACATGCCAATGTTGCCAAGTCTTCTCCATGTTCCTAAAACCATTAGCTATCTACAATTACCACACAATTTATTTTTTGGCTTTTATAATTTTTCATAGATTCCCAATAACTTGTTTGAATGAACACTGCCATTATTATTTCAAGCTCCCATTTCCATTATCTCCCAGGATGAATTCTCATTTTTCATCAAGCTGCTGAAAACCATAACAGAATCTAAATGTGTTAAACATTTGTCATGGCCAAAAAAAATATTGATCAATCATCCTGATCACACAATATAACAATATTTGCATATTCAAGATCATTTGATATTAATGTTCCCAGAATAACATATAAACCAAACAACCTTGCACACATCCATAACAAAAAACCTGACATTAAAATGTATATCCAAAAAACAAGCAATTAGTGTCACACTATATTTGATTAGCAATGACAGAATCATCATTATCTCCAAACAAATCAAACCACCTTTTAAAATACTAATAACATCAGTGTATCCCCTAGGATCTGAACAAAAATCTCCTTGGTGTCAAAACTGTAGGTTAGCTGAGTAAAATAACAAACTTTGGTATGAAAACTGGGGTCGGATAAAAGATCTGAGAGTCTCTGAAGCAAAAATAAGGATAAAGGGAAACACTAGACATATAACTAGCTGAATACAGTATTTAATATGATGAGTTTGCCATTTTTCTGGCAATGCTTTGTCTGTTAGTGAATCCAACCTAATGGGAATAATAGGTAGGGAGATTCAAGGTCTCACTAATGTATGCAAGTTTTAATAGAATTCAATAAACTATTATGCATATATGTAGAATATTGTATTAGTAGTCAGCTACTAGACTTTCTTTCTAAAGCAACTTGTCTCTTGGCCATTCCCCTGTGTCTGTCTTTATCCTCCTAGCCATATAGTTTCCATGGACAAATTTGTACACTGACAAACCAATTAGAAGAACCTCCCCAGAACATATCATGCTATGAATGTGGAAATTGTGACCTCCATGGACAGCATGGACTTTGTCCATAGAATATACATGCACAGCATGGACTTTGTCCATAGAATATACATGCACAGCATGGACTTTGTCCATAGAATATACATGCGCAGCATGGACTTTGTCCATAGAATATACATGGACAGCATGGACTTTATCCATAGAATATACATGGACAGCATGGACTTTGTCCATAGAATATACATGGACAGCATGGACTTTGTCCATAGAATATACATGGACAGCATGGACTTTGTCCATAGAATATACATGCACAGCATGGACTTTGTCCATAGAATATACATGCACAGCATAAAACTTATTTCATTTTTTTATCAAGGTATTAACTTTCATGTGGCTGGAAAAACGATGGCACCAGTTTGGAAGATAGTGATGCCATTTACAAATTGACCCCACTACAGACATGTGCCTGAGACTATAGTTTAGTGTAAAAGTTTGCTTTGGTTTGCTTTTGTCATTTTAACACCATGTTTTAGCACAAGAAAGGCTGACATGACATAATAGCCAGTATTATATTTAGTACAGGAAAAACCCCAAGAAACCCCCACCCAAGAAAAAAACACTGACACACAAAAAGCTACATTCAAGCTTTTTCACATACCCACATTTAAAGCCTAACCAAGACTCAAACTCACATAGACAGGGATGAGATGTAAGACCTTACACCACTTAGGGATTTAGGGTCCTGCAAGTGCAAAAATCATCTGACATCTCTCATCCAATTAAATCAAATATAATTGTATAAAGGAAGTCACACATTTCTTTTTATCTGAACATTATTGTAGTGACATTGTCATGACAAAATACCAAATTAATTTTGAAAGAAATGAAGACATGGAAATACTTTTCTACACAGTTACAACTAGGTCAAAGATGCAGCCAAGTTTGAGTCCATTTTGCTTCACCTTTATTTAAAGGTGTAATGTTCAAAGAGCATCACTTGAATCATTTCAAGTAAATATAGCACTAACAATAATTTCAGCAAAATTCTCAAAATAACATTTTAGTTACCTAATATCTTCTATAAAAAAGAGGTACTGTTTTAAAACTAGGTATCAAATGACAATCCAATCTTGAAATTACTGCATATCTGTGAATAATTATGATTACAGAATTCATGTATAATAACAAAGAATTCTCAGAGTATGCTGTATATGTGAGGCCTTGATGCCAAATCATGTCTGTATACAGAAAAGTTATGTTAATGTAAGTGATCAAGATAACCCCTGGAAAGGAGTAGTCAAGTATTGAAAATGTCCTTCCATTGGCACCACATGCATTTTCAGTCCAATGATTAACAGGGATTTTCCATGGAAAGAGGCTGGAAATTTGACCAAGAGCAGCAGCTTTTCCCATGAGCAGTAGAAATAACCCGGAATCTACTCTGAAAGCATGAAAATTATACAATCATGCTCTGGTGTCCAGCTACTTGGACACAAATTGAAATCAGAGGATATGCTTCACCTTAAAATTAATATTATATACCATTTTTCAACATGACACAGATAACATATTTATTCATTCTACAACTGTCTTTGGGTCTCTCCCTACACCAACTGGAGCTGGTCACTCAAAAACCATTCATAACTCTACCATCAAATTATATATACACTTACCTGGAAGTACAAGATAAATTACTGATGAAGTCAGCATTAGTTCCTGGTCTGCTATTATCTCTGGGAACCAGCTTATGAATCACTATCCATACACCAGTTTACAGTTTCTTGACAGGACAAACTAGAGTCAATTATGAAATGTAACAATTTTGGCAAATTGATTTGTTGCTTCCCTCTGGAAAATTGCCCCATAGTCATAACTTGAAAATGGTGCATAGCTTCATCCTATGTATATATTCACACATCTCTGTCATGAAAACTGGAATTTGCTTTAGAGTAACAAACAGACTGAGCCCAAAATGGAAAGACATCAGTCTTCTCATGTAATTCTTATATACAGGTACTATATATGCAAACAATAAAGATTCTGATATGCTACAGCACAATGCACTCGAAGATTAGAGTCTATTTTGTTCTACTGATTCCTCCTAACAAACTGCACAGACCCAGATCTGCCAGTGCATTATGCAATGGCAGCTCTGGGTATGTGCAGTTTGCAACTGGACTCATAAGTAAGTATAAAGAGTACATCAAAGTTAAAACTCTAAATTTTGTGATGCTACCAGTTGCTTCCTAAAAGCTACAGGAATTTTGCCATGGAATTCTGAAGTAGGACCCTTGGACCATGAATTTGGAAAAACGTATGTAATTTAATTCCAAGTTAAATGGCAGTTGGATGAATTAAAGAAAATAAACACCATATGCGTATATTTTACTTATTTTAATCAAGGAAATCATCTCACTCTCTGCAGTGTTGAAGAAAATTATAATCTGATAAACATGGAACTAAAACTGAATCTATTTTATGCCAACATATTTTTTTTTTATAAACTGTTACAGCAAAGCTGACAATCCATAGGAAGAACAGTGCCAGTTGTAAATACATGTATCTACTGCAAGAAACAATTAACTCCTGTGAAAATGAATTACACTTCTATTATAATTGTTACTTTAACTGTAAACAAAGATGTAATCATTGCAAAATGCAAGCTGGGCCAATTATTATTAATGCCAAGTTCTTCATCTTCACACTAATATTACAAGCCTCAACCATTTTAAATGAGAGCACTTCAAACTGGTAAATATTTTTGTCTTGAAAATACACAAATAGTGATAAATTGGGATTTTAATTACCATCAAGGTCAAATCTAACAGAAAACTATAGGGACCCAGATCTGCCATCATATAATTCACCAGTAGATATGAGTCAATGCAGTTTGTTAGGATTAATCAGTAGAACAAACAATAGGACCCTAATCTGCCAGCACATCATGCCACTGCAAACCAGGGTGTATGTTAATTACAGTTGGACTCAACTTGCAAGTGAATATATATGGTAATCAGTCTTGGAAGAAAGCTGTCTTGCATCCAAATATCATAAATGTCATTTTATCTATCTATCTATCTATCTATCCATCTATCTATCTATATATATATATACACACACATATATATACATTAGCAAAACTCACCAATAACTTAGTCAGCCATGACCTACTCAACTGACAGGAAAATGGGTTTCCTAATTTTCAATACCATCAGATTCACTTGCTCCTTACATTTGTTTCAAAGAATATTTATTCACATTTCATCTTATGAAATGAATGGGCAGGCAAATTTTCACAGGATTTCAAAATGAAAAATCTCTTATGACTTTGCAAACACAAACATACTCGATATAAGATATTTACATGAACCACACAGTGTAATCATTTGGGAAACTTAATACAAACACAAGTATCATACACACAAATACAACAGACAGCACATTTTTCACTCTTATACAAAACCTGAACTCTTTCTGGACCATTATCTGGCAAATGAACAACTTGTAACAATGTTGCCCCAATTTCTACTCCACTAACAGTAAATTGGTTCCCAAATTCTTCATTGTATCATATCCAGAATGGTATTCTATACTGTACAGAATGGTATTCTATACTGGACGGTGGAATTCTAAGCTGGACATGATGGTATTCTATACCAGACACAGCAGTATTCTATAGTAAACACAATGGTATTCTATACTGAACAGAATGGTATTCTATACTGTACAGAATGGTGTTCTATATTGGACATATTCAATGCTCTCTCTCTCTCTCTCTCATATATGCTCTGTCTACCAACTAATAGTCATGTTATTCAAGTCAACAAGATGCTACATCACAACACTAGACCACATGACAAGGTTCTCATTGATCAAGATTAACCCTATTTACCCAATTTTCTGACATAAAGTAATTCCTTTTCTCACTGTTTGGATAATGTGCAAATGTAAATTATAATTTTCCCTGAATATCTTACATTGATAAATAGATACTTTTCTCACTGTCATCATAGTTCAAAAAATGAAAATTGTAATTTTTTTTACAAACATCTTGTCTAGAAATGTATCTCTATTATGGAGTCATGCTATGTCACTTGATTGAGCATGAAATTAATAACCATCAGTTGCTGTTTCAATACTCACCTTGGTCAGCATCGTTCAGCTGCCTCTGAAAGACACTTAGCTCCTATTGTTTTGGGCACAATGTACCCAAATGTGTCAAAAGTGCAGTTAAAACTAACCAGAAAAAGAAATATCTCAACTGTGTACTGATGCTCCAGGCACTTTCAATGCCAGTCTGAAGTTGGCCATATAAACTGCATTATAGCCTTGCTTCCAAATAAAGAACACTTGAAAAGATGTTTTGTAGTTTTTTGTTTTACAAAAAACAAAAGAACAGTTGCAGTTCACATTTTCCATTTTCATGTAGTGAACTGTACTATATCAAACTGATTTCAAATGCATATCAAACTGATAAAATGGACAAAGTAAAATTTGGACAGAAATTTTAGTCTCAGCTGTCAAATATATATAACAATGCATTTTAAACAAACATTATAACATGTTCAACTTAGGAAATGGGTGAAAACAATGCAAATTCAGGTTGCTAAGCAAATATAAAACAGCATTATAGCTACAATTTACATATTAAGTCACAAATGAAAGCTCTCACACAGCAGACATCATAGTGATATGACTGAAAAATTGTTAAAGCTATGTTAAAAATCTAACTCACACAAACACACAAATGAATGAAATTTAATCTTAATTTACCTGTATTAAAATGAGTATGCATACAACTATTTTAACTGAAAAAATTTCAATTTTGTATTATTAATTAGTAATGGGATGCCATATTACTATAACAAAAGGGATGCTATTCTTTATCTTTAATGTATTTAACTGCATATCCATAAAGTATAGGGAATTACCACATGAAGAGGAAAAACACTTGTGATGGCATATTTAATGCAATCAAAGGGGTATTAATATTCTTTACGGCTTTATCAAGAAGCTGTGTAACATGTCCCTGAATTAATGACACTGGCCTGATGCCCATTACCAGTCTCTCAAGTGCTTCAAAACAGAGAGTGAACCTCCTAAAGAGACACTTAAACCAATCAAAGCTGGAAAATACATCTTAATTAACAGATCACAAAACCTGTCTAAAGACATCTAGCATTAATTTAAACTATTATGTCTCTGCAAAATATGAGACAACATTCACTAATTATACACTCAAAGACTGGATCAACAGCTGAACAAAAGCCATAACCCTAAGCATAAAAATGGACTGCTCTCATCACATGACCTGCTTCATGTCTTTTATGGCATTTCAAAAAGAAAACAGATCTCTTTTGACTGAGCATGGCTTCTGCAAGAACCATTTTATGACCTCTTTGTTATGTAGATGAAATTGTATGGGGACATGTGAGGGCTTTTCCTATTAGACTCCTACTGTGACCATAACATGGTCAGCTGTCCCAGGCAGCTTTTCTATTAACACCCCTAAGCCAGTGATTGATGCTAGATCTTTAAGCCTAAGGTCATTTTTGGACTTGGTCTACAAGATCCAATCAGAGAGGATTTTCAAGGAAAGAATGATTTACAGCAATGTCCTAAAGAATATTTGTGCATTTTTCACTTCACCCTCAAAGTAGTTTCATTAGATCCAAAGAAATGTTCCAAAACTTTTGCAGAAATCAAAGTTGACTCAAACTTGATAAAAACAAATATCTAGCAGCATATTTAAAAAATGTGAACAAGATATGTTAATGTTGTTAGTTTTTAAAATTAAAATAATTTAACAAAGACACAAGATAAATTCCTATGTCTGATCAAAACTGACTCAAGTGAACTATAGTTTAAAATGGTTTTCCAATATGGTTGCTATGGAAATCACACCACTACCAAGGGAGTCCTTACAAATGGAATTTTTAAGGGGATGTCCTACGAAACATTGTTACCAAGTCTGATCAAATTTGGCTCAGCTTTGTTAGTTCAAAGGTCAAAATTAAAGATTGATTTCCCACCTGGCCACTAAGTATATAGCTACATTGTACCTAGGGTAACCACTTTAGACAAATATTTAATGCACAAAATCCTAAGAAATATTCCAATAAGTTTTATAAAAAAAAAAAACAAACTCAGCCATCATGGAAAAGTAGCTAAAACTTTAATGTAATTTATAATAAATCATTACACAGCCTGCTACTAGAAGAATTTAGTACATTCCTAAAGTCACTGGAAAAATCAAGTATTATGCACAAAATTAACCAGGACTAAACGTGTTCTTGACCAGTGCTATTTTAATGTATCATGCACATGCCTAGGGCCTCATGCAAAAAAATTTCTGTGTTGGTTGTGTTAGCAGTTTTGTGCCTAGGGCCTGCAAACTTTTTAAAATGGTTCTGATCTTGATAATGAAATGTTGGCCCTTGTGAGAGTTTATACACCACACAACACAATTTAAAGATAACTTTATCTTTGATAACAACATAAAGACACTATAAAGCAATGATAAAATCCAGAAATTAATTTTGTTTTCTTTCCTTTTTAAATCAATGTTCTTGCACTCTGCTTCAGATGCTAGTATCATTCTCCATCCCCACAAGTCAGATTGAAAGTTGCTGGCTTTGAGTAACATTGAAGTAATTGCCAGTATAACCACCAGAACTACAGATTATGCATCACTAATTACCTTGTTTAACCAGGAAATACATTCAGTCATTCTCATTCCATTCAATTTACAATACATGTAAACATGTCGAGTCATTGATGTGGAAAGTTTATATCTGAATAAACTAGAGCTAAAATAACAAAAAAAATTACATATTGTATACTGTTTAAATGTATTGCAATTGAATTAAAAAATTCATCAATGTTCATAAACCTATGATAAGCAAACCAATAATTTTGCATTGAAAAACCCTTTAAAATCAGTCCTCTGACTCTATTCAATGTCATTCCAGGGTCTTGATTAAATTTTGGGATGGGGGGAATTCAGAATAATAATCAAACTATTAAAGGAGTTATTTGCCATTTGTCTTCAAATGCAGTATGACCTAAAACTGGTTGCTGAGTCATACCAAAGACATTAAAAATATGGTACTATCTGCTATAAACTGTCACACAGTCATAGCGATATGACTGAAAAAGTGTTAAAGCTTTGTTAAAAATCTAAATCACACACACACACACACCACCACCATCAAAATGTGGTTCATCAAACATGAAAACAAACTAATGGTAAAGGGCAGTAACTCCTGATTACTTGTCCAGTTAAATGTTGAATTAAAACAACTATCTGATATGTGACTTGTTTACAACCAAATTCACATGGAGCTGTGACTAATTTAACTCTTAAATCTGTATATGTTGATTTGTAAGTAAATGTTTTGGGACTTTGCTATGATCTATCTTTATACCATGCTTTTCCTGTTGTACAACTGACCTATTGCCACTTGTCAATCATGCAGATCAATTGACCAATCAGCAAGCATAAATTAGACACACCTCCAGGCATTGCTTACATCTACCATTTTCCTCCAACAAGTTGCTTGTAGCAATAATGAAATATTATGAAAAGTAATTACAATTTTTGCAATGATTTGTTGATTTCTCAATCAATATGGGTGAAACAAAGGCAGTGGGAGCCTTGTAATTCTGGCTGTCCTCATCCAAATTTTCTACATGGATGAATTAGATTTATTCCTTTTGCCAGAAAAGAGACAAAACTTTGATGGATAAAGACTTTTTTGTGGTCCCATGTATGATCAGCTGATTATAGAAACAACTGATGGCATTTACAACATGTTTGCATAAAATGTGTAAAAACACATGTCCTGTCCATGGCTTGAAGGAAAAAAGAATTAAAAAATTTAAATATATATATGTAAAAATAAACATGTCTAGAATATGGGTGGAGAACCCTCCACCTTTTGGGCTTTGATGTATAATTTTTGATCTTGTATAGAAAGTGCTGAACCCCAAACTGCATTTATTTTAAAGTTTGAAAATTTACACTTTAATGTTGATAGTATGTCCTATCGTCTTAATTTTTCCGACTCTTGAGCAACTCTATTTTCTCACTGGACTGAAGGAGGATACAAAAATGTAATAATAAGGAAATACAAAATCAATGGTTTCAGATAATTATCTACTGATATATTAAGCATGCATTTACACGCTTACATCAACAGGCTTCATAGGTCAAAATTCCATCTGAGGAGTAGAGTAGAACTTTAAAATTATTATGTACAACAGTATATTTCTAAACAGCAAACATTTACGATTTTGTTTAGGATTTTAATTCATTAACTTCCAAGGCAGCATGAACATAATCCAGATAAAATAAAGAGAATAACATTATATACTAAATACATTAACATCTTTTGGAGCGAAATTCCTTGTACATGAATAGGTTTTCAAGCAGCTTTAAAATTTAATTTCATTATTTACTGGAAAACAACTAAGATTATTAGCATACCTACTTGAAATACAAATATAAATATTGTCTACTCCAGTATAATTTATGCAGCTTTGTAATTTTATATTTTTAAGAATAGTACAACTCATTTTCAATAAACATATCATGCTGAAACATCTTTCTTTGCCAAATGCTGCATGTTTGTTGGCGGTTAGCAAGGCATCATGTCATGTGATTTGGTGGGCAGATCTATTTATCATCTGAATAAACATTTTGCTCCTCAAAAAGGGCCCTATGTACAGGCTAGGATGGACAAGAGCTAAGTGCAAATATGTAACCTATGAAGGTATAGCATAAACTGTAGGCCTGACAATATTCTTGGGTTGTAGGAATGCAGGACTAATTGAGATGCATCCAATTACCAAGTTTCATCATTTGAACCCAATATATCTTTAACTTTCAATTTAAAAAATTTAAATAGTTAATGAAGCATGATATACATGTCACAAAAAATTTTCTGCTCTATGGATGTAGTACTTACCAATGTAAATCCCCCACAAAGTTTACCAATTCTGAGTTTGTTAGAATACATACAAGCTACAAAACTTTTGTGGTCATGAGCTAAACACACAATAGATGCTTAAACATACCATCACAAGATGAGATATAGGTAACAATGAGTTTATTTTGTTGTAAGCATGTGGTACTGTAAATGTGTTCATTTCAATGACCTTTATTAAAATTCAAAGAAAGTAGTATTACAACGTACAGTACATGTGTGTACCAAGTCATCCCCCCAATTAGTTCCAAGGTAGTAAGTGATTATGTTTGAAAAAAAACCCACTCAAAACTGTTGTCTAGGACCTAGGAAAAATAATAATTGAAATACACTGAGACTGTACATATATGGTTCATTCAATAACTCTCTTATATCAATGAAATCAGAATCAACAAAACATACCAACTCTGAAATGGAGGTCATGAAGTCATCAAATTCATGCCTGGTGAAGCTTCACTTCAGGATTCTTATTGTGCTTCAGAAATTAATACCAGATGAAAATTCATTTGTATGGATCACCTGAAGTAAATTAGAATCTTTCATGTGCATCAGTGTATGATACCAAGAAATGACCTGACAACACTTAGCAAAGCCTCAAGTCTTGACACCAAATTTCTGATGGTAGAACAATCCTATCCTTCAGCAATGTATATGATGGGTTCCTTTTTTTGCCTTCTCCAACTACAAACTAATGAATATAAACAAAATGGCACATGGTCTGTGCAAATAAAGCATAAAGACAAATCAACATTCAAAGTAAATAAGAGCTCTGGTTTGTACCAATGTCTTTGTAGATAGATCAGGCTAAAGAAATAAAAGTAACCAAATAAAAGCCCACAACCTATAATACACACATAAAAGCCCACAACCATAATACATGCAGATGATCATACAAACAAGTCATGTATATGATGATTATATGAACTCATGTATATGATGATCATACAAACAAGTCATGCATATGATGATTATATGAACTCATGTATATGATGATCATACAAACAAGTCATGTATATGATGATTATATGAACTCATGTATATGATGATCATACAAACAAGTCATGTATATGATGATTATATAAACTCATGTATATGATGATCATACAAACAAGTCATGTATATGATGATTATATAAACTCATGTATATGATGATTATACAATCAAGTCATGTATATGATGATTATATAAACTCATGTATATGATGATTATACAATCAAGTCATGTATGTGATGATTATATAAACTCATGTATATGATGATTATACAATCAAGTCATGTATATGATGATTATACAATCAAGTCATGTATGTGATGATTATATAAACTCATGATAGAAGCTAAATGGATCAAAAAACTTAGCAAAACAATCCATGTGTAATTCATGGTTTATCCATTTTTGATCACTTAGCAGGTCATTCTTAAGTTCCAGAAGCTGTATAATATATATGTACCATCTTAATCTAAACCTGCAAGCAGCTAAGTTCAGCTGCCTCCTTTACCCATTGGGATAGCCCCCACCCCCACCACTCCAATTTTAAATGTACCAATTATGGAATGCCCTGATATAGATATTGTCAATTCAATATAAAACTAGAACCTAAACCACAGATATGGATCCGAATCTGTAACTTTTTCATGCAATTTAAATACTTGATGTTGTTTAATTTTAAAACATTAATTCTGACATCATATGGATACTCTACATTTGGCTTGTCTTTTTTTCCAACAGTAGTGGGCATGCACTCTGAGAAATATTCCTCTTTGATATCAAATCCCAAGAGAGCTTACCCAAAAGAAACACACATGGACCTGTATAATTAAATCAAGAGTCTTTGAATGTCTTTTAACTACAGGAATGCCTGCTATCATAGTGTATTGCATTTCACAAAATAACATTGCCATCAAAAAAGAATTCAGAACAGTTTGGTGACTTGATTCTACTGCCTATCTCGACTTTGGGTTTTTTCAAAAAGGAATCTGTGATGGATCGCATTGTAAATTGATTATTTTATACACAAAGGAATGAAAATGTTATTAAATATTTTGGCATGAAGCCGACATAAGAGACCTGAGTGAGCAAACCAAAAAGGAAGAATGAACTCAGCTATGCAATCATTCATTTTAAAATAATCAAAAATCAATTGAAAAAATATTAAAGAATGGATACGTGTAAGAACTAGTACAAATTGTGTATTTACCTGAATGGTACATTTTGGAAGAAAATTAATGTTCAATATTAAAATAACTATCTTTTATGAAAACCCATGGCTAGAAACAATTCTCTTAAATTTTGAATTTGAAACTTAGCATTTACTCCAGGATCTAAATAGAACATGGTATATATCTTACAACAGAGACTTTTTAAACATCTATTTCATAATCAAATGGGAACCTTTTTTCCACAAAATTGTTGTCATTGTAAAATTAGGAAATCTGCAGAAAAACTAACAGATCAGTAACATTATAGATATCCTGTTGCACATGCAGTCCACTAAAAGTAGCAACAGGAGTAAATAAACTTAAAAGAGACTATTTCTTTAAGATGCTAACTAACATTGATAAAGACTTTGTCTTGCATTGCAAAAGATGTTGAGCGATGCTCTGAAAGGATTCATAACAAGCACACAGCAAACATTTTCCCCTTTATTACAATTAACCTGAATGATACTGCATTGTCTCTTCACTAACCAAAGTTCTGATACATTATCCCTATCTACACCTTGGTGGCAGGATCAGATATTTGAGTGCTTTGTTATTGTGACATCTACTGGATTTTATTACCAGTCTCTCTTAGTATATAATGCCAACTAACATACAATATCATGTAACAGTGGTGCATTTTTACTTTGTATATTGACAAATAATGGTAAAGGCAAGTGACTTCAAAAGGATACTTTGTATGTTTAACATCAAAAGTATGTTTACATATAAGAGAGTAGCCATTACATTTGTATTTGAGGGAAAGGATGCATTTGTACAAACATAGACCAGCAATGGAGAATTGCTGCTTATTTACCAATCAATTCAAGTTGTGTGCTTCCCTTGTATCTATCATGTAGAAACACATTCAAATTAATAATAAAAACCTTGAATAAGACTTTAAATAAAAAATAAATAAAAATTAATTTATGTTTTGACAAATCATTTATCCCAACTTGAAAATTAATTATCTTGTAATATAAATGATATATTTATCTAAAGACTGAACTGTTGTATCTGCAATACAAAAGATGCATACATTTGACACACACAATGCAAACTTGGGACCTATGCTTCTAACTTGCATATTTAAAACTCTGATACTCATACACTGTTGAACCAGTGATATTTCTTAGACATTCATTTATTAGCATTCAGAGTACCCATACACTGTTGGACCAGTAATATTTCTTAGACATTCATTTATTAGCATTCAGAGTACCCATACACTGTTGAACCAGTAATATTTCTTAGACATTCATTTATTAGCATTAACAGAAGCACAATTTTCAGAACTTTGCCATAAACTGAACAAATTTTGTAAGATCTGTCATTAAATATTCCTCTTAAAACATATTCAACAGTAACAATTAAACATGACACAAAAATCAAAATACTACTCAAGAGTGTTTCTTGAAATAATTTGTTATAGTCACACTCTTCATCTTTTCCTCAAAACTCAAAAATTATCATGACCATCTAATTCCTTTATTAATTACAATACCTGAAAATGATATCCAACATTTGCCCTTACACTCCCCCTATTTTGGCAATCAGGTAATCATTTAACAGCTTGTTGTATACACAGCAACTGTTCTTGAACAACGATCTGCCAAGCATCATCACACCAGTTGTTGTACTGGTTGAATATGTCCAGTTCCAAGTAGACTGGTTTTAGCTGGTTTGTCTGATTTGTTGATAGGACTCATAAAATTACAATATTTGGGTTTTTTAAATAAAATTTTTAAACAAATTCTTGTAACTTTCAAAAGCAGTGGATTTCAGCTACAAAACAGTATGTGCATTTGATCACCTTTAAAATACTATTTTTTGCCTGCTGCCAGTAGAATCACATGTATGTTATATGATCCTTTTGATTAGCAACCTCCTCATTTGCCTCAGCTGACTTGTAATGAGTGTGATCAATTCAAACTCAGGTATTTTGCCACAAATGTCCATGCAAACTGATTAAGATCACCAAAACAGAAAAAATTTGTGCTTCAAGCAAAATAATTTTTACATACAAGATGTACACTCATTACCAAAATTGAAGCTATCATGATAGGAAAATTAAAATACCAAGTGCAGCATGATTTATTGCAACATATGCATTTACAAGTAGGGATGGCCCAAAAATAAGCAAATGAACAAAATTTTATTTAAACTGTGTGGCACAAAAATGGGGTAAATTGCTACCCTAGGCTTTTAATCTAACCCCTAAAAGCCCTCTTCTGGTAAAAACTGACTGGACCTGCAAAACCTGATTGGCATGCTGTGGAATGAATTAACGGTCTTGCAAAACCCAAAATTAGATCACAAATATCAAACAGCTACTTTAAGCCATTATTTTTGGTACCTTTTCTCAGAAAAAAAGCACTTGCACATACATGTAATATTAAAAAGAAACAAAATTCCACATACAACATTTCACAATTCAGGAACATTAGACATTAGGTTTGGGACCACCCTTCAACTGGGAACAGATTTAACAAAAGTATAATAAGGCAACAGCTAGAAGGCAGAGAAGACGGGGCTTGATGTAGGCAGTCACAGAACCCTTGTTCCTGTGGCGTGTTTTGGTTATCTTTTATAAACATAAATACATGTGTGCAAATCACACTTTGAAGCAATTGTGCACATTTCAAAGAAATAATAATGAATATAATTCAAATAACAGAGAAATAATGACAATTATATTTTGATTAATTTAGAGTAATTAACTTAGAGTAATAAAATAAACTAAATTATGAATTGAGAACTATCTTTTCACCTATTAACCCAAGTTAATATTCCAAAAGATGCTCCATTTATGTCTGCTTTCCAAAAAACCAATCACTTCCAACAATAAACTTGCAATTTAACCAGTGTGTTATCTTTAATTTGCATTTGTGTACTTAGTTGTATTGAAGGACTGGGCATTTTGCAATTACACTACACTTTTTTTTCACAATAAAAGCAGTTTATTTAAAGAACGATCTTTCTGGAAGCAAAACAGAAAAAAGTTTAAAATTGATATTATGGTGATTTGGTGAAAAACGGAGGGGAGGATTCATGAAATACAGAGAGGGAAGGCTAGAAAACCTCTAAGAGCTGAAAGAAAGGCACTGTGGGCAGAAAGAGTACCACTATTTCTCTCTTGATGGAAGAATGATTGGGGAGCTGGGAGCTGTAGTACCAGTAGATGCATAATGTTTCATGGTATGTTAACCTTCATAACAGTAAGAAATGGGTATAAATGGTCAACTTTATGGCTCCTGTTTAGTCTATACACCACTCCCTCGATAACTCGTGGACATCGGGGTCCAAAAACATTGACCGCGATATAAGCGAGGGCGCAAGTTATCGAAAGACCTATAACAAACAACAAAACTAACAAAGGGTTTGACATACCGGCAAAAGGAGGGGTGGGGGTGGCTTGGCATGTTATAGTGTTGAATACTCAATTAATAATTGTGCTAAGATTAACAGTGAATAAATATCTCTTCATATCAGTGTACTTTGTTTAATGTTTTCATCACAGAGTAACATTAATTTCATATAACTTGCAGTAGATTGATCATCAAAACATTATTCGACGTGATTTCCATTCGCTTAGCACATGTAGGACTTCATGTAGTGTACTATGTCACTAATTTTTGCTGTGAATGGTAAACATTATAGTTTTAATGTCTGATTCTAAGTAGATGTGTTTTTTTTAAATACAAAAGATCAACACATTTCGAAAAAACAATGTTGATCGATCGATGTGTAGATATTTATAGCGGCAGACATAAAATGGAAGCCAAAAAAAATAAATTCACAAGGGTTAACCATTGCCAACATGAAATTAATGGGTCTAAAAATTTAAAACGACCTAAATTAGAACACAATAACACTTGCGATTTGTGACACATTGCTGCGTGAACGCTCATCTACTTCGTTATCGCTTGCTTTCCGTGCTCGTTTTCATTTCATCCCTTCATCTGAATGAATATCATGTGAGAAATTTCAAAGTTTCGGCTCATCCTTAAGCCAACCTCTAAATGTCCACTCAGCAATTTTCAGTTCATTGCAAATTTTTGATCTCGCTTCGTCATTATGAACACCATCTATGATGAACAGCCATTCAGTCACTAAGTATGCCTTTCGCTTAATTCCTTTGCTCTCCATTGTCACATTTACAAATGATTATGCTACATTACTGATATTATATACTTTAATGATGTTAATACCTAAAAGGTGAAAATATTTTTGATTGGTCAAGTAAAATGAAATTTGAATAAGGTAAGGAATACTAGAATGTTTGCTCCTATTGGCATGCCTTTGAACTTTATTTTATTGTACTTACCTTGTTTGATTTGATACAAAAGACAAATTCAAAGTGATAAAACAACACAGGTCTTTTTTAATTGATTATTTTATTGCAACAAACACTTCCCCAAGCTGTTGATTGAAATAAAGCCGGCATGTAATTATGTTCTCACAGAATTATTCATACTGATTCTTTCCACGGTTTTGTAGAAGAGAATATGTATGTTGTGATTATAGTATGGAGACGAAAATAAAGGATTATAATGTGAATTTTTCACCTAGCAAGACATTTAATTAGTATTTATTTCATTCTCTGTTGCTGCATGTTAGCATTTACCAGAATTTTTCTTTGAGAGTTGTTTATTTACAGTGTATTGACAACTATTTTTCTATTTAAAAAAAAACTAACATAATATGTGATATCTTATTAGAAATTGCAAATTTCACAATATAGATTCTATCTTTATGGGCAGTAATCACCATTTTCGATGATAAAAACGATCTATATATCAAGGTTTAATTTACCAATTTACCATTTCTTATCACGACTTTTTTCACGTTCAACACATTTTAAATTATATTTTCTTTGAAAAAAATCAGGAGCCATGCCAGACACTGCGTTATAAGTGGGTTCGCGAGTTATCTGGGTGCGAGTTATTGAGGGAGTGGTGTATCAAGTGGTGAGACCTAAACATAGTCTGATTTTGTAACTTCAATACTTACTTCATAGCCTAAAGTAATGTAATCATTACATTATGTTCATTTTTTTTATAAGGTGTATTGTAATACTCTGGGCAATATTGACCTCAAAATCGATACGGATGCTTTTGAGTGAAAGAAAACAACCTCCCAAACCTGCGCTGATGTTGATGGAAATCCAACAATATTACCACAGGTCTGGGAGCCATTTTATGGCTTTAGATGTGTTTTTATCCCAAGTGCAAACCAACCACAATGTTCTTATGTGCCAAGCAAGTTTTATTCTTTCAAACACAGTGACCTTGACTTTTGACCCTTTTAAGCACCAAATTCAATAAGGTCTTTCCTCTTCTAAAGTGCAAGCCATTATTCCAGCCTTGTAACCATAGATTTTGGAGACCTTGAATTAGTGTGCAAAAACAATGTTTACCTTCTAAGTGACTTTGACTTTTGCCTCTGTAATAAATAGGATATTTTTTACCCATTTGCAAGCCATCCAAAAGTTTATTAACTCTTATCTGGTGGAAAACAAACATTGTTCAGAAATGATTTTTGTTCTTTTAGTTAGAGTGACTTTAAATTATGACAAATAAATTAATGAACGTTTTCCTTGTACCATGTGCAAACCAAGCATAAATTTTGGTAACTGGTTGTTTCTCAACCCATGTGCAATTCATCCATAAAGTTTGGTGTGTGTGTGTGTATATATATATATATATATATATATATATATATATATATATATATATATATATATAATGAAAAAGTAAAATTATTGGACAAAAAAGAAATTGGTTACAGCCAAGTGGATAAACAGACTTAACAACATAACATGCTTCATCTTAGAGTGGGCATATCAAAAGTGTACAAGACATTTGGGTATCTTCTGCAATTTCCAGCTTGCCATATATTAGACACTAAGATTTTCTGTTGCAGAAAAAAAATGTGATCTTAGTAACAGAGTGATAATGACAAAATCCATTCAGCAAGATATCATTTTCTTTGTGTATATAGTAAGGAATCTATGGTCTCCATTCTGTGCAAATTTGATGAATATCTAAATACTCAATGAGCCATTTTTTAATTAGTGACAAGAGATCTTTATTCCATTCTTTTCTATGTACTAGTAATAACCATTTCTTGGGAATGGAACTTCATCTATGCATATCCTGTTCATGTTCATGGTCAACATGCATCCCAGTGGGTCACATTGTGCAGCCTGCAGCCACATATGCAGTCCCTTTTAAAATATGCATTTTATTTAATATACATGATTAGTAGTAAGGAACAGTTCTTGCTAATGTAGCCCACAACCTTAATCAATTTAACTGTCAGAGCCCCCAATGGAAAATGGCCATCTTGATCTAAGAAAAGCACAAGAAAATGCAGACCAAACTGCAATTTTAAACATAATTTTGGATTTTTTTTTACAAAACTTTCAATATTTAGATAATCCAATACTTCAAAAATAATTATCCTTAATTGATGTTTATGATGAAGTGGGATAAAATATTTCTAGAGCCTTCTATTTGTAGCTAACCAGTTTAATACTTCCTTGACCATACACTAATAATAAAGTTGGAACATAAATCTCAATTTCTACCAAGCTATTATTACAGTAGGTGATTCTGCTGTCCACTTGAGGCCAAAGTAATTGCTTTTATCCCAAAGCACTGTCAATTATTTAAATTTTGAAGATCTGATTGACCAGTGGTCAAGCTTAACTTGGACCACTAAGAGAGATTAGAAAGCATTAGTTCTGATGACAATCAGCTTAGTCATCAAACAATAAGATTAATAAATTCTGAATGCATTGGACTCATTCAAATTTTCTTTATTATTTATTAAAAGGTAGTTTAGATATCAAATCAGAACCAAGCAATGAGAGGTCAACAGTAACTAAATGAGTAACAAAGCCTTGTACTATAAACCAGGATGCAAAGAAATAATGCACAACATAAACTGTCATTCAATATTTTATCATATTAATTGACATTTAATACTCATCTGTTATACACTAGAACTACTTGCCATTTATAAAGCTGTTGGTAGACAATTGATGAAGACTCCTAAAAGCATCTTATGAGAGACATAACATAAAACATATGCATAATTTGTCATTCATTTAATTTCTTACTTATGTATATTTATTTAGCCTTGCACAACATGTATATGTAATAAAATGCATATCTTTATTTAGCCTTGCACAACATGTACTTGTACTAAAATAATGGTCTGTGGTTATATTCCTTAACTGATATTTCATGGCATGCATTCAAATTCAGCATGATTCCCTCTGCAAAAAAATTAAAGTGGATGGAATAATGCAATTCAGGTCCACATTTTTAATTAGTTTGTTTACAAAAGAAACAATGTGAACAGGTCAAATATGTATATGTACCAAGTATCACTGAGATGTCTTCCTAAAATAAAATTGTTCACAAGCCGAAAATTACAGACCGCTATTTATATTCCCTAAAAAAATGACATTTATGGCATAATAAACCCTGAAAAGATTGTGTTTCTTATTGCAGGTAAGAAGCTTTTATTAACACTATATATATATATATATATATATATATATATATATATATATATATATATATATATAGTGCATTGATGTGTAAAAATGTTATTCAGCAGGTCTCTTTTTGTTGTAATCTCTCACCAGACACAAACAATATATATATGCAATATATATATTAGGAATTTTTTTTAAAGAATTTAACAAATTATTATGTCAATATTATAATTTTATAATTATTATAATTATTAGCATATAATGTACTAAAGGACCTCAATTAAATGTATAAATCAATTTTAGCTTTTTTCTTCCTTGTGGAAAAATAGTGATAGGGTCAGCAACTAAAGACAAGGATGGTCAGCTAATCAGAAACACATATTGTTTTGCTTAATACACAGTCCATGAACCCAATTTTCTAATAGATTAATTTTCACTGAAATTCAACTGCTAGTGATACAAGATAAATTGCCTATTTCAATTACCATTTGGATCAAATCAATATAGAAAGCGGAAACTACAAGCACACTATTCTAAAATGGTACAAGGGGGTGTTTGGCACCAACTGTTATATGGAACAGTTTTGTTGATGGCAATTGTTATGTAAATAAGACACTTTTCAATCTAAGCGGATGTTGAACAGCCATGCATTTAATATCCAAGAATCTGGCACTTTAAGCTAATCACCTAAATCGACTTTACCAAGTAGGACCAGAGAATGGGAGTGACTTCACAATTATTTTTTTAATTTTTCTAACACATCCATTTACCATGATTTCATTAGGGACTGTGTTATCTAATTACCTCACTGTGATCAACCCTGGCTTCATCTGCATCCCACTTTGTTTCATTATAATCCCCAGAAAAAGAGAAGGTCAAGCTTGTAACTGGGTTCCTCCATACATCCACAAAAGACTCTCTTCCTCTCTCACCAGACACAAACAAAATTGGTATACAGCTTCATATCAATGACAGTTCAAATTTACAAAATGAGGTTTTCGTTTTTTTAGTTTGAGTTAGTCCCCCTTTCTAAAACCGTATATACTCACAAGTTGAGTCTAACTGAAAACTGCACAGACCTTGATCTGCCATCGCAAAACATGCCAGTAGATCTGATTCTGTGAAGTCTCTTAGAAGTAATCAGAAGAACCAACATAGACCCTGGTCTGCAGGAGCATTATGCTATGTCAGATCAGGATCTTTGTTGTTTGCAATCTGACTCCACTTATAAGCCAGTACATAGTAATCTTCATTGCATATAGGTAAACTAAAAGTAGAACAACACAGTTCATCTTTAGTACAACAAAAAGAGCCCTGCTGAATAACATATTATTACACATCAATGCACTGAATGAGAATGTTGAAGTCAACTGTAAAAAAAATTGTCATCAGCAGTAACTTAGTCACAATCTTCTTTTTATAAACAATAACATTGTACACCATAAACAGGACTAAATACAGTATGTACAATTTAACACAGGTGCTTGATGTAAGCTTGATGTTGAAAAATGCAATAACCAGAAGGAAAAATAACATGGTGACAAAATTACCTCAACACCCATGACCCCTTCTAATATTATATGCTTCTTGTAGCTGACTTGGCAAATAAAAGTCTGAGATAAACCACCACCTTACAGAGATTGCTTAATTAGCTGACAATGTCAAATGTGATCTATACTGTCAAATTCTGCTGTTGAGTCCATTTAGTTATTTTTCATTGGTAAACTAAAAAAAGCAGAACAAAACAATTTGTCCCAAGTACATCAAAGAGACCTTCTGAATATATTATTATGCATAACTAAATTGAATAAGAATACTAAAGACAAATTTTTAAAAAGTTGTTCATCAGCAATAACATTTCTTTTCAGTCTGATTTTTATTCCATATATAAAATGCAAAATATGATTATTTTAGTTATCAGAAGAGTGTTCAAGTGACACTTTTTTGAAGTGTTTCTGAAAGCAATACACAAAGCCCAGCAAAAATAAATTTTAAAAACTCCAGGTTGATGGAGTCTTATTTTATCAAGCACAGCTGCAAAAGGGTGCATTTATTTCCTTGCACATACATGTACTACATACATCAGATTGACAAGAAGTTTAAAGTCGAAATAGATGCACCACCTGTATGTAGCATATTCAATACACTAAATTGAATATTTTCTTTATTACTCTTCATTTTCATTTAGTTTGTATATTACATATTAACTGACCAATGCATTTCAGTAGGAGTTTAGCCATGAAATAGATTAATTGGTAAACAATATGCTTATGTTTGTACTGATGATTTGCACTGGTCAAGTATTAACAACCATACTGGACAGAGGCATTTATTGCTGCTGTATTACCTGTGAAGCCCCCATAAATTTGTAAATGTTATGTTCATCCCCTTCCCCCAATGAAATGGTCAGTCCTAAATGTGATATTTGTTCATTTTTCTATAGAGACAGGCATATCTCATGGTCAAATTGTATCAGAGACAGTTCTAACAATGTGAATGTTATGGTCATTATTTAGAACTCGGTTCTGACCATGATTCGCTTAGAGAATTCAGCAGGGAAGTTTAGATAACAGTACCATCTAGTTTCTAGTGAGTGCAAAACATGGACAATAATGATGCTTGCATTACCTTCCCTTATACTGCAAGCTGCAAAGAATGCATCAAAATTAAGCATATATTTTGCATCCAATGGATTTTAAAGAAGGAACTTTTTGCATGTTTTTATTTAATATTAATGTGGTTTTCTTATGAAAGTATTTGCACATATGTTTGTGTATGGCACTGATCTTTTACAATGCTAAGTCTACCAACTATATTTTTTCTTTCTGAGCATATTAAATGCTTTGGAAATAACAGACAACTGTGTTTATATTCAGATTTGAATTCCCAATAATTTTCTATAACGGCATATAAAAAAGATAGCTTATTCTCAATTGAACATCATTGCTTTTTGGGGTCATGTGAGGTGAACTGAACCCACCCCCCTTTGAGACCTCAAAACACTTTTTGTTTCCCAAATATCCCAATACTGTCCCAAAACATGGTAGGTATATAATGGTCCTTTGTGATGGAACCATGTTCCTGCTTTAGCAATGCAAAATTAAGAAAATCAATGATCCCTACGAAAATGTTTGGATTATTAGAAAAAATGTTATGGACTGGGTGTCTTTTTTATCATATGACTAAGATCACTTAAAACCCTTCTGAATTTTCATCTTCTGTATAATAAAGTCTATAGTCAGCAAATATGAATGTATGGAATGAAAGCATGCTTGCTCATTGATTTGGACATGTGCTCACGGTATCTAGAATATCTGTCCAATTTTTTAGTTTTAATTTGTAAGACAGCTTATCAATAAGATCTCCCAGGATTACAATCCTGAATTTTCATAATCCTTCAAGATGGCTTTTTTTTTTACAAATCACTTTTCAACCAAGTAAAATATCTTCCTTTAACATGAAGTCAACTATTATTGGAATGTACATTTTAACCTGTAAGAATTAGCCTATTCATCCATATCAAAACAATACAACCCAACTGAATAATCTTGGAGCAGACTTTCTCCATGTTTTTCACTACACTATAGATCTAGAGAATTAACTTTTATACTTCAATCATATGCACCTTTCCTTTATGGAACAATAAGCACCAATGAATTGGAAAATAAATCTCAGAATTAGATGAAACAAGAACAGCTAGTGAGGAATACACAGCAAAGCAACCAGCACACTGGAATTCTTCTGTTGGACTTTAAAAGATGTATTGTTGGAAAACAAAGATTGAAGATGGACATTCAGGGGACATAACACTTACAAATGAAGACAGGAATGCTGAAAATACTACTGAGTCTAGTTCTCATCAAGATCAAGACACTTTGCATAAAAAACTACATTCCATAAATATTGTGCTACAGAAAGCCAAGGTAGGTACAATGACAATCAGGATCCATAACTCTTTAAAATGACTTAAAAAAAATGAAACAACTGAAATTAAAATCATTCAATGTTTCATCTGTGTAATGCTGTGAGCCAAATATGACTGAAATCAAACATGCGTCATTAAAGTTATCCTCTGGAAACAAAGGTCAAGAGGATAGGAAATCAGGGGCTATAACTCTAAATGTCAGAAATCAAACTGATTCTGGGTATAATCAATACAATATAATAGCAAATCTAGATTTGGTTGAAACCTTACAGATTTCCAAAGTTGTGAGGTGTAGAGCATAACTTCAGTAAATGTTGCAGAATATTTTAAATAAATTTTAAGAACTCATTAAAACAAATAATCAAATGATGCTGGTGAGAGCATTGTGAGAGCCACTTTCCAATTATCAAACAAAATTTAATGGAGCTTTCAAAAGTCATTATTTTGACATGAACAAAGATATACATATTATTTCATTATCTGAAAACATTTTTAGTCAGTTCTTACACTCTATTTTCAGGAAACAGAACAAGTATTTTCTCATCAATAAAACACCTTGCATACTTTGTTTGGATTAGTTTAATTATCGCTCCTAAACATTTCCTTACCATTAAAACAATCTATCCACAATGCTTGGTCTCAAATGTACAGCTAATGGCACTATAAAGAAAATTTTACTTCATACCGACAGCATGACCTTGACCTTTGACCCCATAATCAATAGGTTTCTTTACCTGAAATGTGAACCAGCAACAAATGTTTTTGGTCCAAATGAATGATATAGATCTAACGCACTTGTGATGAATTTATTTTATTTCTTCAGTCACATCTACACTTTTGTCTCGAAAATCAATATGGTTCTTTCTAACCCAAAGTTCAAGCCATACACACAGGTTTGGTAACTGTAGATAGTGGCAAACTCAAGTTCTTGTTCATGATCATATTTCTTTCATAATAACCTTGACCTTTTTGAGCTTTTGAGCATAAAATTGATACTGTTCTTCATTACCCAGAGTGCAAGCCATCTACAAAATTTGGTAATTGTAGATGTTGGGCAACCTGAGTCGTTGTGCAAAAACTAAACTGGTAATGGATGAATGGACATACATAGAACACTCCTCCTTATTGTTGATGTATAAATGAATTAGTGCAAAGTAATGAAACTTAACCAAATTGCACATAAAAAAATAACTATTAGTATACTTATTAAAATACCTTTCATAGTTGGAAGTTGTTTAGGGTTAATTTGCAAGGGAATTCAATTCTTACTAACCATCCTCTGAGAATGTTTTAAAAATTTCTTTTATGGCAATGATACTGGCCACAAACTAATGCTCAAAAAAATTAAGCAAACAATTAGCAAATGGACCCTAAAAAGCTGTTTGAAATATGCTTAAATTTCATTTTTTGCACCAATTTCTGTAATTTGTAGTGGTAAAATTAGTTCAGGACAAGCACTACCAAATTCCTGAAAAGGTGTGATTTTAGTAAAGCCTTTACAGGTAGCAATGATCTGATAATAATTTTGCACCTTTTTGCAGAAAGGCCATGTTAGTAATCCTGCCCAATAGCTACAAAGTTTTGAAAAAGTTAATACAAATTAGCCAATATTTAAATCTTATTAAAACTGAGTTCAACTTGTATATCCAATTGGGACTGATATGAGATCACATACAGACTTATCAATTCACCAATCAAATTACAGCTTTAACATTTCTGAAAGTGATAAACAATATTATGAAAATATCATTGCAAAGATCCTGACAATCATAGAATGCTGAACTTTATTGGATAGACTACTAAATGTAAACAAACCAGGAATTATAAAGGGTCACCAGAACATGAAAGTTTATTAGTGCCTGGTGCCCATAATTAGCTTTTACATGTCAATTATTTAGCCATTATTCATTTGGACTATCTAGAGAGCACACTCCCATTTAACAGTCCTTGTGTCAAATAGTAACTCCTTTTTTGTTGTGACTCATGACTTAACCTCCCTATTTGTAATATTTTAAAGTACACAATTCCCAATTTGTAACAACTGCTAGATGAAAAAAGTTGACTTTGCCTTATTATATTTCACAAATATAATCTTTATTTCTTTATTGGGCCCCACTCTTTAGCAACACAATTTGTAAAAGAAACACTTCATAATATTACTCAAAAAAAGTTTGATTCTTCTTACTAGGCTCTACAAATTAACAGCACATGATAGTCAGGCCTTGTATCGGGTTTTCTTTGTTATCTTCATGTTCTCACAAGCAATTTTATAATCAGTAAAATAATTAAAATGAAAAGGATACACTATTTTAATATATCTCACAATTTTGGTTTATTTCTATGCAAATGTGAAAATGAGAAACTTATTTGAGAACAATGCATGTTTACATTCTATAAAGTGACCTTGAAAAAGTTGATAGCAGACATTCTGAACTGTCAGAGACTTTTCCATCAGATTACAAACAAATATCAAAACAAAAATTCCCAAGTTGTGATTTACCAGATGCAGAGTTTGTCAAGCTGTTTTGACCATGTGACTCAAATTTCTGTAGATTTGTTTGCTCCAGTCACATGACCAAAACAATCAAATATTTTGGACAAGTAAAAGTCACCCACAATTGGTCATTGTGTCTGTTGGAATAGACAATTATAAATACCAATTCAGACCAACATTTCAAAATAGCAACAGACCATGGAGTACAGTGAACAGCATGTGGCAGCACCATTTATTGAAAAAGAACAGTTTGTAATAGTGGTGAAGTACATTTAAAAATTTAATGAATCTAAAGCTAGGGGAGAAACAATTCACTCACTCAACAATATACTGATAATATTGCTATATTCGTGCACATAGTGGTACAAGAAATGGTTTAAAAGTATTCTAGTACTACAACAGTACATGTACAAAATATGTCAATGAGAGATTTGAAAAGGATTATCATCTAAAAAGTCAAAAATTATTTGTAACATTTAAATTAAAAAACAATTGTTGTCTTACTTTTAATAGTATAATGTACTTTAACCTAAGCCTATTTCATCCTGATTGTGGAATGCACTGTATCTTAAATATAATCCAAAAACTTCCAGACAATTATTGCCCTCCTTTGACTGCTACAGTGGTGGTCATGAATTGCATTGCTTCAAGACAACATCAAGTCTATCATAACAAATAACACACAATTACTTTTTTCAACACAGCTTTGAGACCTCATGAGATATTATTATTCCATCCCATTTGAACCTGTCCAAACAGTCCATGTACTGTAGCAATGATTTTGCCATACATATCTTTTCCAGACTGTAAATAATGGCATTAAAATCAAGGACGGATGTATGAAGATCCAAAAAAGTGAATAATTTCCATCTAATCTAGTATGTAATCAAATTCTAAAAGTGACACCCATTACTAAATAGTACTATACACCTGCCTGACATTTATTATGCAACAGATCTGACAACTAATTGGTCTATTACAGGTAAAGGCACTGTGCATGTACTGTTCTGCACATTTTAACTGGGTTCTTTTAAAACAAATTCCTGATTTATAAACCAAAAAAATACATGTTCAAGTTGGAGCTTATTAAGTTTACCCGTTAAACATCACTATGGTGTACTCTACGTATACTATCTGTAAGGATTCAGCATAATGCAGAGTTCTTAATATGCTCATTCGAAGTCATGTTGTCAAAATACATGGTGTAACGACTATAGATAAAGTATCAAGTTTTTATATCCACCCACCCCAATCTCGTGCCGAAGCGCAAAATCTATAAGCAGGCATTAATCAGTCTTGAACACTTCATACAGTTTGCCCATTAATTATCTTCTGTTAACGACACTTATCCTAATAAATTATAACTTTTTTTAAAAAAAAATAATACTGCTCTTTACGTTTGGTTGGCGATTTCAACTTTTGACTAGCTGTACACGCACGTGCTGCAGACATCAATGTTACGCTGACGGTGCCAATTATATTGCTTAACAGGACAAAAAAATATCCGGTGATTTGTCTTTACCTCCGCGGATTTGTACGAAAATTTGTAGTTGGGGAGACTTTACTGGAATGTATGTGGACTCTTCTCGTTCCTTACAATGTACCTACATGGACTCTTCTCGTTCCTTACAATGTACCTACAAATAGTGTGTGCACACACACACACACACACACACACACACACACACACACACACACACATTCGGACCCCAAACCAATGAGACGCTACAACTAAATTTTAAAATAATAATTCCATTAGAGATTAGTTTGTCCTCTTCATTCGATTTGGAACATAAGGCTGCAACTTACTTCCGTCATCTAAATCGGTCTTGAGCAATGGCTTGTGCCTCATCACTGGAAAGTTCTATCTCTTCCGATTATGTCACGACTGTGCTGCAGCAGGTTATCTTTCGCCATCCACATTTACATTTACCAGCTGTGTCCATCTAAGGGCTACCTTGGATATCAATTTTTGGGTATCCTCGTTACGTGCCCAACCCATTTGATCATGTGCATCTTGATATCTATGAAAATGTTGTTACATCCCGTCTATTCATACACGTTCACATTGGATATATTGATTGGCCAATACATGTCGCAGATTTTATTGGGGCAACTATTGTGAAATGATAGCTGGTCAACCGGGGGTGGGGTGTGATGGTGCAAAAACTCGGCCCCATAAAAACAAAACCGTTACAGAAACTGCGGCAAATTCAACGTGTCAAGTAAGGAATCCTAAACAACTATCAGGTATCATGACATCTTTTGATGGAAACGAATCTATGAGACTAGTCCGAATTTCCTCTGACCCTTGCCACCTATTTTTGATATTTGGATATTTATGTTTGGGTATGTTTATACCCAACATAAATATCCAAATATCAAAAATGTTTATACCCCAACATAAATATCCAAATATAAAAATGTAACATAAATATCAAAATATCAAAAATGGTATGGAAAGGGTCAGAGGAAACTCGGGCTACTATGAGACATAATCATTTTAGTTCAATGTTTTTTTGTTTGTTTATTTGTTGTATTGATTATCACTGTTTTGTAATTTTCTTCCACCAAGACTTAGTAGTCACAATTCAATAATCCGAAGGTTTATTGATCCGAAATTTCTTTGGTACGAAAGAAAGATTCACTGTTTTGAAGATTCATTGATTCGAAAGGTCAGTCCGAAAGAGGGTTTTCAGTGGAATTTAGATTCATTGGTCTAAAGTACGTTAATCCGAGTGTTTATTGGTCAGAAAGAAAGGTTGAATACACCAATAGGTTTACTGGAAGGAATGGTTCAATGGTCCGAATGTTCAGTGGTCCAAAGTTTATTATTAGTTAGGAGATTTATTGGTCAAAAAGAAGGGTTCAACAGTCCATAAGTTACAGCAAGAGCGTCGTTTGATCGTTAGCTGACCCGATACCATGTGACACGATAATTCTTCAATGTCGTGGCGTCATAATAAAGTTTTTGTTGCATAGGCAATGTGATTAGCCATCGAAATTTCTTGTTGTACACAGTGTACGAAATTTTCGGATAAAAAGTTATTAATGTATTGTTACATAATTTGGGTTTTTCCACGTCACACATAGTTCTAGTTTGTTGAATGAAGGACTTCATTTAGCGGCGTAGAGCTGTGCGGGCCCAATGCGAAATGATGACAATGAGCTCCCAAAATCGAATTCCTAATTCACTGATCAAATTTTGTGAAATATTCATTGAAAAATACCGGTTTGTTTTCAAAAGCAAATTTATTTTTAAATGATCTGCTAAAATTTTTATCAGGTTTAAACGAACTCCAAGATTAGCTGACCCAATTCGCACCTTGTTGGGGCTGCTACTGCTTAGCTGTAGAGTTCGATAGGTCAAATATTTGTAAATAAAGGGTCAATGCCCCTAAGCTGGCAACTGAATCAAGCATGTACCATAATACTAAAAGGGAATCCCGTTTCTGTTAATATTGTAGAGTAAATGATATTGACTGCAAACTTCACTAATTTCTCTATATCAGAAGTTATTTTTTAGTCAGAAATTACAAACTTTATACCAATATTACATTCTGTCTCTCAATTCTTTAAAGCTACACATTATTCTGCATGTTACTTCCTTTAACTTCCCTCAATAATTGAATGAAATCTCTGGTGGATGTGTATGCTCAAACGATGTTAATGAACCTTTGTCGTCGCTTACTTTATTACTGAATTTCTTGGAAAGCGCATATACCGGGATTATTCCGTCTTATAATTCGTTTATTATGATTTGGTTAATCACGTGCAATACAGAAATGAATTTAAAAAAATTTACGCAAATATTATAAAACGTTTTCCAAGACAGGGGATACTTGCGCTAGGAAAAATCATGCCTTGTTTAGAATTGGTTTGTATTAATAGCAACTCTTTGTATGACGATAATCATTTCATGGCAATGTGTTTTGCGTTTACAAATTCTTAGTGAGATGTAAGTCGATAGTCCTTGTCTCCACGATATTCAACGTTTTACATTTCCCGACTCTACAGCTATCGCTTTTACTAAATAATGATAGTTACCTGATGCAGGCTTCATACTATCTTTGGTCCAAACCATGAAAGTACTAAACAAAATGTTCAGTAAGAGACAGGAAAAATATCTCGAACAATCGCACTTGCTGCACATATATTTAAAATTTCTTATCGGTTTTTGCGGGTTTTTGCGTTGATAGTAAAATGTTTCAGCATTCTAGGTGTCGTGAGTTTACTTGTTTAAGGACCATCACAAATCTGTTAGAGTTCCAGCGCGAAACTTTACTATTTCTCGTCATACGCAACTATATGGTGATGAAGGACACACACACACACACACACACACACACACACACACACACACACACACACACTCACACACACACACACACTTAGCGAACAATAAAGAAAGTTGTTCCGTATATTTAATGAAAACGCTAGTCGTGAAATTAGGAAGTGAATTTTCTTATATCAAGATTGATTGCAATACTAACAAATCGTAATGATTTAAACAATTGGTTTGAATTACATTATTGTTTTCTTGTCAAAATTTTGGTACGCAGCTGCGAATTGGCGTATATATAGGCAGCTACGTGTTTGATAGCGGAGAACGTCAAGAAGTCCAGACACAAAGTAAAAATTTTATTGTTACCGTCTGGTCCGACATTGTTATGCTTGACCCATATGGCCAGTATTTTCAAGACAGTGCAACGTTGAAGTGTCAGGTTAAAGTAAACCTGTCAGCATATATATAAATGGATGGATTGGAGACCCATCCGCCACATTGACTAAAATTCATTTGTAATGTGTAGCCTGGTTACCTATCCGTGTTCACTACAGATACCAGATTACTGACACATGGGTGAAAAACAGACACACCGGGTCTGCCAATTTGTATATGTAACCTAATAAAAAGGAACCTAATACAAAGCAACACTCATTCCAACAATTATTTATGTAAAGTATAAACTTACATAAATTATGTCAAAATTATATACTTTTACGAACGTTGATAACAAAGCCCCAATGCATTGAACAAATAGGTTCTAATAACACCTTTATACATTTATTGAAACTATTATTCACAATTTGTTACTCTGCTTGAACATTGATATATTTCAATGCCGCATATGAAGTTTATTAGACAAAAAATTAAATAGGTAGAGATGAAAAAGATTTATTGTATCTTATATATATATATATATATATATATATATATATATATATATATATATATATATATATATATATATATATATATATATATATACGCACAAACACACACATCTCCACTTCAAACTTGACACCAATGACACCAATGAACAGATACCGGCACAGTGTAGCATGGTATTCTGGCAAAATTAATGAAACTGTATGGATTGAGACGTCTGGTTGATGAATTTTCAACCAGCATTAAACGCACAAAAGTGTTCCCGAATAAGTTAAATTACTTTACACGTTGACTTTCAAAAAGAAACATGTTATCTAATTGTAAAATAATATCTTTACCAATTAAGATGTTAACTGTAACAAACGGCATAGACCTTATTCAATTTATCTTTATACCTAATGATTTGTTTTATTCTCTCGTCAAATCATGACCGGAGATATGTGAAGGGCACAAATAAAATCGGCCACACATGATGACATATACTACTTTTACAGTCAAACCACGAAGAAAACAATTTACTTGTAAACAAAAAAAGACATGGACGTTTGTTTTGCTATTTTACGATGAAACCATTTGTTTCATGAGATAAGTTATGCGACAGATATTGAAAAAGCATCGGAATGGACATACTCTTCCTACAATGTAGCAGAGGTTTGATCGATGTTGGTATTGCAAGACTTATTCAATGTATCCGATGATACACAATCTGCATGGTGAGTGAGCAAGTTCAAAATGGAACATCTATTACTGAATATGATTTCGCTTTTCAATATATACCGAACATCCACTACAGAATATGATTTCGCTATTCAATATATACAGAACATCCATTAAAGAATATGATTTCGCTTTTCAATATATACCGAACATCCACTACAGAATATGACTACGCTATTCAATATATACAGAAAATCTATTACAGAATATGATTTCGCCATTCAATATATACAGAACATCCACTACAGAATATGATTTCGCCATTCAATATATACAGAACATCCATTATAGAATATGATTTCGCTATTCAATATATAAAGAAAATCTATTACAGAATATGATTTCGCTATTCAATACATATATCGCTATTCAACATATACAGAACATCTTTTACAGAATATGATTTTGCTATTCAATATATACAGATAATCCATTACAGAATATGATTTCGCTATTCGATATATACAGAACATCTTTTACAGAATATGATTTCGCTATTCAATACATATATCGCTATTCAACATATACAGAACATCCATTACAGAATATGATTTTGCTATTCAATATATACCGAACATTCATTATATAATATGATTTTGCTATTCAATATATACCGAACATTCATTATATAATATGATTTTGCTATTCAATATATACCGAACATTCATTATATAATATGATTTCGCTATTCAATATATACCGAACATTCATTATATAATATGATTTTGCTTTCAATATAAACAAAACATCTATTACATAATATGATTTCGCTATACAATACATTTCTAAAGAGATATGGAACAAACTAGTACTAGCTGAACAAGATTACAACATAGATTTTTTTTTAAAAAAAAAGTTGTAGCAAGATATTATAAATCTCTAAAATCTTAAAACGTTATATTGGATGTTATTGTTGACGGTATACTTTTCTTACCAAGGGACATGGTGATGTGAATTGGTGGTATTGATAAACAAAATCAAAACAAACCTTGATCAACAATCTGTCACACCACTGCAAGAATTGGAGAGAGTGTAATGTGTGTAAAACGTTTAGAAAAAAGGCCTATAATTATGAAAGTAGTAACGTACAATTTGTTTAAACAAATGCACATGTCAAATTAGAAAAGTCAAAATACTATAATGGCAATGAAAAACAAAACATTTAAATTGACACTAATACTTAGAGCAGAGTGTGAATTTAGATTACATAAATCGATTGTTCAAGATAAACAAACACTTGAAAGTGAAGTACTTTTGATTACAGGATAGATCAACATGTAAAGCATCAGTTTTCTATCGCGAAAAAAATATTTTATTTAGTTTTCAAAGTGCATAATAGTTTACGTACAGCTGGTTTGATACCTTCCTCACTAGTAATCAACTTCTTCCGTAAGGGAGACGACTTCTAAAACGTAACCAGTATAATATTCGACTGATAATGTTTTCTACCCGTCTGAGTCATCTTTTCATTATTGTCATCTGCATTCTTAAACTGCAGATGTTGTTAGCATATAGTTAATAATGAACGACCTTAACCTTTCGTCTTACCCATGTTTTTAATCCTGCAATAAACTGTACAAGTAGTTCTCCTGTTTGCTTTTAGCATATCTATGTAGAAATTAACACACTAATTGCACCACCTATCCAATCTCTAGTAATCAGAAAAATATAACCGCCTGACAGTAGCTTTAGACTTGTATTATGTGTGTTAATCCGGTGAACTTTAATAGTTAGTAGGGTCTATTTTGTAGCGTTTTATACAAACATTACAACACTCTTAAAACATTCAAACATTATTTAAAAAATATTATTCATTTGACCAAACGGGAAGACATTCTTTAAAAAAAATAAAATTAGCTGTTCCGTTTACATAGAAACGGCAAATTTCATCTTGGAATTGAGTAAGCGTTTAATTGTCCAGCATGTTTGCATTACCTCAATACTGGTTGCGGATCATTCTCCAGATTCAACCCAACTAGTAGGTTGAGGTCGACTGGCGTCCTCGCGCGCTGCTGCTGCTGCGCTCTCTCTCTCTCTCTCTCTCTCTCTCTCTCTCTCTCTCTCTCTCTCTCTCTCTCTCTCTCTCTCTCTCTCTCTCTCTCTCTCTCTCTGTTCAACCTCTTCAGTCGTCTACTAATATCAGACGTGGGAGCTATTGTTGCTCTCTTTTTCCCCTTTAGCACAATTACACACCTGGCTTTAAACTATAGGTCCATTGGAGAACCACTACCCCCGGAAACAAGATTCTTTTTTCTTAAGACAAAAACGGAGACTGACAAGTTTTGCGATATAAGACATTTATCAAACGCGAGGCTTCTCCTTTGAAACACACCCCAGACGATTTACTTGTCAAGTCAGAATTCAGGTTTATCTCTAACCACCATTATTAACGCGCAACCACCCTGAGCTGAAAATTTTAAATTTTTATCGCTTCCAGTAATAAACCGATCTATGCAAACTTTCAACTTATGATATATATTTCAGCACGTAGGACAAGTAAGTAAGCAAATAAGCAATATAAGAACCCTTGTTAGTTCGATAAACAAAACCAGAGCTTTACCCATTGACCAGTTGCGCTTGACACAGTTATCAAACGAAACCTCATTAAGAAGCGTTCAAGTCCAATACAGATGTATTAAAGCATCCTCAAACATGCCATGGATTTAATTGCGTGTCAAATCACATACATTAATTTAATATTGCTTTGTGTCACAATGACACCTAAAAATTTCACAGACATTTGCAAATTTCACACTGTTAATTTATGTCTCTTTGAATTAAAGATAACAATATTTAATACAAATCTGAATTGTTACCGGAGTAAACTTTGATCTCATTTAAAGATTTAGGAAATGAATCTCGAGGTCTCTAAGTTATTCATCGTCCTTAATAAATTTCCTTTTGGAAGACATTAATGTAGTCATGAATTTTTGTGTTTTCCCTTTTGTGTTTTGGTACTGGGATATTTTCTATCGAAGTGCTCGTGTTGTTTTATATTACTCAAAATAATTATATATATTTATATAGTTTGCATGTGTTTAAGATTCATTTGTTGAAATCAACATTTACTGTGTCCCCCATCGATTATTAACTTCCTTTACACAATAGTTTCCTGAGCAAACATTACGAACATGTGGCCAGAGTGGAATGGTTTTGGAAAAACGCATTATTATTGCACGCACACACACAAACACGCACACATTATTATATATACGTATATGTCATCGTTGTACAAGCAAAAACCAGGAGGATGTGTCGACGGTCGAATTAATCCTGAAATAGGTTACTGTCCAGCTCTTTTAGGCATATAAAGACTAGGTTGAGTTTAGAGCCACACTTATGTCGATAAGTTTCCATGCTTTACATTTACGCCACCTTTTTTTTTTACTTTTCAAAATGAACTAACATATAAATTCTATCAGACAACATAATTACTTGGCCGAAAAATCATCCCCTCATCCGTGACAATAGTAAATTTTGGTTTTGGGGCTGATATCGCTTATTCATTAAAAACATTTTTAAAAAACAACTTTACTGCCAATTTTGGATGCATACATCGGTGTACATTTGCTTTACTTACCGGTATTTCTCGCGGCTGTTGAGCTACCGTCGGCTGCAGAGTTAGGTGACATGTGCATTATATTGCCAGACTAAATCCTATGTAAATCCATGTCAACCATGCACAACCATCCATCATTTTGAATTTCGCGCTATTATAGGCTGCTACCAATTACATGTATGTGTCTAACGAGAACGCAGGATTGTTCCGGAAAGATTCGCCTATAGCATTTTGATGAACAGATGACATCTTACCCACGCATCGTCCATTAGTTTCAACACAGATTGGGAGAGTTGAGGTTGATTCATCGGACTACATAATTACATATACTCCCAGTCAGACTGGTTCTGTAATTTTTAGTCTAGGAAATTCTACTCTCACTGGTTTTGTAATTTGTAATTCCAGTATGCAACTTTCTGAGCACTGTTGTCAGTCATATAGTGAGCCGTTACATTAATATTATTGAAGACAACATGATGTGAAATCACTATTATGGTAATCATCATCATCATCATCATCGTCGTCGTCGTCATCATCATCATCATACAAGATTACATAAAATAAACGTTAACAAATCATCTGATTACATTTAAGTCAGAAATATTTTTTTAATGTGTTTGGAATGTGTGAGTGGACAGGAAGGTGTTGAAAGCTAGTTAAAATCGATAATATTAAATACATATTATAAATTGCCAAGTACCCACATTCAAGACGATATCATTTTGCACTCAGAGACTGGTCCTTATTTTGCTCCTAAAACTGCCGACGGAAGGTGGAGAGATCCAACATTTTTTAAATTATTACTTCGTCAGAACAATGCCACAATGCAATCTTTGTGCTCGCCCGAAGGTGCAAATATCAGCATGTAACAGACACGTCATTCCACCAGCAAGATGCGGGTTGATATGAGCTTTCATAAAATGTCACAATCACGAACTAAAGTGATCAATTACTTGTCACGTAGAATTTTATGTTTCCTATATGGTATGTCGGGCTGGATTTGATGCCTGAGTAAAAAGCAATTCTCTTGTCAGTACCCGCACATAATATTTGTTATTGCCATAAGTCCACTTGGTCGTGGGAAATTCAGGTGAAACTCACACATGACAAATGTAAGAAAAACGTGTTATTTCTTATTTCTTCTCATCAAATACTATATGTATACATTATGTAAAATGCATACATATATCGCTAGATTAGAAGAGATCAACATTTTCTTAAAAAACATTATAACATGGATAAATAGATTGTAGTCATCTCTGATCAGAAAAAATAATTTGTGTTGATTTAGGAACAATGGCAACCATCCATGCAGTTTTCACAAAGTAAAACTTATGCTTCACTACTTAATTCTATGTATGTATGTATGTATGTATGTATGTATGTATGTATGTATGTATGTATGTATGTATGTATGTATGTATGTATGTATGTATGTATGTATGTATGTATGTATGTATGTATGTATGTATGTATGTATGTATGTATGTATGTATGTATGTATGTATGTATGTATGTATGTACGTGTGCGTGTGTATGCGTGTGTTTGTATTTGTTGTAAACCGATGACATTCACGAGATTACATAAAAGCGTACCGAGGACAGACATCCAACCGAGGACATCCTCGGTTGGAAAAATGGTAAAATCTTGCTCATACCAACTATTTTAGCCTAGAATAACGTAAAATCATGATTTGAAGGAAGGTCCCCGTTTACACGTTTGATGCTTGTTCTCGATTTTGGAGTGTATCTTTCTTTCAAAGTTGGAGATACACGCGCCCGAAACCATGTCCTCGATTGCACGGTGCAAAACTTGTAGATCTCCAATATCAAATTACACGGTGAAAAAACGTTTTATCTCCCTTTAGATCCAAGCATTATTTACCAACTACTTGGCTAAAACTAGAAGAATAAAAGCTGGTCCATATAACAGTCGTTGGTATTTTTTTTTATATAATATTTCATGCATGTGAGACAATAGTATTGGGAAACCGACAATACATTCATGCCATACACTTCCAATACATGCAAATAAATCTACATGTACGAAAGAAGTAAATACAAATACTATTGGAAATACGCATGAATTCATTTTAGAGTTGTACCGAAATTGCCTAAATATCCGACCATTATATAAAGTTAAAACGTCCTGTTTGCGGCGAGATTTTACACACGTAAAGATATTAAAAAGACATCCTTGATATGCAATTTTTTAAAAATTATTATTAAATGAGCTACATCTGGTACTATAACATAATTTGCCTTTTTAGTATTCAAACAAAAGAGAATAGATATGAATCAAGTGAAAAATCCCGCTAAGGTGAGATCGAATTATCACTAACCCAATTTGGAAGTTACATGGACAGAACTTTAGTAAATATATACAAAATTAAATATATTTATAAACATTTATCATCAAGATTATCAGTCCCAAAACGAAACATTTAATTACAGCAATATGTTTTTCACTATCGCAATCTTAAAACCTGCGACTTCACGTGCAAGTAATCATAAACTGTTGAATGTGTTTAATGTTCATTTAAATGAAGATACTCGCTTCACCTGGTGATTTGATGATTTTGCTTAACATATCATGAATTTATGATAGTTCTGTTGTAAACAACGTCTTATTAAAACAACACACAAAATATCAATGCAAAGCGTGAATCTATATTGTTTCCCCAAATTTAAAGAGGTTTTAGCAATAGCCAAAACGCTCAGTATGTTCTACTGGACCAATTTGTATTTATAACATTAAAAAAATATTTAGAGCTGCATTTACCTGTAATAATCTTACTCATTTAGTCGTTTTGCAGTATATTTTACACAGAAGGCGACGAGGAAAAAAAAAACTGTTTACAAATTCCAATCAGCAATGCAAAACACCTTTATGAAGTACCTTGAATTAGCATATGTATAAATTAGGTGATTTGGAAAGTAAGCCGCGAGAATGCCAGAGAGAGAGAGAGAGAGAGAGAGAGAGAGAGAGAGAGAGAGAGAGAGAGAGAGAGAGAGAGAGAGAGAGAGAGAGAGAGAGAGAGAGAGAGAGAGAGAGACTTGTTTCGTACGCATGTTATGCAACGAAGATATTACTCTATTGTTTCAAAAAGAGAATAGTCATTGCCGCTGTCCCTTAACACAAGGAACTATTTTTACTACGCCACCTTAGGCCAGTAAATGTATGGTTTCAAGGCACATTTCGCCAGTATAACTACATCCCATTTGCCACTATGGTGGCATAAACGGTATCTGCCGAGTCCCTTCTTGTTTATTCTTTTGTGTCATTTACCGGTCTCCTACTGTAAATAGTGCCACTGCAGTCACACCACCAATGTACAGCAATAAGTTTTCAAAGGACTATAGTACGACAGGGACACTGGTGCTTTTGACCTGAATTCACTAAAAGTCAACCATGGCATCAAGGAACCTCAAGAACAATTTACTCCGTGCCGTTTGCTCCTACTAATTGGCTAATTAGTTTTTGCCAAGGAATATTTCCATTGAACCGAGTTCCAATAATCAAACAAGTAATCACACAAATCTAAGAATTCCATACAACGTGGTACTATAGCCAAATGCGCATACTACAAATTTATTACAGCATAATCTCCAAAGCGGTGGAGTATTCATAATAAAGTCTAATTGTAGAACAATCAGCCAATCAATAAATTTATCAGTCACTAACAGCAAGCAATATAGTCAAATAATAATGTAATTGCCCTAAAGAACAATTGTAGATGAAACTTATAAGGAGGTTTCAGTTACTTAATACAAGTATGTGATTTGGATTTGATTTTAACGTAGCTTTCACAATCTTTCAGTCATATCCCTATGATGTCTGCAGGGTGGCAGTTTATAGTGATGTCGAGTACTGGGGCATCATGCCGCAGACATGTAACGCGATGTCCCACCTAGTCATATTATTTTGACACCAGCCGACTAGTCCTAATACTAACCTCTTAACGCTAAGCGCCTAGCGAGGCAGCTGTTAGTACCAATTTTATCTCTTTGCTAAGATTTGGCATTGGTTCTAACCCGCAATCTCCCATATCCGCGGCAGACGCTCTAACCACTAGGTCACCTGATCGGTCGTACTAATTCTTAAGACTGAACAAGATATGCAAACCTATCCTCTTTGATCATAATGTATCAATGCCTTCGTGATTTTATCAAATAGCGTGCGTCCTTAGTTTGCATGGATTATACAGAATATTTGTGTAAACGTGTGCGTTATCGAATGCATTGCTAAATTTCATAGTCCTTAGAATTGATAATACAGTTCTATCATTGATACATTACCATTTGCTATTAATTTCCTGCCTTAAACTCCATTTCTTTTCGCTCTAACATCGCCAGAACAAATGTCCTCGGTATGCGGTTCCATACTAGAGTCCTCGATAACCACCAAATACACGAATGTGCGTGCGTGCATGTATGTATGTATGTATGTATGTATGTATGTATGTATGTATGTATGTATGTATGTATGTATGTATGTATGTATGTATGTATGCATGCATGCAATATGCCCAACTTTCATGTATTCGAGCTCCCTCGATGTTATTGACCAGTGTGAGGAGATAGAACATTGACAGAGAACTAAGCGAGACTATTGAGAAGAAGTAAACAAATACGAGCCATTGTAAACAATAAAATCAATTATATTTTTAATTAATTAAAACATAAACTAAAAATAATTAAAATTTCAGTCCAACAGATTTACATTAACGGAATTTAACATCAGTATTCAGTTTACTGATTCGTTAATGATAGTAACGAGTGGTGAATAGAGTACAACGTCCACGCCTGTCTTGCATAACCTGGCGTCGTTCTTTTAGGCTTTGAATATTCCACGTCTAGCGTGTATGGTTGGTTCTTTTTTTGACCCTTCCTATTCTTAACTCTCTATTTGTGAAAATCCATTTTGTACTGTCCTCATCGGATTCTCGGAGATGGAGATAGAAAGCTGTTCCTTTAAATGACAAGATTATGGCCAAAACGGTTTGTTTCACCACCTATCCGATTATATCTTAAATCTCTCACTTTCGTTATTCAGAAAGGTAAATAGCTATCCAGACTGCATACATTCTGACATACTGTGGCCATCACTATTAACGTTTCTTGCAGATGTCCCCTGTAACTTACACCCATAATTACATCCAAGTCTGGCCTAAGTAGGTCTCGCTTTACAGCAGCGACCGATACGTGGGAGGTGTATAAAAACTTATTACCATACGTTTTCATACAACTGGCTATGTACATACGATGCTGCCGTATATATCAGCACACATTACTATACGTCTCATTACAACTGGCTAATCAATTTCACTCAATATGATAAATGCTTTATTACTATTGATTCACTAAATTCTAACTTAGAGTAACCAATAACCTGCAATATCAATTAGGCATTGCGAAATCATATATAAATATGCAATTATGATTGCCCTCCCAAAGACAAAGGAAAATAATTCATATAACCATACGAAATTATATATATATATATATATATATATATATATATATATATATATATATATATATATATATATATATATATATATATATATATATGGATTAATTCATAAATCCCTATGAAATACTAAACATTTGAACGATATGATTAATTCATGTAACCCTATGAAATGCTACACGTTTGAAATTAAGATTAATACATATAATCTTATAAAATACTGTTACAAGCAAGCCAGGGTTTTTGCTTGACCGAGCGGTGTCAAAACCCTGGCGCGATTCCCGCTAGAAGTCATAAGTTTACCCCAAATTTCCAAAGACTTCTATACAACTTCAGTTGTAAGTTGGAAAGCCCGACATGTCCATTCTATAACTAAATTTTACTCTAATCAATGCAAGACCACATTATTCACAACATGCCAAATATCCATCAACCGCACATCCGTATAGTTTATCTTCATCAACTTTCGGTATCGTCAGCAGTTTACACCGGAAAAACTCTACAACTATTCCTAACACATGGAGTTATTTTAACTATGCCACCCGAGGCCAGTCAATCTACCATTTCAAGGCACATAACACCAATAAAACTACATCACCTTTGCCACCATGGTGACATAAACGATATCTGCCGAGTCCCTTCTCATTTATTCCATTGTGTAATTTACCGGTTTCCTACCATAAATACTGCCACTGCAGTCACAGCACCAATGTACACCTCTAGATTTCATAAAGTACTACACCACGACAGGGACAGTCGTGCGGATTGGGTCTGAATTCGCTACTCATTGACCATGGCATCTTGGAAACTCACTAACACTTTCTTTCCGTGATGTTTGTTACTAATAATTGGCTAATTATTTCGGGCTAAAAATATTTCCCATTACACTGAATCCAAATAATTAAACAAATAATTACACAAACCTAAGAATTGCTTAAACGGGGCGCTACAACCAAATGCACATCTTAAATTTTTTTACAATATTACACACCTGAAAATTAAGATTATATCACAAATCTGTCAATTCTATCAATGAACTAATAACTCAAATTAAAGAATAAATTGCATATCACTCTGACATATCAACAGAGTCCAATGAAATGAATACACGATACATGCATGAATCATAAGCATATGAAACACAATTGCATAAAACCAAACAAACGAAATAGAATATTATATGGAATTATAATTGTGCACATAAATGCTGTTTATTTTACACACAATCGTGAGTCCTAGCACTATATCCTATCCTTTCCTTTCAAGACATCTATCTGGCCTATCTACTTTGTTCACGAGAGAAAACTATTCTCAGATTTCCTACGGAGCTAGCTTTGTCTTCTCTCAAGAAAAAATCGGACTAAAGAATTCTGAGCTAACCTGCTACCTTAAATTTCCCCATTATTTCTAAACTGTAAGCTTCAATTTTAACTGACCAATAAAAAGCAACTGTTTCTAAATTCCCTCCCCCCAAATCATATCATTCATCAGTATTTGATAGCCTAGACTATGATGCAATTAACTTTAGTTTGAAGATCAATTATCTGACCTAGGGTCTACTCCAACCGATACGGTAGGTAATTTTAATGCACTCTCTGTCACTATAGCGTTACCATGACTGGATCAATTCCACTGAAGCTTAGACGTAGGCCTTTCTATGTTTCAGAGATGAAATAAGGGAAATATCAGAGTGAATTTTCTCAAGACCTTTCTGGCTTGGCTATGATAACTTTAATGCACAATTTATTCAACTTTAGGATTAAGCACTTCTGCAAAATTCGACGCATTACACACCGTATGAACACACGCATGTACACACCCAGGTACGCCCGAACATATATATGTATGCCTGTGTGTATCAACCTATCCACCTAAGTATATCCATTTGTATCTGTTTTATAATATGTGAATGTGTGTGTATTTAAGCATGTATGTACATATTTATTTTTGTATTTATGACCGATATATTTACATGTACTTTTTTGATTAAATTTGCTTTGATTATCATACTTTATGTTTTTATTATTTTCATCTTTGTGTTTATATTGTCCTTGCTGAATATAATAACTGATATTTTTCAAGGGAATTACAATTTCTTCTTTGCACAGCAACTGTGGGTTATGTATAATGAATAATTGCTAATTGATGCACCACCCTCTGTTATGTCGCTGCTTGTTGTGAATTATTGATAACTAAATAAAGGCTTCATTATTTTGACGAATGAATGTTACACTCAACCACGCATGCCAAATATTGGTTAGATTGCTAAACCATTATTCACTCAAATATATTAAAAGACGACGAGAAAAAAAGAATAATGACTAAAAAAAATCTCACTTCCATTTTATGTATCGATGGATTTTCCCTTTCATTATTACGCATTACTTTCTTTCTCACTCCTCCCCTCGCAATTACTTATGTATGTATGTATGTATGTATGTATGTATGTATGTATGTATGTATGTATGTATGTATGTATGTATGTATGTATGTATGTATGTATGTATGTATGTATGTATGTATGTATGCATGCATGCTTGGAAAAAGATTCACTGCAAACAATATACTACAATAAAACAGAAGCAATAATAATAATACATGTAATAATAATAATAATAATAATAATAATAATAATAATAATAATAATAATAATAATAATAAATGTTAGAGGGTACAACTCGTTTAGTTAGTTTCACACGCGGTAAAGCATATAATTTAGGGCTAAAATGGGCTAAATTATAAAATGCATCACTGTCACTTATTTACAGAGGTAGATTTGTATACATTCATTCATATACGTGTTATATCATGTATGTAGATAATTCTTGAGTATTTACCCCTCATCATCTTTTTTACCTTTTTTTTATAAAAATGCTAAAAGGAATTCCAGTCAACGTATAAATGTTATTTGATTTAAAAATTAAAATTGGCTCAAATCTGTGTTGAACACAATCTCTGGAAGTTTCGAGAAAACGTATGAATGAAGACAGTTCAGTGTTCTGCTTGAATTAATGTCTTTATTTAATACAAAAGGGTCACAGTCTACAATTATTCAGATCTCTGTCTCAACCAACTGTCGCCTTTTTCAGCATTTTTCATCTTTCAAACCAGTTTATCGAGGGATTTCGAAGTAGAGAAACGAGTAAATGAAATTACGATCCGTCGCATAAAACTTAAACAAGCGGTTTGGTTTTTGATAACTCATTGATTTTGAATCACAGTCTATTAAATTGGGCTGTTATTGAACCATTTATGACTGGGAAAAATCTCGTTTATGACCTTTATCTAATGTATCTTCATTGAGGATAGCCCAGCAGAAAAGATCTATGACTTTCCGGTCAACGTGATAAATCGAGTAAAGAGCGACAGTTTCCACTTCGATGGCCGTTTTCCAAGAAACAGGAAATTAACTGGCGCTGATCAATCTTTATTCCGAAAAACATGTCTTTTCTACAGTCTATTCCCCATGAAAACGCTTGTCGCTTTGTTTATTTTTATATGTTATAATTACACCCATAGATCCAGACCGACCGTGCCTGTTGGGTTTTACGATTGGAAAGGACGAGTCACGAGAATGCTTCAGATCACCAAGAAAATTTATAGAAAAATTAAAAAAAAAATATAAAATAAAATAATACTAACCAAATTATGGGACTCGTACATCAACACCCTGGATTTATGGGCGTAATTAAGAAATTATTTTTAGGAAAGATTGAGCTGGGAGAAAGGAAGGTTAAATTAAATTTTTTTCTCATAGAAATTTAAACATGTCAATTTTTATATACCCTTTTGATGGTATGTATACCACGCGACACCACCCTCGCATGTACCCACTACATGGGCACACCCCACACCAGACACTAAGTTAGTTTATTTGAAACCAATACCATATTTCTTAAGTTCCCTATAGAATCTAGAAATAAGATGTCTACTTTGAGAGTTTTACACTTTGGTTGATGTTAACATCGTTAACGATATGACCGATAGACAGGAGTGAACTATCCGTTGTCTACATAGCCAGTTAAAAGTAAATTAATCAAGATACACAAAGCGAGCATACTAGGCTTTTGGAAAAATCCACTGACTTGGTTTCTGTGAAAGAAACCAAATAAATATTTTCATCCATAGTTTTTGGGGCATTGAATGCTCCACGGGAATTGACACCGGTAGGGCACTAGAGGGGACTGTGGAAAATTCTATGTTAAAAATTGTACATAGGTTTTGTGAGCGGGTGGCACTTTAAAAATATTATGCTTAAATTGTCCATAAGTTTAACATACACTAATACGCGCTAAACACACATACGCACGCGCGCGCGCACACACACCAACACACCGACAGACAGACACACACACGCATTGATTAGTATCTCTCTTTAATATAGATCTAGGTGGCCCTGAAAAAGGGCCGTTATTTGTCGTCAACCGAAGAGTGGTTTGCAAATACTGCATTTCATCATTTTCTTCTCTAACTTCTGGTTATTGCAGGTCCATACATCATATACTCTCCCTGACATCCCTGTCTTTCCACGTGCACTCTTCTCTTCCATATCGCTTTGTCCGTAATGTTGGCAATGGTTCACGATGTTTTCAAAGACATTTAGTAGTTTGGGTTGAATAGCATTATCGAAACAATGGAGGAAGAATAACAGTGGACAAGATCACGCATACCCGTGTATGTATGTGTGTGTGTGTGTGCGCGTGTGTGTGTGCGTGTGTTAGATTTTTAATGTAGCTTGAACAACTTTAGTAATATTGCTATGATGTCTGCAGTGTGATAGTTTATAGTGATATCTATCATTGATGTCTTCATGCCGCAGACATATAGCATGATGTCCAACCCAATCAGGCACATCAGTCCTAACACAAACCTCTTAATGCTGAGCGTTTTGCGAGGCAGCTGTTAGTACCATTTTTGTAAGTATTTGGCATGACTCGGCTGGGGTTCGAAATCGCCACGAAAGTTCATTTTTGGCCTCTTTGTTTCTTCCCGTCACTGTCTCTTTCTTAAGAATTTCTGTCGTGGTATTTATAGTTGTCTTGCCTTTGTGAATTTTTTGACGGTAATGGGATCTTCTTCTTCTTCTTCTTCTTTGTTTTGCTGTATGCTGTTCTTGATTGTTCTTTTCGTTTTGAGACACTGTTAAGACCAATATTTTTTTACCCATTTTTTGTACTTCATCTTATTAAAAGCAGACTTTCGAATCACTGTCTGTAAATATCTGACACATTCTCTTAGTAGGGTGAGAATCTCTCTCTCTCTCTCTCTCTCTCTCTCTCTCTCTCTCTCTCTCTCTCTCTCTCTCTCTCTCACACACACACACACACAACTATCACCCCCTTGCCGAGAAGAAACCTGAACTTAAGAAGATGCCTAGAATACGACAACTATCGGTGGCGTCCATAAGCCCAATGAAGTGTTAGTAAAGGTGCATATCAGTGATTCTAAAATGACACGAGGGAAACATAACTATCTACCAAACTACAAGGCCGACAAGAGTCAACATCAACCAAGAAAAAAAAAAGCCGTTCAGTAGCTCTTTAAGAGTTGTTTTAACAGATTCGGTGATTTATGGTTAGAAACTTTGAAACAATAATGCCAAGCTAAAGAAAACAATCGTTTGACACTTTCCATCTATCACGACAGTTTTAAATCGCCTGTCCGGACCGAGTTTACAATATTGACAGAATTAGCATCTTCCAAAACGTATGGACGAAAGTCAGCACGTTCAACAATCAAATCACAGGTGAAATCTAACCGATGGAAATGCCACTCCTCTCGTGACGCAGGTTTCATCTCCAAGAGGTAACAGACACAGAAAATGCTATTGGTGGAGGCAATTAGCAGCACTCACGTTACTATAGTCCAAATTGATAGCGGCAAGATCAAACGTGCTTAGTTAGGCCTTGCCATAGTCGTGGCCCGAACTTATCCGAAAAAAAAAAAAAACAACAAAACAACGAAACTGCAGAATGGAAAGGACTATGGGATTGGATTAAACGATCATATTAACCCCTAAACTGAGAAAAGCAGAAAGTCATTTGCAGCAAGCAAACATTTTGAAAGAAACTGCCTAATTCAGGAAATACAGAAACTTCAAAACGTGTTGGCTCTTCGTTTAACGTGAAAGTATGCACTTATATTTTTTGTAGGTCTCGTATTTCGAGGACCAGAATTTCCTGATGGAGAGTATATTCACGTGTATCATAATGGTCACTTCGATAGTGTTACCAGCGTCATAGTTGCTATTGCGATAGATGTGACAAAAGATTTACAAAACTTTGGACCATCTTAATCACTGTAGAGAGATATACCGAGGGATTTTAACGTACAGATCTCGCGTTCCTTAAGGAAAAGAAAGATTTATTTGTTCTACTTGCAAGCGACCGTTGTTACAAACAACGATGCATCAAACATATCCAACAACAGAAAAATGCTTGACAACTATTGAGATTGTACTCATTTTTTGTCAAAACAAATTTCATACATTTGTCCACGAAAGAAAAAATGCCGTTTTGTGACCAAGTTGAGGACTTCGAGGATCAATGTTACATTATAATGTATGGCAATTAACTTGACGAAGAATGAAAGAAATATCTAAACAAGAGCAAAAGAAATAAGCTGATTTGATCCTTTTTTTACTTTGTATGTATACCGCAGATTGCGAATCACGTCCCCAATTTCGTGTAGCTCGTCGTGTTTGTCACAAGTGCATACAATCATTCTATTTTTCATTGACCAAATTGCAGTAAGATTTTTTAACGACGAAGAAAATGTGTCTTGAGACCCGTACTGTTGCCTATTTTGCCAAATGGGATTTAGACCTTACCGTCGATACTAGAATATGACATTTAATCTAAAGGCGATTATCATCAATATCCAATAATGGCTCATAATTTCTCAGGATTCAACGCAACATTTCTTTTGAAATATTATTTAGAACATGGCACCGAATGACCAATTGTAATCGAATGGTTTCAAGCTCGAATACATGAAAGTTGGACAAGTATAGTTAACAGATTACAGTTATTTAGCTATGCCTTTAAAATAAACTCATAAAACGTTTGAAATAACAGAAATAGTATAAGGATTTTTTTAAAAACACTTTTTCAATACCGAAGCTGATCAATACGTTGTACTTCTACGTCTGTCTGCCGTTCAACACTTCGACCCCGACGGTATGCAGGAGTGCAACTAGAACCTCATTCTTCGATCCGTTTGACTTGCAAGTAGAAAAATCTTGAAATATTGCTGATCTGATATGGACATTTTGCAAAGGTGTTGTCAAAACTTTCGATAATTATTTCTAGATCACGGAAGTATCAATCCTTTGAAAGAACCTTCTACCATCGCAAAAGCATTTATATTAGTCTCTCGAAAAATCGTCATGCCAAAGAAAAAAAAATCAAGCCCTCAGTCCCATCTCTCTGTCAGCCGTCGTTACGCCTTCAAATCTTTACGCTGATACCATTATTTGTGTGAAACTTATAACAAATGGACAAAACATATTAAAAACGGTAGAGAAAATAAAACTCAAAACCTTTCTGTAGATGGTAGGGATTTATAAGAGCCCTGATGATGTATATATTCTAGAGAAGGTGCCCGGTGTTATATTTATACCGGATTACCGCGGTATTTATTCCTGTGGTTACATGCCACCATGTTTTGTCATTGTACCGGCACTTTGGGTAGTTTATATTTGTAAATATTGAACGGAAATTCCAGATTTTTTTAAAATTTAATTACGATTTGAAAGATATTAACAGCGCGTTTTCCTTTCTAATGACAAATGACAGACTTTTAAAAAATATTTATCTTTGTTTTACAAAACGGTGGTATCTATGACAATGTGATGCTGACTATTAACAGATATGTATCATCCTTGAATCATTTGTTTGAGGCGTGTCACATAGACCAACCGGTGACCAAATTGAATGTCATGAATGACATTCGGGCCTAACCCAACTTTTTGAAAAAGATTTGATACAGAAAACTCCATGCTTAAAACCATAACAGAAAGAAAAAAAACAAATATCCTTGTTTAGTTATTTACTGGCGTATTTGAATGTGTTAAGTATATATATATTGCTTTGTAAGACCGCGAATTATCACTTGATTTTCAGGAGTGCAATTGGTCTGTCTGAACTTAACGTAATTTTCTCAAATGCACTCAACAATTTTTCGTTTGTGGATTCAGTATGCTTTATGTTTACTGGCCCTGGTGTTGTCAGCCCACTTGAAATTTTGCTGCCATTTATATAGGTAGTATATCTATTAAATGTTAGACTTCAGAATTAATGATATATATTATGTCAGCACAATGTTTTTCACAGTATCGGCTACAGCGTAACCGTGACACTTTAGTTACAGCGTTTAGATTACAGCTTATACAACCAACGTTTCTTCTTTTATCTTAAGATAATTATTTTTTTTCTACATACTATCATGGATATATTATAGAGTTATTTAAATCATATCAATATATATTTTCCAGTTATTGACAGACAGAAATTAAACAAAACATTGTAAAATCCCTGATATGGTATATTTAATTGTCGGTCCTTGATATAATTACGGTATACCGTGGTACGTATTGCGGCACGATCAGAAATACAGTGGTATATGGAGTTACATTGTTCGTGGTACACATATTAAAATTCCTGTGAAGTTTCTTTTGCGGTTGCATCGCTTCTTTTCCTCAAGCAAACGTTTAAGTCTTTTCTAAGGGTTCATAATGGAGGAGTTTTACGAACAAACTTACCAAACTACGCCTAAAGTTCGATAGTCAAAACATACACAGTGATAGAAATGTAGGAAAACGACAACGATCAACATTTGAAAACCGACCCTGAATGCAAACGCATTGCCAAAATTACGACTTCAAGCCTTTGTATGTCCGTTTAAAATTATATGATACCATAAAACTTTCAGAGGACCGAGTCCTTTACTTTGATATCGATAGCTGTGTGTATGCCTTTACTTTGACATCGATAGTTGTATGTACAACGATCGCCCTCGTTGCATTCAAACATACATCGAAGACGACCTTTTTAGAGCATGGACTGACGAACACCCAGAATAGACTACTGTAAGTTTTGTCAGCCGTTGACCCAAAAATTAATACAGAGACCAACATGGACCAGTGCATACCAAACGCAAATGACTGATACCGAGCTATTGCATAAGTCAAGTAGTCAACTTTGACGTTTTTAAGGAATCTTACAAACCGAACAAGCTCATTAAACCATACAAAACATTTGTTCCGCAAAAATTGAACGCTTGCAAATGCACCAAATGGTCAGTCGGCCTATAGAAAAGATTTATCAAACTGTGTACGAGAAATGAGGGCGATAAGCAGCCTGATACCCCCATGCAATCTGTGTTGATACTGATGGATCTGTGACATTAGCGAAACAGCATGACCTTGCTGCTCATCTTCTATTTAAAGCAATGCCGTTGGTGTGTCTAAGAGAATATAATTAAAGAAAATTATCGCACCCCCACCTCTTTCCTATCCTCTCTAGACCAATCCACGCATGCATGTACTGAAGACACATTGACTCATGTTTTGCTGTATAAATAATGTCAACCCAAAAATAATTCGTTTGATTCCTTCTTTTAAATTCACTTATGGTGGCGGCGCTCCTAACAGGAGTGTAGAGAACTATCACAGACCCTGGAACAAGAAACATCCAGTCATCTCTTAGTTCTTGTTCAAACAAAATGTTTCTTTTATAAAATTAAAAAGTGTTGTTTCGTTCCGGGCACCAGGGGTTTCTCTCTCTTCGTGTCGGCCCTGGCTCCTAATACCGTAACAGTACAACAGTACAGGCAGCGAAACAAACACAAATAGAACCAAGTGCGCTACCCCCACAGCAGGCTCAGATTAGTCAAGACAAACCTAGAGTTGCACGTGCATAACTCTTTAAGGCAAAGTAATAAAACCCGAATCTAAACAATTATTTTCTAACGCCTTGGAAACAAATTGAGTGCAAACTGCAATTACCTCCCCTCTCTCAAACACTCTTTAAAACTATCCGTTACCAACCCGCTTCTCACAGTAGTTATAGGTGCAGAGGTTTTCAAACATGTTCAGAATATATCAGATAAGAGTGCAAGGCGACAAATCCCCATATCTGACAGCAAAACTCTAAATTACCACCTGAAATAAATGGAATACAAGCAAGATGTCGGAGCATCCCTCCTTATGAATTACCTTCTGCCTTTTCCAATACACCTGATATTTATCGACCAAACTAATAATTAAATAGTCCACTGTGTCAACACTTATTAGCCAGTGTAACTTGGCCAAATGACCGAACACGACATAACTCCAAAACAAAATCAGTCGTGCAATTCAATTAGTGTGCATATCTTATAAGAATAAAGACAAAAATAACAACCACTCAACACTGTCCGGTAGAGAAGGTGACCACAGCCTTGGAGCTTCCTGGATTTGGTGGAAGAGTTAGAGGTCTATTCCACAAACCTCAACTAAAGAGGATGATTACCTCTTTAAAACCAACCAAGGTCCTATTGAGAGAGGGAGGTCGTGTCGAGGAAGAGGTGGAAAATCTGCAGGGCATAGACAGAGGAAAAGAGGATGAAGGAGTGACAGAATTCCCACATTTCAATGACAACTAGATGACGATAAATAAATACAAGAAAGATATGACATAGCTATTAGATCTCTATGGAGGAGGAAAAGGAAGACAGAGATCTCCACTAAAACATCCTGGAAGAGAAATGCGAAGCCTGTTGTGCCAGACACGGCTGGTGCGACCGCTGTTGAGAGAGAGAGAGAGAGAGAGAGAGAGAGAGAGAGAGAGAGAGAGAGAGAGAGAGAGAGAGAGAGAGAGAGAGAGAGAGAGAGAGAGAGAGAGAGAGAGAGAGAGAGAGAGAGAGAGAGAGAGAGAGAGAGAGAGAGAGAGAAAGAGAGAGAGAGAGAGAGAGAGAGAGAGAGAGAGAGAGAGAGAGAGAGAGAGAGAGAGAGAGAGAGAGAGAGACCACCCAGATCTCTAGGAAAGAGAGTTGCTAATTATTTGCCAAACATTTACTTGTTTGTCAACGTGTTTGTTTATAATTAGACCTTAACACCCCTTACCCTTCTTTTTTTGTGGATGCTAGTATCTGCAAAATGTATAGTAATATGCCTATGAACACAGCATCTTTGTCTGGCTGTGTGTTATAGTACCTTGCATGTTTGTAGTATGATGTGTCTATAAACACTCCTACCATTGTTTAATAGTTTAGTATGTTTGTGTGTGTGTGTCTACTTTATCAACCCTTCGTTTACATCCTTCCCCATCTTTTGTAATGGGTTGTTTGTGTGCATATAAGTAAAGAGTGTATGTATGTCTCCTGCTGTGCTTGACGGAGTTGTTATAAAATACAATAACAACAACAGATATATAACAAAAAGAAATTCACTCATAAGCAACTTGATGTTCTCCAATTTGATCAAACCATAGAGAAACATGTCACACACACACACACACACATTCACGTCAAGCTATTTGATGCAGCTCCAGACACACAGGCAATACACATCACTGGTCACACAAAACCAAACTCACAAAAGTGCTACTGGAAGCCGGCAAAATCCAGAAATGTGCTAGGTAAAACTGGTTTGTTCTAACTTTATCGAACATCCACAATCCGCCCCAGTTGGATCAAATATAACAATGCAATTGCACAATGAAACTCCTCCACTTACCTACCAGAGTAGTTCATTCACCAGTCTACTTGCTATTCCACAAATTTCCATTTCCGTGTAGCGCATCAGGAATCAGTACACAATTAATAAAATCCGGTTCAGTACCCACGAATGTAGTCCCAGTCTATTTTTAGATCACTTTTTCCGGTCTAAATTTGGTGGTGATACTAGAGTTAGATTTTGGCATTCTTTGTAAGGATTTAAAGGCAATTGATTTTTCTTTAAAATGTGAGCTTATGGTGTGGTTGTCTGTGTGTATTTCGGCGACAGTGCACATTGAGTAATAAGGTCATGGTGATGATCCGGAAGTGAAATCTGTGTTCCGTTGCCTGGTGTTTTGTTTACAATTCAGCCTCTCAAAAAAAATGCAGGTCAACCCTTGACAAGAACTAAACCGTCAAGTCATCTTTGAAGGTATTTTAGATTAACATATGATTTGTATTGATTGTCACACAGTGGAAAGTTCAGTACTGAGAAACAAATGTAGAGACCATATAGTAAAATTAATTGTGTACTATGGCCATCACTGCATTAGTGATAGCCACACATGCCATATTTCCAGAATAAAAACTATAATTTTCCAAGAAACTCGTGAATTAGCAATGTCCTGATGTCACTATACACTTCGTTAGAACTGTACCAAGTAAGTATTGTACTGCTCAGTATCACACCGTTGCCTACCATATAAAGTTTTCCAAATTAGAACTGATGACATTTAAAACTTAACCGTATAAATGATAATAATTATTTATTGTTAATCACATTGGTTGGTATCGTTTCTTACAATTTACCTGTCATACGTGTACTATAATAACTAGTTATTATACAGTACATGTATGACAAGTAAATTGTAAGCAAATATACTAGCCCCTGTTGTGATTATTTCATAGGACATCCATCGATTAAATGTGATAATACAGGAATAATATCAGATGTCATTATGTGTTGATTATCTGATACGTAGGACTTGTATTCTTAGGGTCGACATTTTACCTCATTGCCATATTAACATATTCGTCTTAATGCGCAGTATAAACACAAACACACGTGGTTCAAGACTCTAATTGCTCAGTACTTCCAACACATAATAATTATAACTTTTTATTTTATTTTTTTTTTCTTTTCTAAGAGCGCCATATATAGCTAAATTCTACTTAAATTATTATTTAGATTTTCATAAAAGTTCAAAATTTGATGTTCTTGATATAAGTACATGATGACAATTGTTTTGAATCTTCAAAATCAATTATAGAGTGAAAATTTATTATAATTTAGTTGGAAAAAGTTGGTGATGAAATAATATATGCATGCGTTTTTTTTATTTTTATATATACCAAGATAAGAAAATCTCAGTCTCAGAGTTACATTGTATCTCTAAATAAATAACGTAACTCCTAGACTGAGATTGTCTCAGTCCAAATCCCAACATTAACCTGCATAACAAATTGCCAGTATGAAATATACCACGTTGTCACACTTCGTTATATGCTTTCAAAGAGGGCAATGAAGACGCATTTAAACTGGCTCATTGTTTGGCAGCATTGGTGGATCTCTTCGTGGCTGCGATTTCGTCATGGTGTTTATTGTGTGAGTGACAGACTTTCATATGTATTCTTCATTAATTAACCCAGCCATCTCCATTGTTCTTTCGTGATCGTTATTGTGGTTCTTAATTGCCAAACGATCATAGTAGTACTCTCTTCGGTATGATCCGAGATCATAATGATCATTAACCTTGCTTCTTACAGATTATAAATCTTGTAGATTGAGGGTCCGACAGAGGCAGACAGACAGACAGACAGACGGACGGACGGACAGATAGATATACATTAAAATGCACACACATCCATATCTCAGCCATGTTGGTACTGCTAATTGTCAATAGAAAATTGTTGAAATTGGATTGTTCCCTCGGTTGTTCATTCCAAATGGACAGCACTTTAAAATGGACATCAGTTTAAACCATCTCCAGTATTTGAATTTTAAAGACATTTGTATCGATCGCCACTCTCACATTTAGCGGTACTTATGACTTTTATCATCAGGCATGCAAATAATACTTGTTATCTAAACATTTAACGAAAATTGAATTAGGATGGGAACGAACGTTGATCACGATTTATTGTCCCAATCGGATGCTGTTTTTCTTCAGATATCTTTCCATCAACAGCAAAAAATATCCAAGAAACAGGTTAATGAAATAAAACGTCCGTGTAATTTCAATATTAAAATGTTGATTAACGAGGAATATAGAACGTGTGCCTTAATGGACATTAAAGAAACCAATAATACAAACGAAAATCCAGATTTAGTGCGCGAGCATCAACACAGGGGCCGTAAAACGCATGATCGCCTGTTTGAACATGAAAGCGACCTTCCTGATGTATCTCAGGGACAGCTAATTAAGTGTTTCCGTGTAATAAGGGTATCTATCTTAATGTCCTGAAGGGCTTCACCGATGCATTGCGATAATTTCCTTTACCAATGGTTCTGATAAAACAAATGTTGTCCATATTGATATATACCAAATGAGTTTTTGGGGAATCATTCCAATTACATTTATATCCTTAATGTGAATTTGACATGCAAATGAGAGATGTAGCATAGCTTCATTCCCGCCTGACTCATTGTGCAAGACAGTGTTTCGCGAAGGTATTGTGCCATATATCAATTCATAATACAGAATTGCATAACCGTGATGGACGGTAAACACGGCTACAGCTCATTTGTGTTCTCTTGTCAACGACGAGATATTCTGTATACCCATAAAGAAGTCATGATAGATGAGAAACATCACACAAGTATTAGGAGAAAAAGAAGATGCTATCGGTGTAATTCTTTAAATAATTACATGGCGAAAGGTTCATTATGGTATATTTACAACTTAATGTGATTGGTCCCGTGATACAATACTTGCAAGGTGAAAAATTAGCAAGGATGATCATTACCAGAATGAGTCAACATGCACGCGGATATTTTTTTTAATATAAAATAACATCCATTAGCTGCTGCGTGAAACTGTGATTGGAATTGCACATTCTAGACACAAGTCTGTGAGGTACAGTTTAGCAACTCCAAGAGGCAAAAATGGTGAAATACAACAGTTCGCCAAAAATGCAAAGGACGACAAAATATTCGAATCAAATGTAATTATGAACCATGACGCAGTTTATTAAAAGGTATGGATATTACAAAATTTTTAAACGATAGCTTACAAACCACAGAGACAATAAGGAGTAAGGGCACCCACACACATAGGCATGGAAGGGGGTATTTGCCCCCGTTTCACCACTAAACATGTTTTAGCCTACATCAGTAAAACATAATAGCTGATCACAACCTATATACCCCCCCAATAAAAACTTTTACCGGCGCCCCTGATTAAGGGTCAATTCTTAAATAGAAGGTTTTTATTATTGTACAAACCACGCTCTTTTAAATATTCCAAGGCCATATCAGGTGGAATATGATCACTTTACACATTGCACGATGGGCAGAATACCTTCATTTGTATCCTCTTACGACGTGCAGAAAGGTGCATCGAGTCAATTCTACATAATTTATCACGCATGTAGGAGGGAGGGAGGGTAGGGGCGTGGTATGATTTATCGGCCAAGTCAGGATAAACACCACACTTACTAATTAAGATGATACTTTGTCAAAAAGCTATTTTTTCTTTTTGAACTGTTTGGCCACTGTAAGACTTAATTCTATTCACTTGTCTGACACGGTAGCCATGACTGTAATGCCTCCCAACCACGAACCCAAAAAACAAAACAAACAATAAAACAAAACAAAATTAAAACAAAATAAAACAAAAACAATTTTCTATAATAATACAACTATTACTATTATTTGTATATTTTTCCACCTGTTGCAAACATCGCGATGTGTTTCCGCGAGTGATGTACATAAACATGTATTATGTTATGTTATGTTATGTTATGTTATGTTATGTTATGTTATGTTATGTTATGTTATGTTATGTTATGTTATGTTATGTTATGTTATGTTATGTTATGTTATGTTATATCATATTATATTCTATTATTTAAATTATTCACTAATCAAAATGGACCTTGCCAATAAACACAAAACAATCTTACCTCTTTTGATACCATAAAAGATTTGGTGTTTGATTCTATCCTTCACCATGAACCAATACAAATTCCTGAACAAGTCCCTAGAAAGGACGTGAAATCGGTGTTTAATAATAATCTAGTTGCTCATTGCTAGCAATCTGTATTTATTCTTATGTCAGACGTTTGTTCCGCGCCTGTACACAATACGAGGTTTAATGTAGGCATTAAAGACGCGCTTTCTAACATGACTGAAATGCATTAGAATATTATTTTTGAAGAGAAACTGTGGTAAAACTTTGTGCACAAGCTGAGTGATATGAATATCCTAAATGTAGATTTTCAACAATAAATGTCCCAAAGTGTTTTTGAAACGAAACGTTTTTCAGGTGAATATCTGATTTATGTAAGTTCAAGTCCAGTTTATTGTCGATTACCAATTTTACGCAAGTTTTATTTTCTCAGCGGGTTGATTATCGTGATATTAGATTGATAGCATTAAAAATATTCGGACCACCTCAATCTTTTCTAGGTCTGGATTGACCGTAGAAATTACCGAGAAGTTCCAAAGGAAATAAAAAAGAAGATTTATTCGCATCTTATGGGCCAGTCCTTGTTTAGCAAATAACCTAGGTGTTACGATAGACAGCTAATGGTAGCTATCGGCATACATTGGAGGTGTGATCCATAGGATTAACTTTAATAATTTTAGAAACCGAGACCAAATTAACCCACAGTTTGTTTTCTAGATCAGCTGTTGAATTCCCATGTTATGAACAGTTGTGTCAGCAGCGAACAAGTCAGTTTTGCATGTAATGCGAGATCACATATGTAAATTAGAATTAACATACTTTCAAAATGTCAGAACGAGAGAAGTACCGGTATTTCGAATGTAGCTTAGAGGATCTAACAGTATTTAACCGTGAAACAATTAAACAAATCTTTAATATGAAAACTGATACTGTCAGCGGATATACGGCCATGCTTGTATCACGTACCTACGCCCTATTTGCTGAAAAATGTAGGCCTCGCAGTTAAAAAGGAAAAATAGCTTCAAGTGTGATTTGGAATATCCAACATTTTACAATCTGTCTCTGAAATGTCATTTTAAATTTCAGTTCGATAGAAGGGCGTTGTGTGTGTGTGTGTGTGTGTGTGTGTGTGTGTGTGTGTGTGTGTGTGTGTGATTTGGATTTTAAATGTAGCATTAATGATGTATAGCAGTGTGGCAGTTTACATTGATGTCTAGCACTGGGGTATCATGCCGCAGACATGTAGCATGATTTCCCACCAAGTCACATTATCCTGACACCAGGCCGACCAGTCCTAACGCTAACCTCTTAATGCTGAGCGCCAAGCCAGGCGGCTGTTAGTGCCATTTTTATGTCTTTGGTACGACTCGGTCGGGGATAGAACCCACGACCTCCCTCATCCGAGGAGGACTCTCTAACCACCAGGTCACAGGAACGGTGAAGGGATGGGGGTGCGGTGCCGTCTTCTGAATCTGCGAGGATATGGACAATTTTCCATTGACTGTAATTACAGTTTAATTTAAATATATCTAAGCATGTTTTGATAGCTAAACTGCATGTACTTCTAAAGTTGAGTCGGAAAATATTATTAAAACTTGCTTAAATTGGTTTATTACAAAAGAAGATAAATTACATTTTGAAGCAAACTTTCAGTTCCAAATCCATTTTCTAAGATATATTTTTCATCTGCTAGAATGTGTCAGTTCATTTAATTATTTTGTTTAAAAATGATATTGCGTATTAGGTCGCTGCTGCTGCTGATGATGATGATTATGATTATTTATTTATTTATTATTATTTTGTTTATGAACATTACAAATATCAAATATTCGCTTTCCAACGACGATCTTCACTCTTAAGCTTGCATATCGATTCAACCAGCAGTGATTGCCTCGTTTTGATTTTTAGCGATCGATATCAGGAACGGCAATGCGTCCGAAATGTATACTGTGAAAGGGGTCTACAATGACACTGTGCTATATATATATATATATATATATATATATATATATATATATATATATATATATATATATATATATATATATATATATATATATATATATATGTATATATATGTGTGTGTGTGTGTGTGCGCATCTGATGAAATTCACAGACCCGAAGCACTGTAATATCTGATCAATACGCGAAAGTGTAGATGGAATTAGCATATCGGAAACTTGGCAAGTTAACATGGTCTGCAACAAACCGGATCAAAACTAATTTACACCTTGAAGCACGCATTAGTGTGTATTAAATTAGGTAAATCCCATCTCTAGGTTTGCATGCTATTTGCTTCCTAAAATACGCACCGATGTCATATGGCCATATTACTCGTAGTCATATCTACTTTAAACGGGAAGTCCAACACTCGTCTAAGCTCGACATTCTTTTTTAAACACATAGCTGGGAGTTTTTTTTAAAAAAAAATATCGATCACAGTATTAATTTCACGAATTCAAGCAAATTAAAAGTCAAAATAAATGACAAAAGTTTAATTAACACTCCTTGATGTGACGCTCCTAATTTTAAGCTGCTAATACTAAGAATGAAAATTTGGACAAATCTATTTGAGCCGATATTTTAATGTGTCCGGTTTATTTCAGCAGTCCCGATAAAGTCCATTTTGTACGTAAGCAGGATATCCGCATTAATCTGTTGCAGGGATATTGTTATTTTACTGTCTGAGCATGCATATTGCTTTAAAACTTCTGTTTTCTACATTTTCACCAATCCACCTTTCTCCGCTTCTTGTTTTACATAGAGAGCAAGGGAATTATATCAATAACAAAAACAGAGTTCCGGCGTTGTCGATGGGTACTCCATTATAACATTTTTGTTTTGTATTAAGGAGCAAAAGATTGCAGGTATTGTCATGCCATCCATTATATTTATGTTGAACATGCCTGGCACACCATTCTACCCTTAAGATAAAACTTTCGTTATGAAGCTGAGAAAGACAGTCCTACAATTAAGTACTCTTATACTTCGTGAAATAAAAAAACAGCCCCCATATACCACTAGTATTTATTTCGCTAAATATAAGATATAAAATGTAGCACATACTCGTTATCCATGCACGTAACCAATAAGAAAATAATATGCTTCAAACATATTGCATGACCCAATTAAATATTAATTAAAGTGGAATACTTGTCATTATTTAGTTATTTCATCATCAGTATCATAACATTTATAGCTTTTTGTTTTAAAAAAGGTCTTATATTCATCTATGCATCTCCATTCACGTTTTATACCTATAGGTGGGCTCCTGATATTTGATCTAATTGCTTTAGAATGTAAATAATATCCAGGTGAGGAAACAATCTATTGAACTGGCCCATGGCGTTCTGTTTGCTACACCCAGCCTCCTACACCTGATCAGCCCCATTAGATCTTAACTGATGTTTTCTGCACACCTTCATGGCCAAGTCATGTTGTGACAGGTTCTTTGACATGACAACAATAAATCTGAGTACCATTTAAGATCGTTACAGTATATACAAATATGTCTGCCTTTTCAAATCTTTTTTAAGATCTATTTAAGCATTTTCATGGTAAAATGGATTCCAATAAAAACTGCTGGTATACTTGCCACAATTCCTTTACAAAACTTCCGAGGGAATACTGGTTGGACTAGCTTGATTTTCATCGTTCTAAATTCGCTTTTAAAGGAGTTAAATCGCCATTTTACATTCTTAATAACTTGGGTTTTTGAAACATATTTCTGCTGTACACGTTTGGGAAAAAAAATTGTCCATGCGACGTTATTGAGCGGAAGCTTAAAATAGCGATCACCTTGACGTCATTGTGCAAATCAGTCCGTAGGTCCCTCAACAAAGATTAGGGTGAAACTTCACTTTGGCCTGGAAGACCCAAGGTCCAAATACGATCCTTTGGAAAGGCGGTCAAAATTAAAAACCAAAATCATCAAAGCGGCGATAAAATGTTACAATTAGGTGGCATACACCTAGAGATTGATTCTTTTTTTTTTAGAACCATATAAGTACGTCAAGTACGCAAAATTCAAATTTAACAAACATATTCAAAATTCACAACTCAGGTACATTTGGATAATTGAACAGGTGGCTAAGACACCATTGGTATAGGGAGACCCATATGAAAAACTGGTTTAAATTTGATATAACAGTCAACATAACTAAAATAAAGTTTAGTAGACTTAGACAATGGGGACTTTAGTGGGAGGGAGTTGCGACCGGGGCGGGAAAGCTAGTTGTGGATCTGCCTATTACCTGCGATTACATTATGCTTCAATAGGTCTTTTTTTTTTGGTCTCAGACCTCTAGGGGTGAGGAAAAGGCCTAGCACCAAGGCAAAGTGTCCTCTTAAAGGGACTGCAGTCTATGTCCGGGACTGCAAGCAGTCGTATAAGCCTTAGGGCAGTAAGCGACTTAAAACCCGTTGCCTTGCCTTTTAGGGTGAAAGTTATTTTTTAATAGATTACTATCAATAGTACATGTTTCTTTTCTACTTTTTTTTAAAAAAAATCTACCTCAATAAAGGTGGGATTTAAAAAAAACGGTATATTATATTGATACAGCTTTAAATTAAATTTACAGCATTCTACCTTATCTTTAACTGCCGTAAAGGTCAATCGAGCTTTGCCCCGCGTCACGCAGTAATTCCTTTTATCACTTTGGAGGCCATATTTCTAATTAAATTTTTCTCACACTTGAAATATGGACTTACTCGCGATTTCCAACGAGTTCGATAATGCGTTCCATAATAACCGTGATACAGGCGTAAGAATGACGTCATATGCTTGTTGGGATTGTTTCCACTCTGGGGACAATATTTCCCGTCCGATTTTGATCAGTCGTAGAATACTGTCTTATCAAAGATCTCTATTAGTTCATTTATGACGATGGGTGACAATTCCAATATTTTCCTTTAGTTTGGAATAATAATCCTGGGAAAATGATCCTAAAATATAGTGTTTTATTAATTTTTCTAATATAAAATCTGGGCCCCTTTTATGAAATTTAACTTGTCCAATTAAGGTTTATATTCACCACGCTGGTTGAGGTAGGGAATTGTCGTGTCCAGAATAATCGAGGTTCACGCATATTAATTACGTGATCTTGCATCTGACTGACTGAACTTTTGACCTTTCTGGAAGCCGTATTAAATAAAAAAAAACACAACTGTAATTTAGATCAAACCTATATTCTTCCATCATTAGGATGTCAGTAGAGTGCGAGTATGGCAAGAATTGACAATTCCAGTTTTCACTAGCCGAGCAAGATGATGGAATTATTGTTACAAAATTTAAGGTTTTGTTTTGTTTTGTCTGCAGGTATTGGGTTTACGTGAAATTCTGCTTGCCCACCAATGCTTGGTAGTTCTCAGGGCTGATTGGATTATATAATTGTCCTTCCCTGATTGAGCGAGATTCACACAGTGTAATTGGGTGAACGTGCAGCTGAGTGGCTGAACCTGAGCTTTCTGAAAGCTACATTTATGATCCCTGTTTTTATTCTTAAATATAAAAATGAAATATGGGGATATATCATCCACAGACATTAATGATGTGACCTTGAATGATTGGATGAACAGCTTTTCGCTCAAGGTAATGTATTTGTTTCAACCCGTTGTTTATAGGATAATATCATCACGATGTTGGTTTATTAAAACAGTGAAACATTTTGTAAAGTCAAAACATTAGTTTTCTCATAACTCTAGCAGTATCATGGATACTCTAGCAGTATCATGGATACTTTGATCACAATGCTTTTGTAAGGTACCCTATGGTACAAAGCTCTCAGTCTATAGTAATCCATGGTTCAGCACACTAATATCATATGGTACATCTATTCTCGATGTATATAGTAGTTATGCTATTACCTATAGCGATTACTTTCAATGTATTTGTAGTACCGGTACTTATGTTAGTACCCTATCGTGCATTACTAATCATACTTTATTTTTCTGGTAACGTAAAATGTAACATCTAGGTGACATGTTTGCAGTAGCGTCACTAAGGGGGTGCGGACGGCACATGGTCACGCCATCAGAAAGGGTGGAGTTGGGTGTGATACCAAAATGACTATCTATAAAACTGCTGAATTTTTGTGCAGGAAGGGCGTCCATAATGGTGACACCACGAGTTACCGAACATCAGTGTCTTTAAAAGGTTTGAATTTTTGTGCTGGAAGGAGGTCCATGGGGGTGACGCCATGAGTTACCGCACTGGGTGGCACAAACCCTAGTGACGCCACTGCATGTTTGACATCTGCACATAGTGCGATGTCCCAGGCGTTTGAGTGACACATATCTAAGAAAAAGTGTTAATATTTGAAATCAATTTTCATATATGCGGCAGTGTTATCTTCACACATACGCGATTTTTATTTTTAAACTTTTTTCACATTTAAAGGCGCTAATTTAATGCTACGTTCATGGTCTTCTTTTTTAGATACCTATGCAAATAGTCATTCACAACGAAATTTGTGGAAAATGAAGACTTTCTTAATGACTGGCGAAGTCAACAGCCAGTTTGGCATTTGGCGACAATTCCTGAAATTCATTTAACTTCATACAAGTAAAATATCTTTTTAAAGTCCAGATTTAGTATTGTAGAAATAGGTACAATGAAAGACAATATGTTTGCCGCGGTATGTGCTACTACCCATAGCGTAATGATGATCCAATTAATAAAAAAAAAACTAAAAAAAAAACCCTTGGAATTTTTAAAAAGTTTATACAAATATATTAAGGATTTTATGATTTTATCCTTGTATGATTTTGTCTCATCGTGCGTATCTATCTATTCGTCATTGGATAGGTTTGCCTATCTAATGAGTTTTAGATAAATTTTTGTCCACCGATATGGCTTCAGTAACATTTTGCTCAACACTATATAGACACATTTTTGCCGACATGTCTTTAAAACACATACATACATACATACATACATACATACATACATACATACATACATACATACATACATACATACATACATACATACATACATACATACATACATACATACATACATACATACATACATACATACATACATACATACTCAGCTATGAAGGAAACTACAAGATGGCACACACAATACGCTCTTCAAATAGTGGAAATAAACCCACTTCAAAAACAAAGAGAAGGAGTCAGACATATCCAAAGAACAGGTATAGGGTGATTTTGTCATGACATTAATTTGTTCAGGTCGTCCAGTACAATTTTCACGTTCCTACACTAGAGCTTGATATTTGTTATCTTTCATAACAGTAGTAATTTCAGTTTGAGAGAAAACCTCGCCTATACTTGTCAGTTGAATTATTACTTCACAAAAAATACCCGGGGAAACAAATAATATTTGCTCTTATCCAATGTTATAGTACTCTAAAGCAGGAAACAAGTCTTTGATTCAAATTTGTAAAGCAAACAATGATATTATGTCTACTGTATTTTTTTGTAGCTTAATTTCTAAACTGTAAAGCTAAGTTGTTTCAGTGTTAAGCCCCCAAAATTAACTGAGATCCAGAAAATAATGTCGTTCTTGTTTCATACACAAAAATAAAATGGTTCCATCTAAAATGTATAAATCCAATTTATTAACCATTTAAAATATCCATTTCAACTAAAGTTTGTTTATAAGTACCTTCCATCGTACACTATTCTCAGAAAAATCATAAGAATTCATTATATTACAGCTGAAGAGAGAGACCTCCAACAAAATTACAGAATGGTACACTTTTATCTTGTTTTCTATAAATCATGAATGAATACTCGCAAGAAAGATTTCTTCTTATTATCTGATGCTATCCAGTGGAACTAAATTTTTAACCTTGGGTATCAGTTTAAGTTTCAGATCAAAGGGAGAAACCTGACGCATAATAAGCTTATATCTCTCATACCAATCAGACTACAATGAAACCATTATTTACCTTAGTCATCAGATATCTTTTTACAACAGGCATTATTAATTATGTTAAAGGTAACAGTTTATTGTTTGGGTTACTGATGAATATGTTGATTAGCAAATTTGGCCATTTAAAAGAAATACAGTCCAAACATAAATAGTATGTGTAGACAGGATGAGAGCTATACAATATATATTTGAGAATGAGGACTATACAATATTAAGTTGGGGATGAGGTCTGTACGATATCTACTTGAGGACGAGGGCTATACAATGTCTAGTTGAGGATGAGGGCTATACAATATCAATTTGAGGATGAGGGCTATATACTATCTAGTTGAGGATGAGGGCTATACAATATCTAGTTGAGGATGAAGGCTATACAATATCTATTTGAGGATGAGAGCTTACAATACCTAGTTGAGGGTGAGGGCTGTACAATACCTAGCTGAGGATGAGGGCTATATAATATATATTTGAGGATGAGAGCTATACAATATCTATTTGAGGATGAAGGCCATACAATATCTATTTGAGGATGAAGGATATACAATATCTTTTTGAGGATGAAGGCTATAAATAACTATTTGAGGATGAGGGCTGTACAATATCTAGTTGAGGATGGGGGCTATACAATATCTATTTGAGTGATGAGGACTATACAATATCTATTTGAGGATGAGGGTTATACAATATTTAGGTGAGTATGAAGACTATACAATATCTATTTGAGGATGAGGGCTACACAATATCAATTTGAGGATGAGGGCTACACAATATCTATTTGAGGATGAGGGGTATGCAATATTTAGGTGAGGATGAATGCTATACAATATATATTTGAGGATGAGGGCTATACAATATCTATTTGAGGATGAAGGCCATACAATATCTACTTGAGAATGAGGGTTATACAATATCTAGTTGAGGGTGAGGACTGTACAATATCTAGTTGAGGATGAAGGTTATACACTTTATATTTCTATTAGTTGAGAATGAGGTCTGTACAGTATCTAGTTGAGGATGAGGGCAGGGCTATACAATATCTAGGTGAGGATGAAGGCTATACAATATCTAATTGAGGATGAGGGCTGTACAATATCTAGTTGATGATGAGGGCTATATAATATCTAGTGGAAGATGAGGACTAAACAATATCTTGTTGAGGATGAGGGATATACAATATCTAGCTGAGGACATGGCAGAAGTTTTTTATGCATAATCCAAATGAAGCACTAACAGGTGATTAACTGATCCAGTTAAATCAAATGATGAGTATATTTTACCTAGATATATCATTGTTTACCCGAGTAAATTTAAACACACACACACACACACACACACACACACACACACACACACACACACACACACACACTATAAATTAGTTTAATATTTTGGGGTGTATCTTTTGGGATTGTAATAATTTCATTTCCATATGAATTAAATATGATAACATTCCGTAGATATTGTGGACAAGAATGTGCATTTTCTAACAAGATGAAATCAATTTCTAATTTTTAATATTGGAAATTGGTGTAACATTAGAGTACCCATATTGGGAAATAATATAAAATACCCTGAAGTTTTAAATATTAGAATATCCTTATCCAATATTGTAATATTACAAAAATATTCCATTCATTTAGAAAATTTTATATTAGAAAATCTTGTGTACAAAAATACTAGAAAATGATTTTCTAAACATAAAAAGTTAGTTAATTTTATTTAGTAAAAGAAGTGTATGTGGCAATTCTGTTTGCTTATAATACAGTTTCTTTTATACAATAAAAGAAAACTGTTCTAAATCAGAGAAAATGATTATTTTTGTCCAGAATGGTTTCATAATCATGTGAATGGTGAAATTTAGTATAAATTCAGAGCAAATACATTTCATAAGTAGAAATAGAACCTGGGCTAATAAATGAGTGAAAAAAATGGAACTTTTTTAATAGTTACATTGGTACAATTTGAAAATATGCACATTTTGAGATAGTATTCACTGAATTAAAATAATATCCACTGGGATTTCACTCCTATAGTTTCTTTGCCTTTTTCCATATATGTTTGTTATATTTGGACTAATTTGCTAAAATTCTTCTTTATAAAAAAGTATTAACCTTTTTGATACACTTCCCAACTCAGAATGAAACATGTAATGGTTACAGTAATTTTATTCATTTATTTAGAATATATATTAAGCAATAATTCCATGATGGAGTCAAAAGTACTGACAATCAAAGATAATTCCTTCATAGAGTCAAGCACTAACAAAGTTAATTCCTTCATGGAGTCAAGGACCAACATTCAAAGGTAATTCTTTCAGAGAGTTAATGTACTGACATCTAAAGGTAATTCCTTCATAGAGTCAAAGTACCAACATTCAAAGGTAATTCCTTCATAGAGTCAAAGTACCAACATTCAAAGGTAATTCCTTCATAGAGTCAAAGTACCAACATTCAAAGGTAATTCCTTCATAGAGTCAAAGTACCAACATTCAAAGGTAATTCCTTCATAGAGTCAAAGTACCAACATTCAAAAGGAATTTCTTCATGGAATCAAAGTATCAACATTCAAAAGGAATTTCTTCAGTGTGTACAAGTACCAATATCCAAAGTTAATTCTTTGATGGAGTCAAAGAACAACATTCAAATGTAATTCCTTCATGGAGTCAGAGTACTGACATTCAGCAGTAATTCCTTCATTGAGTCAAATTACTGATATCTTAAGGTAATGTCTTTGTACAGTCAAAGCACCAATATTCAATAGTAATTCCTATATGGAGTTGAGTAACAACATTCAAGGGTTATTCTTTCATGGAGTCAAAGTACCAATATTCACATGTAATTCCTTCATAGAGTCAAAATTCTGACATCCTAAAGTAATTCCTTCATAGAGTCAAAATCCTGACATCCTAAAGTAATTCCTTCGTAGAGTCAAAATCCTGACATCCTAAAGTAATTCCTTCATAGAGTCAAAATCCTGACATCCTAAAGTAATTCCTTCATAGAGTCAAAATCCTGACATCCTAAAGTAATTCCTTCATAGAGTTAAAGTACCAAAATTCAAAGGTAATTCCTTCATGGAGGAAACTTACAAATATTCAAAGGTAATTCCTTCATAGAGTCAAAATACAGACATCCAAAGGGGATTTCTTCATGGAATCAAAGTATGGTAACAACATTCAAAGTTAATTACTTCATGGAATCAAAATATCAACATTCAAAAGTAATTCCTTCATAGAGTCAAAGTTATCATCATCATCAATCCCTTTACCCAAGAGGTTGTTGGGGCACCAGAGTTGACTTTACAACTAATTCTCTCCATCTTTCACTGTTCTTTACTGCCCTTTGGGAATCTCCAAATTCCATGCCTGTCAACTCCTTAATGTTGTCCTCCTACTTCTTTTTCTATCTGCTTCTTCTTCTGCACCCTCATAGAGTCAAAGTACTGACATTCAAAGGTAATTCCTTCATGGAGTCAAAGTACTGACATTCAAAGGCAATTCCTTCATGGAGTCAAAGTACTGACATTCAAAGGCAATTCCTTAATGGAGTCAAAGTACTGACATTCAAAGGCAATTCCTTAATGGAATCAAAGTACCAACAGTCAAAACTAATTCCTTCCTAGAGTGAAAGTACTGACATCCAAAGAAAATTCCTTCATGGAGATTATGTATGATACTTCAAAGTAATTCCTTTATGGAGTCAAAGTACTGATGTTCAAAGGAAATTCCTTCATGGAGTGAAAGTAATGACCTTCAAAGGCAAAAGAAACTATGAATAAAAGTTCAAGTATATCAGAAGAATTATATATAATAATAAAATGTTAGAGAAACTTTTACTAACATAAGATCAATATCAATATTCAAATAATATTTTAACAAAATACATATAAATAAAATTAAGCCACTTCCAAACATATAAAACTATTGGTCCATGTGAAATACAACAGCTGCGTGAGGCTTATATGTGCAAAATCCATATCAATTGTTTAAATACATATCAACTCTTTAGGGATACAAGTCTTTAAAAAACTTTTAGGAAGGAATAAATCGCATTGTATTATCACAATGCTATTATTATGGACAAATATCAGATGATCTGCTTTGAAGAAAAAGTATTAACAAAAATAAAGAAACAAGACTGATACAATATTCAGATTAACCCAACACCATGATGGCATGACTGGGACAATGAACAATACCCTTAGATGAAATTTTTTACAGGCTCATCTTTTCACTATGGTATGCATTTTTGTTCCTAAAATTATTAGTTTATTGTGTTTCTTTGTGTACATGACATTCTGTTGTCTTTGGCAAACCTACTTCTGTTCACTACGGAATGAGAATCACCCCATGCATGCACACTTCCATATTGCGTATATTATCATGCAATGTTCATATTTCATTCATAAAATGAACACACTATTGTTCAATCAGATGTTGAAATAATTTTTGTTCCAACTGTTTTTTTTTGTCACACTGACATAATAATTCATATACATGTTATTAAGCATATAATAGAAAGGATATTGACTGAATAAAAAAATAATATGGTCTTCTTCCATGTGCCACAGAATGTCCTTGCAAGCTTGGGCATCCTGCACCACATGACCTTGGGCCCAATAATTTTCAGTGCTCACTTAATAGTTTATACATATTCCAGCATATTCTTAAATACTGATAAAACAAATGTGCCAATGCAACCAAATAGTTACTACTTACAATGAACATGCAGTGTCAAAGCCATTGTTAACTGCATTAAGGGAAGCAAATAAATAATGGATGGTTTACAAGAACAGGTAAGGGTTATTCCCCCATAAACTCCTTTAGAAATAAACCTCTACCATTGAGCAAAATAACTATTCTCAGGAATTATGACAGGTATATTGAGGAATATTGTATTAAAATATTTATCAGTAAAGAAACTTTTCATTTAAGAGATTTCTTTAACTTTGAAAAATTGCCATTCATGTGCATGCAGCTTTAAAATTTAAACATTAGTTGTCCATGTGATAAACACAAACATTGGTTGTCCATGTGATAAACACAAACATTGGTTGTCCATGTGATAAACACAAACATTGGTTGTCCATGTGATAAACACAAACATTAGTTGTCCATGTGATAAACACAAACATTGGTTGTCCATGTGATAAACACCAACATTGGTTGTCCATGTGATAAACACAAACATTAGTTGTCCATGTGATAAACACAAACATTGGTTATCCATGTGATAAACACAAACATTGGTTGTCCATGTGATAAACACAAACATTGGTTGTCCATGTGATAAACACAAACATTGGTTGTCCATGTGATAAACACAAACATTGGTTGTCCATGTGATAAACACAAACATTGGTTGTCCATGTGATAAACACACACATTGGTTGTCCATGTGATAAACACAAACATTAGTTGTCCATGTGATAAACACAAACATTGGTTGTCCATGTGAGGGAATTTAAACATTAGCCGTCCATGAAGGTGGACTAAAACAGCTGTCCCTGTGGGTGAATTAAAATTAGTTGTCCATGTCAGTGAATTAAAACATTAATTGTCCATGTGGGTGAATTTAAACATTAGCTGACCAGCTAGGTTAATATAAAATTAGTTGTCAATGCAAGTGAATTTGAATATTTATTGTCTATTCTAGTGGATCTATACATTAGTTGTTGAGGTATTTGAATTTAAACATTAGTTGTCCATGTGGGTGAATTTAAACATTAGTTGTCCATGTGGGATTAATATAAACATTGGTTGTTCATTTGAGCAAATTTAATCATTAGTCATCCATGAGGGTACAATATTTTAACATTTTTCAAGAGATTTCATGAAAATAAAATGATCTACAGTATCAAAGGAAATGACTGCAAGCCAGCAGAATGTTTTTAATGAAGTAGAAACAAAGACAAAATCTTATATATGTTTATTAATACAAATTTTGTTGACATTTATATAACTAAAAGAGAATTTTAAACAGCAAACAAAATATGCTATAAAAATAATAAATATCAAACATGATGTGCACACAGAATCAACAATATATACAACACTGTAAATGGATCTTCTTTACTAAATAACAGTTACATATACCCATAGGCAGATATACACACACATCTATTCACACACACTGATCTCCACACAGGCAAAATCAAATGCTCATATAAATATAATTTTCTCACATTTTTTATAACAAGTAATGTACTGATGTACAGATCAAGATGTATATACAACGCTGAACAGTTTTTTTCTTCTAAAATTGTAAATTTGCTTTAAATTTTCTGAAATACATTTATGTACAAAAGTTCAATAATTTGTATTTATAAAAAATACAATTCTTAAATACAGAAAATGCACACATGGTACAAATTGTTAAATCTTAAAAATGTCAAAGACTTTAGAGAAAATTTAGCATCATGATCATGTGTAAGCATGTTGTACCATTAGGATTATGGTTACTGGGTCCTGTGCTAAAAAAAATGTTACCATATGTCTGACTCTAACTCAAAGCTTCAAATTAGGCAGAGAATCTCAAAACACTTTAGATCTATATATTATTGAATAAACTAAAAGACATTATATATATACACATATATATATATATATATATATATATATATATATATATATATATATATATATATATATATATATATATATATAAACACTAACAATGGGCTCCATAAAAAGAATGCAGCTTAAGTGAGGGAATAGCTATTTTTATAATGAGGTTGTTTGGTTTTCTATATAAATTACCTTTTCTAAGATAATGAATTTATGAAAAATTATGTAAAATATTATTACAAAAGGTTTCGATACATATGATGTGAACCAGCAAAAAATATTGTCTGTTATGTCACTGCCTTTTGCAAATGAATGTGTAGACATTCTAGTGTTGATTTAAAAATGAACTTGATTCTCTTTTTAAAAACCAAGATCAATATTTGTTTTAAAAAACAATATTGAAACTGATTTTACTGATAAAACAGTAAAAATCAAATTTCAGTGCAATGCCTTTCAATATATTATAATTCTACTCCCTCTGCTGGATATGTAATAAACAATACCAATCCCATCTACATGCAATATATTGCAACAATGTTACAAATACTTCTACATGTCATACCTGAATAAACATATAGCAAGAAATATGACTCTTATGGAAAAGTTTTTAGGCATTGTTTTGGATGGTTGATTGACAATTTTGAATTCTTAATACCAAAGAGTTTATCACATTTATGATGACTGCACTGAAATTAAATTAAAGATAAAATAAAATCACAAATTTCACTTTACCAGTCAAATCAAGTTGTTATAATTTTGATCAGCAAATATGGTCTATTTTATTGTATTCAAGAGTTATCAGTGCATGCTAAAATCTGGAAGTGTATGTATATAGTTTGACTACAATTATCTTGTGAAAATCTCACCATCTGGCAAATGCCAAAATACTGGCGTAAACTTTACTTTAAATCAGATTTCTATTACTGAATGCACTATAAAAACAGAAACAATCTTAGTAAAAACAGCATGGTAATGGACAGTTACACATTTACTGAACTTTTCTATATACCTTTTGCTGAGAGAAAAAAAAAGAAACAATAAACCAACAATATCCTTGAATGATACTGAATTATGTATGTCTCAATCTGTGACTTGCCTATTTGCCAATGAATTATTAGAAAGCAGAGAGGAGAGAACAAGTAAAACACATATGGGAATAATTTTTGATGCATTTTTTGTTTTAGTGTTATTATGATTTTCCCTCAGAAGATGCATCCTGTGCGGAGTCTTTTTTCTTGTTGTGTAGCCTTTTTTGTTTTGCAGCTTGCTCTGCCTCCTGCCTCCTCCTCTCTTCCTCTGCAGCCTTCTGCTGGATCTCCAATATTTCATCCAGAAACTGCAATGTAGCCAAATGATCACACCTCATTAGTTTATCACATAACACTATACTATCACACAGCCTTGATGTTTATCACACATCACTAGTTTCTCACATATCCTTTATTACCCAAAGATTAAAAAAATTAATCTGAAATTAACAATGTTGTAATGTTTTATCCAAAGACAAAAATAAAATACTGATTTCCTTCCACAAACATAAAAAATAACAAGGAAATGTATCTGGACTTTGCATGATCTCATTACAACACCTAAAAAAGTAGTTGTGTATGTATAATTGGGAAAACATACAACCCCCACCCTCACGTGTTTAAAATGCTAAATGCTCATCAAAGTAAATAATTTTTTAAAAAGTCATTTAAATGGCACACTGAATATTATCATCTATAAAATACAGACCATACAAATTTTATCTGCACAGGACAAACAATTTTTTATTAGCAAGTGTGGAAACAATGTGTTCAACCACAGAAAAAGCCCTCAAAGTGTATGGAACATGAAAAATGTCCTTAAATGGTTCATCATTTAGCCTGGTCAAGCATGCTAATAAGTAACTTTAACTCAACAGGTGTATTTATTTGTTGTTACCTTACTAAGCAGTTACTAAGTTATTATGTTAATACGATATGAGCTAAACATGTGTTAAAAAGGTATGAACTATACTTATGTTACAGTAATCATTAGGTATGAACTAAAACCATGTTACTGTGTTAATTAAGTACATGTATGAACTAAATATTATTGTGTTAAGGTATGAAGTTAATATAAGTTATTGTATTAACAAGGTATGAAGTGAATTTAAGTTATTGTGTTAACAAGGCAAGTACAAAACTTAAAAAGCACAGAAAGTGCAAAAAATTACTGAAACTACTGCAAATTCATTTATTTTCTTGGCATAAATTTTCAGTTGTTTACCAACATAAACAGTATATGTACAGTGAGTATATGTACAATAGTTATATGTACAATTATTATAAAACAATTAATATAAGTACTGTGAGAATAAGTACAAATAGTATACGTACAGTGAATATCTATATAATAGGAATATTTACACAGAGAGTATATGTACAATATGTATATGCACAGTTAATATATATATATATATATATATATATATATATATATATATATATAATTTGTATGCATACAGTGAGTATATATACAATTGTATATGTACAGCAAATATATACACAATATGTATATGTACAGTGAATATATGTACAGGGATTATATATAAAATTATTATATACAGAGAGTATATGCATAATTAGTATAGGAACTGTGAGTGTATGTACAATTGGTACATGTACAGTGCAAGTATGTACTATTAGTATATGTACAGTTAATATGTGTATGGTAGATAACCTGCTTTGATTTACATAATTCGTTAAGCACTACAACTACAATTTGGTTGTAGGCCTCCTATGTGTCTAATTTTCAGAAACAAAAGGAAATGTATACTATATTTTCCAACCTAAAAGAATTTTTTTCAAATTTTTTTTAATTTTCCATCCTTCATCCATATATAAGTCAATGTGATGTACAAGATGAATCCAGATCAGCTGCTTGGCTTTGTCTTTTCAATAGTAACTTCCAGTTTTATGAACATTGTTGTTATCAGTGTATTCTATTCAAGATTAACTGGGAAAATGAAGTCACCAAAGCTAACATGCTTTCTCCCCTGTTTTGTTTGCAAAGTACTTCATTACTGAAAACACTGGTCTACAGTTTTTTTTTAAGTTGTCTGCTTCAAAGATAAAATGTGCTATTTATTATGGATTTTGATGTACTGTATTCAACAATGACAATTAAAACAACTGATTGGCTACTAATTCCAATCTATTTAAGTTTTTGCATTTTACATATGTGTATATTGTGCAGATAGAGGTTTAATCATAAATTGTAAATCTAGGTCTTTTCATGTGTTTATGGTTGCTTTACAAGATAATATTTCACCTGTCATGTGCACATCACACTTTAAAAACCAGCAAAAGAATTATATAAATGAAACTTATTATGAAACAAAAGGCAAAAAACTACTATGTATATATATATGTACATAATTTAGTCCTTATTCAGAGATTACTTGGTGCTTCTTGGGTTGTCTCTTGTGTTATTATTGGAGCATCTCTTGTCATTGTCCAGCAAAAGTTTGCAAGCATTGATGAGCTCCATTTGCTTTGATATCATTTCTCCATTGCTGCAATGTCCTGGCACAATCACTTGCCATGCTCATCATTCACTTCTCAGCAGTTCCATGGAAAATAATCTAGATGAGAGTGAAAAATATGTATCTTTAGTGACATGTTGTAACCAAGACTTTTGTATGCCTTGAGGAGGTTTTCCACCATTGTTGTTTCTGAGAAAACTTTTTGCCACTCACTGGAAGGATTTCCATGCTGTCCTTTCCTTGCCACACAGTGCATGGTCAAATGCATCGTTTCAATGTAGTTCATGAATCTGAGGCTCAACAAAGATACCTTCCTTTATCTTAGCTTCACTTAACCTTGGAAATTTTCCAGGGAGGTAATTAAAGCTGCTCTAGTTTTGTCTATGGCCTTGACAATGTTCTTCATCAGACCCAGCATGATGTGCAAGGGTAGTAACAAAATCTTCCTTGAATCAACAAGTGGTGGATAGTAACACTTCCTCCCAGACTCCGATGACAGTTGCAGTGGCCAATCTCTCTTGATGCTGTCTGAATCTCTCACACAACTATACCATCTGCAGAGAAAACAGCAGTATTTTATGTCTCCAATCTGCAGACCAAGCAAGAGAGCAACAACCTTCAAATTGCAACAGAGCTGCCACTGATGTTGGTCATAGTTTATACCCCTCAAAAGATGTTTCATATTTTCATAGGTTTTCTTCATATTGCATGCCTGACCAACTGGAACTGATGGCAAAACATTGCCATTATGCAGCAAAACATATTTAAAACTCGTCTTCAATGAATCAATGAACTCCACTCATCTGGATCATGGATGATGTTGAGGGCTGCCATCACACCATATAGTTGCAGGTTACAAAATCACCTTCAGTGAAGTAGAATGGGACAAGATTCTTTTGATGGTCATGGAACATGGAATTCCTAACATCACCTACTGGGAAATTCCACTGATGTAGTGTGGAGCCCAACAGCTCTCTGCCTTACTCTCAGATAGTTCCAAATCCCTGACAAGGTCATTCAGGCCACCATGCGTTATGAAGTTGGTTCAGAGAAGATGGGAGAAAATATGGGTCATGTAACATTGATGGTTCAGGATTAGAAGTTTCATTTTCTTCCTCTTCCTTGTCTGACTCAAGTTGAGAATGATTCTGGTGCAGTCCTTTTCTGTTGGATACTGGGCGTATAGCTGGTGGAATGTTTGGATAATGCAGTCCACTTTTCTTCTTTGACACACCTTTTACAACTGGAGGCACCATGCAGAAGTAACAATTGCTGATATGTTCTGTTGGCTCTCTCCAAATCGTTGGCACTGCAAAAGGCACAAATTTCCTTCTCCTGTTCAGCCACTGGTGAAGACTTGTTGCACAAGTGTTGTAGCACATGTCCAATTTTGCAGCCAAAATAAAGGTGATAAGGTTTCAGAACAATAATGGTTGCACTGTGCTTTTGTGATATGAAAGTCACCTCACCACAAAAATCTGCATTGTTCACACAAGTAACAAGGCATCCCTACTCACTTTGGCTAAACAGAAATGTGTCCTTTTGCAAAATCAAACACTGACAAATAAGAGAGTCTGACACTATAATTTCTAGAGCTGATATAAGGCAATATGTTCAGCAGAGTGATGTAAACTTAATTATGATTGCATGATCCACAACTTTTAGGAATAACATATGCAATTCATATCATGTATGTTGTTGTTTGTCCTTGGGCCTCGAAGATGACCATAATTTCAAATCTGAGTTGATCTGTGAATGCGCAGATGGCTGGTGAAACCAATCTGCACCCTTAACAGTCTAGATCAATGAGGACAGGGAATTGCTGGGGGCTGGATGGACTGAGGGTTGGTGCTGGCTCTGCTCTTCTTCTGCTTGCGTTTCTGGTGAAGTCTTGACTTGCACGTGAGAATTGAATTTCAGGGAGGAGGAGTTGCGTACTCATCAACCTCACTCTCTTGTCCTCGCCTATCTGGGTCCAGTGGCAAGAGAGAGTCAAGATGGCTGGAGATAGGTAGGATACAGTGGATGGCCAGCAGTGTCTAAGGTGTCTCACTGTGCCCTGGTTGCATTCCACATCCCTTGCTGTAATAATTGCCTTTTTGATTGTTGACCAGCTGTGATGTAGACCAGCTTCAGATTGCATGATTCCTTGTTCTGCCTAAAAAGCTTGTACTGTCCAAACCCAGTCATAGATTTACTCATAGATCCAGTCAAATATATAGTTTAGTCATTTCTGGTCTAAATTGAGATCCCTTCCTTTTATAACTCACTTTTCTTCTGCTGTTCCCAAGTCAAAGATCATACATACTGACCCAGTGTCATATCTTGACAACAAGTGCCAATCAACAATTGAAAGCACCATTTCCATTCTCTGTGACCCAGAGTTAGTGTAGTTTGATTATATGTATTTTGGAAGCATTTTGGTGGTGGACCAGTGGAATTTGAGCCAAATTCCATGACTGTATACACCTTTTAAGTGATACTAAGATATTTCAGAATGCATAAATGTAAAAATCAATCCACATTTTTATTTTTGATATCTCTGGACCACATTTTTCATGGTTTCAAATTCACTGAGATCTGGACTTTGCAGTTACTTCAACAAAGAGGTATGTTAAAAGTCTGATTGAATACAATGGTATACACCTGCAAATAAATTGCTAGTATCATAATTGGTAATATAAAGCAGAGATTCTCAATCTTCTTAAGTTGCAAAACTGGTAACTGATGTGAATTAATGATAGAGAACAAAAAGGAACAGGCATTGCCCATTACCCAAAGTCAATATCAGGGTTTAAACTATTAATTGACTTGGATTGTCGCTGGAAACCAAAGACCAATCAATCAATTATAATCAAAAAGGGATGGAATAACATCACCTTCTTAAGAATAAATATGGGTAATGTGTTGACACCCCATTTTGCTTTATGCTGAAATATAAAACTAACATGGATCCTTGATGATCTATTGATTGTCCATCTGCATTCAGATTTATAACCTATGTTATGGGCATTATTTACTGAATATAAGATATTACTGTGAATATATGATAGCTGTGTACTTAATCTATGACATTTTACAAATATTCATCTGACAATGATAAAGATGTACCAGTAATTTCTTGAGAGTGTCAAATAAAATTCTGATATATCCAATATCAGACCTATGGCTAAAATGTGTCCAGGAAGAATGAAGTTGAAAAGAAAAATATTGGTCCATATTTTATTAGGAACAAATGGTATGCTTTGCATAAGTAGATAAAGTATACAGCATAGGTACTATGTAGACCATGAATTGGGCCCTTTCTAATTGTTTTCTTTTATTTCATTTTAAAAAAAATCCTAAAATGCAAGCATATATAAATGCACAAAAATAATGTTAAAAAAGTATAATATAAAAGCAGTCATATAAATTCGTAAGAATTTATTGATATGGTAAACTCAAGTATTAGTACCACTATTTGACCTGTTTTCAATTTTACCAATTACTTCCCAAATTCATGTACTACTGTTACATAAAGATATTTCAATTTGGAGTACAAAATGAAGTTGAGACTTCCAGATCAGTAGGCACTGTTTTATATGCTGAAAAATATGGTATATATATCACTTGTTATTTAAAAATATATAACTCAGTGATCTTTCTCATTTTGCAGTTTTCAAAATTTGCCTTAAGTGTTACAGATAGGGGTAGATGTTTTGGTCCTGAAAGCCATGACAATCTGCCTGCTGGAAAATGCTCACATTATCATATTTGACATAATAATCACATTGTGTACTCAAGAAATTAATATCTGAGTGTAACTTTTCAAGATTTATCAGTCAGCTCATTATAAAAAGAGCAAGGTGAAGATATCATAAACAATGTCTCCATCATGTGTACATACATTATGAAAAAAAAACTAGTTCCATTTGTTGAAGCATGGAGCATAGGTGCATCATCATTTCAAATATGTTTGCACTAAATAAAGCATAAAAAGTTAATGTCTGCGACTGATTTAACCCATTAAATCATGAGGGAACATAATATCACACATGCATAAGTTTCAAGACAATCATGATGTACTTGGTGAACTTTAGCAGCCACTTCCTTCCCACGAGGCATGTTGGGATAGAGTAACATGTCCTCAGTAAGGGAATTTACTCTGCCTATTAGATATGTGTATGTATAATGTTGGTTGTGGTATACATGAAACACAAAAGTAACACAGTAAGATTATCTGGGCAATTTTATTAAAATCCACTGCTTTTTGTCTCACCTCTCAAGCTACCAAAGACCATTAATACAAATTTTGAGCACACATTGAGAGAGAAAGAAAAAAGAAATATGCTGATATTATTCTTTATATTCATTTACCTTTGGTCTCCTTGTTCCTGTCTTTTTATCCATAAACTCCATGAAAGCCTGAGAACCATGCATAATGGATAGTTCAGAATTCTGAAAGACAGAAATGAGCATATTGTAATGTAAGATAGTTCTTAATGAAGCATGTTACTTTATTATGATATGGTTTTTAGGAAATTTTTAAGACAGGTTCTCTGTAGTTCACATTGACTGTATCATGTTCAAACAGTGATTATTTAGTCAGTTTTAGTAACAAAGAACAAGAAACATTTAATTGCACTCCTTACAACATGGTTCCTCATATAAGGCAGGTATGGTCCTGGATCCTGTTGTATTAATTAATAGTAAAATTATACTGTTATGTATATCTATCTTATGTGTATTATTTTCATTATAATAGTAGGTGTTATTTAATTATTAATATTTTAAATATTGATTTTCTAAATTAATGGTTTGTACTGTAGGATGTGTCTGGTCTGGTATCAAGTGTGTAGATTCATTTATAAGTTGCAAGGCTGAATCCAGGTCAACATCACATGCTGAAAATGTCAGTTGTTCGATTTTTTAAAAGGTCAGATTGACATAATTCTTGATTAACTAGTATAACCCATGTAACTCTGTTTGCTGGTTCAATGTGCAATGTAAATGAGTCACTGAACCATCTATATGTTTTAGGGATTATGACTTAGCTTTCAATATAATATAATAATTATGTAGAATTAGGCATTCTCTGTAGTATCACCAGTCATGGAAGATATTCAGCTATACTGAGAAGAACTGATTCATTTAATGTAATCATTTGTTGGAAATACAGTACTTGAAATTTTTCAGATTAACTGGCATAATATCTGTATGGAATTACTTGGAATTCATTTAAAGACCATTTGGATTTATATCTATCACATGATTACTGTGAATTTGTTTAAAGATAGTGTGGGCTTATATGATAGTGATTCTTCAGTACTATTGATACATTAGTACATTACTGACCATCATTCAGAATACCTTTTGGAATTTATAGAACATTTACAACTTTAGAATTTCATTTACCATACTGGAAGTTATAATAATAATAATAATAATAATAATAATAATAATAATAATAATAATAATAATAATAATAATAATACTACTACTACTAATAATAATAATAATAATAATAATAATAATGACTATTAAACAGTGTGACATTTAATTCTTTCTTTGTGTATTGTAGGGAAAAAATATTTTCAATTATATAAAACATGTTGGATTTTGCTCTTTCTTGTTACTTATTTTAAGACCATAGAGTTAAAGCAATATATGTCATGTGATTTATTACTACATATTCTTACAATGTAGCAGTATAGTTAATGACTTCCATAGATAGCATTATAATGAAGGTGTACTGTATCATGTACCTCACCATAGGACAGTCTCACTATATAGTGGTATACTATATGGCACCCATGTACAGTGTTATAATGAGAGTGTACTATATCATGTACATCACTAAAGGACAGTCTCACTATATAGTGATATAATCCATGGCACCAATGGACAGTGTTATAATGAGAGTGTACTATATCATGTACCTCACCATAGGACAGTCTCACTACATAAAGGCGTATACTATATGGCACCCATGGACAGTGTTATAATGAGAGTGTACTGAATCATGTACATCACTATAGGACAGTCTCACTATATAGTGGTATACTCCATGGCACCCATAGGCAGTGTTATAATGAGAGTGTACTATATCATGTACATCACTAAAGGACAGTCTCACTATATAGTGATATAATCCATGGCACCAATAGACAGTGTTATAATGAGGGTGTACTATATCATGTACATCACTAAAGGACAGTCTCACTATATAGTGGTATAATCCATGGCAACTATGGACAGTGTTATAATGAGAGTGTACTGTATCATGTACCTCACCATAGGACAGTCTCACTATATAGTGGTATACTATATGGCACCCATGGACAGTGTTTTAATAAGGGTGTACTATATCATGTACATCACTAACGGACAGTCTCACTATATAGTGGTATAATCCATGGCACCCATGTTCAGCATTATAATGTGGGAGTACTGTGGACCAAATACATCATGATATGTAGTGTTGTATGTAGCTGGACCAATTCATCATGTTATGCAGTGTTGTATATGGCTGGACCAATTTATCATGATATAAAATGTATATGGCTGGACCAATTAATTCATCATGATATGTAGTGTCGAACTGGTACGCTTGCAGACCCTAGCCTCCCATATCTACCTAGAATCCCAGTGTGGCTTCCTAGCTGGCTGGTCAACTGAAGATATAATCTTCTCTATAAGTCAACTGTAGGAAAAGTGTCATGAGCAGCAAATGCCCCTCTACATTGCCTTCATAGACTTGACAAAGGCGTTTGACCTGGTCAGCCGGAGCGGACTCTTCAAACTCCTGAAGAAGGTCGGCTGCCCCCCTCGATTGCTTGCTTTCATCACATCGTTTCACCAGAACACTCAATGCACAATGTGCTTCAATGGCGCAACATCAGAGGCCTTCACAGTAAGAAGTGGAGTCAAGCAGGGTTGTGTCTTTGCACCAACTCCTTTAGCCATCTTCTTCTCTGTGCTCCTCCAATATGCCTTCAAGGACTGCAGCGAGGGACATTCACACCAGGGCAAATGGCAAACTGTTTAAATGTCTCAGTGCAAAGACCAAAGTCATAGAGGTTCTCATCCGTGAATTGCTCTTCACTGATGATGCAGCTCTGACATCACATACAGAAGAAGGACTTCAGCAGCTGGTATGTCACCTCTTCCACACCTGTAAAGAGTTCGGACTGACCATCAGTTTGAAGAAGACTAATGTCATGGCGCAGGAAGTAGACTCCCCTCCAACCATCATCATTGATGGATACAACCTTGAAGTTGTTGAGAACTTTACATACCTTGGGTCCACCATCTCCAGTTCACTCTCCATTGATGCTTAGCTGAACTGCAGGATTGCTAAGGCAGCAGCAGTGTTATGGCAAAACTGAACCAGAGGGTCTGGATCAATCTCAACCTCACTGAGAAGACCAAACTGTGTGTCTACCAGGCATGTGTGCTCAGCACACTCCTCTACAGTAGCGAGGCATGGACCACCTACATGAGCCACAAAAAGAAACTCAATAACTTCCATCTGAGATGCCTGTGGCACATTCTGAGCATCCAGTGGCAGGAAAAAGTACCCAACATGGAGGTTCTGGAACAGGCCAGCATGAATAGCATGTTCACTATCCTCAGGGAAAGGTGCCTTCGATGGCTCGGCCACGTCAGGAGAATGGATTCAGGCCACATTTCCAAGGACCTGTTATATGGCGAGCTAGCAGAAGGCACATGACCCACTGGACGGCCACGTCTGCGATACAAAGACGTCTGCAAAAAGGACATGAAAAAGGTCAACATCAGCGTCAACAACTGGGAGAGGTGTGCTAACAATCGCTACGAGTGGTGACTTGCTGTGAGACAAGGCATTCAGAAATCCGAGGAAGGGATAAAAGCAAACCTCGCTATAAAGAGAGCCAAGGGGAAGGCGAACCAACATCAGCCCCAACAAGAATCCATCTACACCTGCAGCAAGTGTAACAAAGATTATCATGCAAGGATCAGACTCTTCAGCAAATCGCGACGGTGCAGATAAGGCACCAAAACAGGGAGCTACACCATCGTCTCTCGAAGACGGACAGATGCCAACAACAACAAGTAGTGTTGTATGTGGCTGGATCAGTTCATCATGATATGCAGTGTTGTATGTGCTTGGATCAGTTCATCATGATATAAGTTATATGATGTATCATAAATGTTACAAATGAACAATACAATCGTTTACTCTATGAGATTCCATCTCACAAATGATTAAAATTTAAAAACAAAAATAAATTTTATGTTCAAAAGAAACTTGTCATCTATTTAAGGACACATAAACATAAACTCTCAGAGACATTGGGAGTCGTCATTGTGCACAGAAATGACAACAAAGCATTAAGTGAAAAAATAAAATCTAAAATAACCAATTTGATTAAAAATTGCTGATAACAAGCCTTGTTAAAAGACATTTAAGTATTTGAGTATGTTGGGGGTCAGGTGCTGCATCTAAATAAATATTGATTTATGAAAAAATGTGTGTTTCTGATCAGCACCATGTATGTGAGAGAAAGAGAGAGACAGAGAGACAGAGAGAGAGAGAGAGCAAAGCTGCAAATTCAGTAAATAACCACAGGTAGACTTGCTTTTTGAAAGAAACAACTGGATTCACTGTCTGATATATGTAGTTAAGTTTTTTTCCCCCATTTATCCTAATTATCTATCTTGTTTCTTTCAAAACACATTCAACACTTCTCCATGAATGACATCAAAGCTTTTAGCTGATTCTTGTGCCAAATTTTTACTTAACAAGGAAAGTTTCCACTTTTTAAGATGGGTCATCATGTAAAGAACACTTGCTTTTCAAGTGACAAGCATTCTTTATTTAAACTGCAATCCGAACTAAAAAGAATATGTACTTGTAACAAATTTTTCTTAAGCCCATAATTGGATACAAAACATGAAAATGATACTTGTTCAAACATGAGGCAAAGCCCATCTATTTAGCCATTTTTTAATAATGGACTCATCATGACCTTGAGGGATGTTTTAAAACATGTTTAAATGTATGTAAACTTGTAACTTGGAGATGAAAAATGGATAAAAACATAAAAGCCAAATCTGATACTCCCATTGTTTACCACTGAAATAGGATTCCTACTTTTTGATGTGCCAAATTTCAGAGACATCACCACTTCAGCTCTGTCCTACAACTTTTCATTATTTTTTTAAAGTGAGAATGGTCTATATATAAATATAGAATGGTCATAAGAATGGTCAGCCTAAATATTAAATTTTTTTTCTATACATAATTCAAGAATAAAATGACTTAGCTTTACTTACAAGTTCATGACTTTTCTGTTTGGTCTCTGAGGTTTCTTTGTCCTTTATCTCCTTGGGATCAACCAGATCTTCATCATAATCTCTTTTCTGCCAGGTTTTAGGGTCAAGGTACCAGGCTCCATATTTAAACTTGACCCAACTGGGCTCGTAATTTCCTGAATACACCTAAAATTAAATGAATTTGTTAACTTTTCAAAGTTTTGTCAGTCAATATTTTCATGTAAAAAAATCTTCAATGTCATATTTAAATCTACTGATCATTGGCTATTTCTAAAATAGGTCCATCAATAATGCAATGTTTTATCTTACAGGTTACTAAAATTAAGTAAACCAGTACATTCAAAGGTTGGTAAAGCATAAACCTCTATTGGGGCCTGTCAGATCTTTTTTATATGCATACATCAATCACTGTTGAATCAGATTTCCCATGTACGAGTCCATATATTTATCATGAAATGGTTGTATTTATTATGAACTGACTGTCTCATAAATTTGTCGATAACAAGGTATGTGGCCTCTTTAGAGACAGACAAAATGGTAAACTAATGCTTAATTGGTCACCCCTCTTTAAGTGGCCACCCTCCTGTAATGAAGGAAGTTTAATGATTAGATATTGCATGGTTCAAAAAGAATTAGAAATTTAGAGAATGTATGATCTGTGATAAGAAATAAATTAACAAAGTTATTTTTTAATAACAAGAGGTACATGGAGTAAAAGTAGTTTATTATATTCTTGGATAAAATGTTTTTTGTGTTAGAATGTTCAGATTGAATTTCCATGGCTAAATTACACGTCCTATATATTTCAAAGGCTTTGTTATAATATTCCAGTATTAAATTTATTATGGCATTGAATGTGGTGTTGTCTATCAGAAAAAATATCTCAAAGATAATGTTTTTATCACTCGATGTGCCAATGTCAGGTATTCAATGGTTGTAATATAAAATAATGAAGGTGTGATAATCACACCTCATTTACACATGGCAATTTAGAAGCAAGGGCTGTTTGTTCATTGCAATTAAAGAATGAGAAGAAAAGTTTTTGTTTCACACTATTGTGACCAAATAATTTAGAAATATCCTTTAGCTATTATTCTTTACCTCTATGTTGAATACCTAGCACTGCTCAGAATGACACACCTGATAGTTTTTATAAGCATCTGAATATTATTTAAAAACACATCAACAAAAATATCTAATTACGAAAAACATGACTATTGATAATTTCTTCCTTCCAAATAAATAAAGGACTAAGTTACTGGTCAAGTTATTGAGCAGAGATGTCCGATATAAAATAGATTTTTATGATTCATTACTACTGGTACTTGAATATTGACATTTCCATCAGACAGTACAATGTACATGTACTGGTTTATCAAATTTTCTTCATGACATTTATTTAGAAAAATGTATATTGCTTAAAAATTTAAATACCATTACATGAGTTCAAATACATTTTTCTGACAGTAATCATACTAGTATAAATTGCTTATAAATATGTCCAATGTCATTGACATGGACATATTCAAAAACATTTTGAAAAATAAATGATGAATTTGAATAATACATTTCTTAGTTGTAATGTTATAAAAATCCTAGTCCCCTGTGATATGTTATTAAAAATCTTTATTGCAAGTGACCTTTTATAAAAAAATCTTAATTGACATGAAGTCATTTCAGTTTGATTAGATTTTAAATTATTAACTTATTTCCATGAAAAATATTGTAAAAGATAATGACTAATTGAGTAATGAGCTATAAATATTAAAATTTATAATTTATAATATCTCTACTCATTATGATGCAGAATAAAATGAAGCAAAAATCACCCAATTCCAAGAAAGCCAGGCCAATCTCATTGCAAACTATGAAAATGATATGAAATTTCTGTAACACTGGAAGAATAGCAATCGAGTCCAGAAATCTTGCTATATATAAATATTAAACAAACGAAAACTTTAATTGAAATACACAAAATTTATTTTACTTAATGCCTTACATATATTAGGTCTTTATTACTACTGTAGTAAATTGTTTAATAATTTGGTATATATATATATATATATATATATATATATATATATATATATATATATATATATATATATATATATATATATATATATATATATATATATATATATATATATTAAATAAACAACACCAACATGTAGAATGTGTGACCAGTTTAACTTTATTGCTTCATCAGACTGAACTATAATATTGATTAATGAGCTTTGATATGTTTAGAAATCATGCAAAGATTCACATAATGAAAGTAAGCATTATCTACATAATCATCATTTACACCTTCTGGTGGACTAGATATTTATCTTGATTTTTATTTTGAAGCTACTAAGCAAGAAATTTTAAAGAACAATAAAAAAAGAAGCTATTTTATAAACATATCTAAAGAAGAATTAAATTTAATGCGTTCTTTAGCACAAGACAAAAGTATTACTAAAAAAGCTGATAAGTCTAGTACCATAGTAATAACGAATAAGGAGGATGATATTAAAAAGGTAGAAAGACAATTAAATGATGAAATATATTATGCAAAACTTTCCTATAATCCTTCTGAAGAAATAAAAGCAAAAATAAGCAAATGTATTGATGAAATCTCTATTCAAAACTGTTTGATATAAGATAAATTTGATATTTTCCCAAATAAAATATGCACACCTCATTATTATATTTTACCCAAAATATATAAAACAATTGATTAGTCACTACCTTTAGGTTAACCAGGTAGACCCATTATTTATACATGTAGCTCAATTACATATAACATATCACAATATAATAATTATATTTTACAACCATTGATGAAATCATTACCTTCATATGTTAAAGATACTTTTGATTTCATTACAAAATTAAAATCTATACAAAAACTACCTGAAAATTCATTCCTGATTACACTTGATGTGGTTTCACTTTACACAAATATACCACACAATGATGGTATAGAAGCTTGTAAATATTATCTTGAACAAAACGAATATACATGTAGATTATCAAAAGAACATGTTTTTAACTTGTTAAAAATTGTGCTTGAAAAAACCTTTTTTCAATTTGGCAATACAAACTATCTCCAAAAATTGGGAACAGCTATGGGTAGTACTATGGCACCTTCTTATGCATCTTTATTTATGGAAAAATTAGAAAATGACTTTCTTGATAAAAGACTCTTAGAACAAAATGTATGGTTAAGATTTTTAGACAACATTTTTATGATTTGGAAATATTCATTATCATATGGGTTAGAGAGTATTTTTAATTCATACACTAGGATTAGGTAAGCAGCACTCATCACCCTGCCTGCATGCATCAGTCCATATGCCATCATGACTATGCAAACATCACAAAATTGATACTACAAAGTCAGTAGTATATGCACTTATGCATAGCAGACATACTTGTATGTCAAAGCAGTAATTGATTCTTATCTGACTAAACAGCAATACTGAATTCCTTAGAACATATATCAAGGTATATAGAATTAATTATAGAGACTTACAAATAGACACCAAAAAAGAATGAAAAGTGCCATGCCTTGATTCTACAAGAGAATGCATGATAATACTAGGCATAGTAAATATTAGATAGTAATACTATCATACAGGTAGGAGAATTTTTAAATTTGTAGAAATTTGAACACAGTTCTGAGGGTAGGCATATTTAATATCTAATAAAAATAATACTAACGGTTGGTGTATATTTGTAATAATCTATCTATCTATCTATCTATCTATCTATCTATCTATCTATCTATCTATCTATCTATCTATCTATCTATCTATCTATCTATCTATCTATCTATCTATCTATCTATCTATCTATCTATCTATCTATCTATCTATCTATCTATCTATCTATCTATCTATCTATCTATCTATCTATCTATCTATCTATCTATCTATCTATCTATCTATCTATCTATCTATCTATCTATCTATCTATCTATCTATCTATCTATCTATCTATCTATCTATCTATCTATCTATCTATCTATCTATCTATCTATCTATCTATCTATCTATCTATCTATCTATCTATCTATCTATCTATCTATCTATCTATCTATCTATCTATCTATCTATCTATCTATCTATCTATCTATCTATCTATCTATCTATCTATCTATCTATCTATCTATCTATCTATCTATCTATCTATCTATCTATCTATCTATCTATCTATCTATCTATCTATCTATCTATCTATCTATCTATCTATATATATTGTACTTTTCTAGAGACATTATAATGAAAGTTAGAAACTACTAGTAATTACTATTGCTAAAAAAAACTTTGTCTCTAAAATTGCTAAAATGTAACTATTTGAAATTGGTACTCCTTCCCCGATACTAAAAATAAACCTCTAATCTGTGCTACAAGACATATCATCAAAATAATTCTAAAGTAAGAAATAAGACATGTTCCTAAACACACTATGAAATATGCTTTTAGAGATGTTTCTAAAACCACTCTAAAGAATGCTACCATTCATGTCTCTAAAACTACTCACAATATGTGCTATGAGCATGTCCCTAAAAGCACTCTAAAAATTTATAAAACTATTCTAAAATATGCTATCAGACATAACCCTTAAATCATTTAAAAGTATGCTATCAGAGAGATCCAAAAAACCATTATAAAATATGCTATCATACAGATCCCTAAGACCATTCTAAAGCATGCTATCAGACAGATCCCTAAAACCATTCTAAAATATGCTATCAGACAGATCCCTAAAACCAATCTAAATTATGCTATCAGACATCACCCTTAAATCATTTTAAAGTATGCTATAAGACAGATCCTAAAAACCATGATAAAATATGCTATCAGACAGATCCCTAAAACCATTCTAAAATATGCTTTATTAGACAGATCCCAAAAACCATTCTAAAGAATGCTATCAGACAGAGATAAATTTGAAGGTTTATGTGGTTGGGTAAATAATCTAAAAAGCTAGATGTTATTACATCCCAACAGTATTCTAGTAATTGCTAAAAGGTTCAAGTGTATTCTTAGAAAAGAATGATAAAAGCAATATCCCCAACTGCTCCAAGCCTTTCCAGTGAAAAATATAGTGTGCAATTACTACATACCAGCTCTCTGCTTCTCTGTAAATTTGTATATCAAAAGAATTATAAGTAAAGCCAATAATTTCAACTCAAAAACAGATGTTCATATTCAAGATAAATTTCTACATAAACAGAGTTCATGCATGATTCCAATAACAATGTTGGTAAGATTCCCTTGTACTTATTGTAAAACTACAACTCTTTGTTTGTAAATAATCTACCCCATGCTTTAATGTTTTGACCACAACCCCAAAGTTTTAGCTTTGTGGGTAGTAACCTAAAGGTAAGAATTGTCCCAAGGACAAAAGTCGGTGTGCATTAATCTCTTCTTGATTAACATGTTAATGTGGTTATAAAGTAAGGATCTGAATAATATCCAAACTATGACCCTGGAGCTTTGACCTATAAAGGATTGATGCCAAGACCAACTTTTTCCTTTAAGGAGTAATGATTGATGCCAGGACCAACTTTTTCCTTTAAAGAGTAAGGATAGATGCCAGGACCAACTTTTTCCTTTAAGGAGTAATGATTGATGCCAGGACCAACTTTTTCCTTTAAAGAGTAAGGATAGATGCCAGGACCAACTTTTTCCTTTAAGGAGTAAGGATTGATGCCAGGACCAACTTTTTCCTTTAAGGAGTAAGGATTGATGCCAGGACCAACTTTTTCCTTTAAAGAGTAAGGATTGATGCCAAGACCAACTTTTTCTTTAAGGAGTAAGGATTGATGCCAGGAAGAACTTTTTCCTTTAAAGAGTAAGGATTAATGCCAAGACAAACTTTTTCCTTTAAGGAGTAAGGATTGATGCCAGGACCAATATTGGATGCATTCATAAATGTCTTTTCATTACCAAGAGGTATATGCAGGGCTGTACAGCAGGGACATCAATAGTTCCCAAGCTATGACATGGCATTAGCCCTTAGGAGTTAAGGATAGACCTCCAGGTCAATGTCAATCAATCTGTCTTTTCATGCCCAGTAAGTGAATATATAGTTATAGGGTTGGGATATCAGTAGTTTCCATATAATATACCAGTGATTAAATTACTTTGGGTAGGATGAATCCTGGGTCAATGCCACTTGCATGAATAAATATGTGTTCTGATTACCTAGGTGTTAAGTATCTGGGGTAGGGATGGACATCTGGTCAATATCAGTTGCAATTATAAAGTTGTCATTTCATTCCCAGTAAATATATATGACTACAGGATAGCAATACCAACAGTATCTATTATTACTTAGAGGTTAAGCCCCTTGCAGAATAGGTTGTTCATGTTTCTGTTTTCTATCCATAAGTCAGATCTATTTCTTGCAGACTAATTGGTATGTAAAGACAATGGGGCATGAACTAGAAAAACAAGTCTGATATTTGTTGACAACTGGGTCAATGAACAAATATGCTAGTTCTCATACATATTTGACAAAATTGCTGGAACTATTTTGAAATTTTTAAAAATCCACTCACCCATGTAACCTCACCCCTTGGGATAAAAAAGAAATTAAAATTGACACACTCTATACTTATAGACTCTCAGTGACCCATGTTGCAGGTGTCTAGTTCAATGGCATTATACATATACATTACTGTCAAATCATAAATTTTTTCCATGACTTGTGAGTAAAAGGACAATTTTGAAGTCACAATGCTGTTGTTCAACAATACAATCTTTTATTGTGGATTTATTTTCTAAAATATCTATCACCCACAAAAATAATGAAATTAAATCCTCAATGAATATTTATGACTTTACAGTATGTACGGACAGACTGACAAATGGAAACAAATATGCCCATACAGATACTGGAATGGAATGGATATACCATGACACCAATGAACTTCCTTGCAATTATTGGTAAAATCTTTTGCCACAAAATACACAAATTTACTCATGTTTCTAATAGTTATTAACATTTAGCTTAAAAGATATTTAATTCTGAAAATAAAGTTCACAAAACTGATGCTGGTACTTAATGCTATATGTGATACAAATCTGTTAAAACTTCTTAAGATAATAATGTCTTTTATTTCCATCAAGATTACTTTATGTTTTTTCAAAAAAATTGAGTAAATTAAATATTATCTTTTCAATATGTACATTTTCTGGGAAAAAAGTTTTAAACATCCTAGTTTGTATTAATCATTGCTATTATAATTATAGCAAAGAAAGATTTGTATTCTTACCCAATTTTTCGTCTTGGCTTTATTCTCTGGGAGGTTTTTTGCAGACTGCTGTTGTGGAGGAACAGTGGCAGAACTCCTCAACTCTGGAGGGACATTTGTCAATTCAACAACATGAATGGGAACTGAGAGTGCTGGTTTTGTTTCATAACCAGAAGCAAATAGACTGGTTATTGTAGATTCTTCAATATTATTGCTTTCACCACCTAGGCCTGCTACCCAGTCACAGAATTCCTTGGTGACCAGTTTAATGTGTTCATCCTGAAAAGTAGAGCCAGCATTGCAAATGTAATAATGTAGTTATTCTATCCAAGGACAGAGAAAGACAGACACTGTCATACATTTCACTAAGGCATCATCAACAGCATTCAGATCCAAATATTATTATAGTTTTAAATTCACTTTTAAATTGTATGAAATTAGCTTTACATACAGTATAAAAAAAGCAAATGGTCAATGCCCTTGGTACTTTGATAATGGTGTTAATAAACCTTATTTACAATAGTGGGGTGAGGATACTAAAAAATTGATGATGATGATGATGATGATGATGATGATGATGATGATGATGATGATGCAAATGATGATTGGTTTAATGTCAAAACATAGGGCAGTATAATTCTTGACTTAAATTTTAAATCTTTTGTGCCATGATGACATCATTACCCTACGAAGTGGAACAACTGACATTTACACTGATCACTATTTTTGCAAAACTTTCTAAAATGTGTAACAAAGAGAAGAGAGTCTAACAGCCTGAAACCTCAATTTTTCATCACAATAAATACTTCATGTCAGCAAATGTGAACACAATAGAGTTATTCCCCTGATGTATTATGAAGATAGTCTCTCAATGCAATATCTCTTTCAAAATGTTTGAAAAGTATCATATAAACTAGTACTGAAAGAATCTGCCATTTTGTTATTTCACAATTTTTATATCATTTCTCACTTAATTACAAAACAATAAATATAAACTGTACATTACACACAATACTAAACACAAAACCTCCTAAAAGCAATATAAAATTCATCTACATTAAATGGAGTTTTTGTCACTGAAATGGATAAAGGAATGGATAAGTTTATGGTACAGAATTTTTTATGATCAAAATTACATTCAACCTACCATTTCATTGCAATTCCTGCATCTACTGCCTGATAGTTTATTCAAAATTTTGCAAATAGAGGGATGAATTTTTTGATAAAAAAAATTGACAATTAAAATAAATGGCATTTCAATTAATGTATTCACTGCATGTTTTCAGATATTGTTTCTGGACACTGTCTTTTTTGGCAAATATATTTAAATGCCTTGTAATTTTTGGATGTTGCTCCACTATAAATGTTTCTACAATTTATGTTTTCAAACATAATCTAAGAAGATCTGTTGCTTTGTTTTAAAGTAAAATTCACAGTGTGTTTGCTTTTAATTTAACTGATACAAAGTTCACTTCATTTGGTTGCCAATTATTTGTGATCAGGAACTTCCATGGATTTGTTGTCAGTGTAGACATTGTTACACACGATCCCACTTCATGCGGGTGTGACAGTTATGGCTTTGATTAGAAACCATGATCCCTGCTTTATATTATTAAATAATACATCAGAGAGTCAGTATAGATTATATAAATTCATTGGCATCATGCAACAAAACAAGCCCCTTAACCCCCTTAGCTCTTTTAACAAGTCCAGATGGCTGCCCTTTATTTCCTAACACACCTGTCAAAGAAATCCCACAAATTATAGTAGGAACAATTATCACCTAGAAATCCTGAAATCTCCAACATGCATGAAAACAATCTTTGAGCAGTGGATTGTTTATATTTGATAGGCTCTACTCACTATGAAGTTAATCTTGGCTAGGTGGGAAACTAAAAAAACTGAGAACCACAAAAAATAGATCACCTTTATTTACCCCCCAATACATTAATAACTCGTATATTGCAACTTGATTGTTATTTTACCCTTCCTAGGTGTGCATAAAAAATTCACCCCTATTAGATCCTATAATCGTTTGTGCTGTAAAATTAGCTCTCATACATGTACTAGTATTTCTATTCTCGATACTAATTTGTTTTTGTCTTGAATATCTTCAGAATTATAATTACAATTTTTTTACATAGTTTATATTAATATCTTAATTACACAGACATAAAACTTGCATGCATTTATAAGGAAGATTTTTTCTGATCACTGATTAGGCTTGTAAAGGGTTAAACAGGATTGCATGGTTACTAATATGGCAGTTATTTGGAAAATATGCACACAATCATGGTTCTAACACATGTATGGCTGCGTTTTCTGGTGGATGGATATGTATCAAATAAACAAAAGAGGCACGTAATGCCTGTTTTTCATTCATTATCCTTTCTGTGGTGTTAGACAAATTACTTGTTTTACTTCACAGCAGCATGTCATCATGTGAGCTAAAGGTAACTTTGTTACAGATTGGGGATAGTACAAAAATTTGTATTTCCCTACTTGTTTTCGGACACCTAATTAAAGAATTTAGTAAGTATTCAGACAACAAAAAAAGTAATTATTTTTTGCCATCCAAAAATATGCAGTAAATACGGTAAGTCAAATTTCAACTATTTCATCACTTTTTTTCTTGAATTGAACAATCATGCATACAGTAAAAGGCAGCTATCTCAGGCAAGCTTTATGTCCTGTAGTGCATCCTGTAATGATGTTCCAGCACAAAAGTTCTTGGAATTTTAAAAAGAATACTGTTTATATAAAACTTTGATTCTAATTTAATGACTTTACATAGTTTTTTACATTATCTCTATTTTGTATGCCTTTTTGGATATGTAATTTTTGCTGGGATTACTCGGCAATAACATTGTTGATGTGCCAAGAAATGCAATGCATGCATACTTTAAATACACGGAATTTGTCTTCTTAACTGCAGACAAAAGTAAGGAGTTTTCTTGCAAAATCTGTTAGGTCAGCCTGTACTAGGAGTTTGTAATGGACCATGGAGATAACAAATGGTAACGCCAAAAACATGATCTGCAGATAAAGATTGATGGTTCTTTAATACAGTAGTCCCCCTCTTGAACGGCCCCCCTCACCAGCGGCCACCCACTCCTTACGGCCAGAATCTGAAGGCATCGACGAATTTGTGTTCAAAATTACCCCTCACGAAAGGCCACCTGGCTAACGCGACCAGCATATTTTTACAAAAACATAAAATTTACCCCTCACAAGCGGCCGCATTTTATTTTGTAATATGTATCTAGAACATTTTTTTTTCTAATTGTGTTAAGTAATCCGATTTCTGTTTCTCGAGGTCAGGTTTTCGTTGTTCAAAAAAGTGTTCTACATGTACCACTAAGGTTAATATAATATCCTTTACACCTCACGAGAAGCCACCTTTATTCCGTAAAGCCAAGAAAGACTCAAATTTTATTCTTTACCTAAAGGTAATCCGTATATCCTTACTGCGTGTTATCATAGATGTCCGGTTTATCCACTGATAATTGTTAAGATTACACTTATTAATAGTAGTAACATCGGAGAAGTGGCAATATTGATGTACAAGACAAAAGTCTGCACGGAAAATGGTTTGATAGCTTTTATGGCTTCCCTTTGCAAGATGTTGAACTTACATAATTAATGGCTATTACTCAACAATTGTAAAGTTTAACGGCCGCGATGTGCTATTGTTCAGATCAAATCGACGTACATATCCAATCCGTTTTTCGCACTTAGAGTAAAAAAAAATAATTAAAAACAATAGGGTACCGGACTGCGACTAATGAATCACGTGACAATCGCTGCCTTTAAAAATATACGGCATCTTGTTTAAATGCAGAAAAAAAAATTGTTTTTTCAGTCTTGTAGTTGCCACATTGATCACTATAACTGGACGTAAGGTCAAGATCACATGGTCAGCATTGGCTAAAAAGAGAAACAGGGTACTAGACAAAGACCGAAAAATCATGTGACAACACAACTTGTCGCTTCTTTACGAAGAGAGCATTTCGTCTACTCAACAAATGTGTCGTCTGCATAATTAAATCACATACAGTTAGCAACATTGGAATAACTCATTACCAAACATTAACATGTCATCACGTAAACGAAGATGATTATTTCAGAAAACGTCGGTTATTATAGTCTACGATATCGGGTGAGGTGCGGAGGAGAACTGGTAAAACAAATTTAGGTAGAAAAGACTCAAATAAAACAATTTTATGTTGAAAAGACTCGAAAAAATAACATCGTAACCGATAAGTTATTTAGCAGCAGTGGGAAAATGGAGCAAATGGAAAGAGAATTGCGTATGTACCAAGATTCAAATGACGTTTTTGAATGGTTCTGCAATGTGCATGACAACACCCGCTCGCATATCACGCTTACTCCAAGAATAAGAACTATTAATGCATATTCAGTTGAAATAAGTAAACTATTATAGCACAAGAACCGTTCAATATTTAATGGTGCTTTTAAACGAAGATATTAAATGCTTTGAAAAAATGAAGATTTCTTACTATGTACATATACTTCTCACAAAAAATTTAGTCCCCCTCTGGAAAGGCCACCCGCCTTATAAGGCCACTTTCCAGGTGCAGAAGGGGTGGCCATATAAGAGGGGGACTACTGTACCGATTTTTAATATTTAAAATGTAAATACAGAATCCTATTTGGAGGTCACTCTAAGTTGCTGGTCTATTAACGGATGTGGTCTTAAGTATTCAATAAACTCTAATTAATGCTACATTTTTGTCATTGCAGGTATTATTGACATTTTCTACAAAACAAAAGGGTCACAGACCAATCTTAAATATACAAAAATATATATTGCGAAAAATCATGTAAATTTACCTGGGAAGAATCTGAGGGCTTTTCTAATCCTGTTTTCTTCTTGTCTTTTTTATCTTTTTCCTTCCATCTGTATAGATTTCTTATTTGTTCTATTTGGCTAAACAAAAGATTTACAACTTGTTTTATTAATTTCATCTTCTGATCTCCCCAAATCATATATAGCTGTAATGTTTGATGTTAGCTGATAAAAAAATGAACCATGACTAGTGAATGGTTATTTAAAAAACTACAGTAATAATTCAGTTATCTCCCCATTGCAGACTGATAATAACCAATTAAAAATGTACAAATAATTTGAAAAAATTGCTTTTATTTAAACATTTTCCTTGTCTCAATAGGATACAATGGAATTGGGCACAAGTTCACAGCTTAAATTAGCACATCATGATACAAGTATTTAAATATATTTAACATGACAACATAATACTGTACTGTATTATAAAATGACTGGAGAGAGAGAGAGATAGAGAGAGTGGTACATTGACAGTAATCATGATTTGAGTAAGTTATTGAAATCATCCAGTAGCGGTTATATATTTGCATGCATGATATGAAATTACTTTTATTTGCATCACCATTTCCTAAAAGCAGTAAATCTAAGCTAATAGTTGCAGATGACACTGAAATTAATTTTCTCATCAGCTCAGTTTATTATCTACCGTCCTTGAGACAGAACATAAAAAAAGCATGGTGATTTTGATCCCACCGCATAAACAAAAAGAACTGAGCAACTTGAACATGGTAAAGATCAGCTTTTAATGATTTAACATTATGTCATAATCTAGTATAGATAATATCCAGTGTTCAATTAATAAAACTTAACATTTTGTTAGATATGATTTTTGGACATAAATGCTTTTTCAAAGCATGGTAAAACATACTACACTGAGTATCCTGTTTGTTCTACAAGGATACTGTTGAATGTATAAAAGATGATATGGCAGAATTGAGAATGAAACTACAAATGACCATATTGTTTGTATGTCAGAGGTAATAATTTGTCTGAACACAGAGGGAAGGAGTAATTCATTGATATAGTTTTGAGTTTGACTCATTTCAACATTGCAAAACCTATTAAGTTGATGGCTTTGAAGTGGAATAGCCAGATTCTCTTTTTGTCTTAGCATTTTCTCCTCGGTTATGTCAATTATTTTATGTCGCCGAACCCTAATATCTTGAGCACAAAAGAGTGCCAAATTTGCCAATTAATGTCGGTTATCTTGATCCCCATGACCAATCGCTGGCGATTTTTTTTCCCTTATTGGTGACAAAAATATCACATCTGGCGACAGACTTTTTGGTTATTTAATTTGTACAAACAATCATGGCTTTTGACTGGATAAATAAAAAAGAGAACGGAAGGAAGCTCCAAACTTTACTAAGTAATGCATTGGAATCAATCAGTACACAAATGATATTTTGTTTGTATCAACAATCCCATCTTAGCAATGCATTGTTACATCATAATCTGCGTAAGCTGACCTATTGCGGAGTACTGTAAGTTTTGACTGTCAATTATGCTACCGTACTATACCTACAACTGACTGACTTCTGAAGACGTGAATAGAACAGATAAAATTAATGGAATGGCTAATCCTTCTGTTTGTCGGTTGTTACAGACACTTAAACTCAGCAAAAAGAAATAGCAAACAACAAATAAATAACTTTTGCATAATTAAAAATAATTATTTCTCAAAATACGGTAGTGAAAGAATCCCTATATTGGGTGTTAACTACAGTAATATATACGGTCCAATATTGCCAGGTGTGGACATGTGTAAGTTTCATTTGTGGGAATGGAAATATTATTTTGCAAGAATACCGTATTTCGAATTTTTAATTTACATGTACTTATTGCGATTGGTTACATTTATGCTAGCTTATGTTTTATCAATAAAACTATCGTACTTGGTTAACATAGCACGTGATCACTCTCCATTTGGTTGTTCACTCCAATGACAGTTCACTCACTCTTGTTGATCTTATCTGAAGGATAACATGTTGTAGCTATTCTGTTTATGATACTTTTCAGACCTGTCAGACGGAAATGTCTCACGAATTTAATTTTGACACTTGTTAGCTTTTTTAAAAATTAACTACACCGTGCACGTTTTTTTGTGATTTTTTTGAACGATCTTTGTGTTTGCAATGTTGGAGAATATAATAAAGGTTTGTATCAAGAATCGATGGTGGTTTGTATATTGTATACTGGTAAATCTCTGCTGTTAGTTGGTGCACATATGCCTTTTGTTAACAAACATGAATGTATATTTTTATAGCATGCAGATCGCTTCATCAAACAAATCATGGCAATGCTGTTGTGTAAAAAAAAAAACATCCAAAAATATGTGCATGTACATTCTCATTTATTAACGAACATCATGTACATACTAAAATTTCAAGCACATGTTATTATATTGACGCCATATTGGTTTTCATTTATCACAATCAGAAATAAAACTAATAATATCTTTAATTTCTTTTTCAGCAATAGCAGATATGCTATCAGGTCTATTGGCTTTACTGATAGAAATGGAACTAATAATATCTTTAATTTCTTTTTCAGCAATAGTAGTTTTGTTTGGGGAAACAGAGCATCTTTTCTGAGAAGTCGGGAGAGGAATATTACAATCATCAATAGTAGAAACTGAGGTTAAAAAAATCATTTAATAAGTTAGAATTTTTTTTATCATAGTTGCAAACAGAAGCTTTATTTTTTGTATCTATAATTAATGGAATAGAATTTGAAGGATTTATTTCATTTAAAAAGGTTTTTGTAATTTTCCAAATGTTTTAGGAGCATTTTTTCAGAGTCTGAAAGATGCAGTCTAATATTTTCCATATATTGCTTTATAGCACACTTTTTCATGTTGTTTACTTTATTTATGATTTATTTGAATTTGTTCCAGTTCATTGTTCTATCATGATTGATGGCAGATTTGTGTGCTCTATCCCTTTCCTTATAATATTTCTTAACTGGCAGTCAAACCAGTAATTGGTTGGTCAGACTGTTACAGTTTTACAAGGAATATACATACAAAGTTGAAAATTCTAATAGTTTGGTTACCACATTTGGTTACCACATTAATATCACTTGCTATTGGCAATAGATCTATCAGTCAGTTCCTGTTATCAAGACATTCAATATGTGAAAATCAAGTTTGCTGTAAATCCAAAATGGTGCATGTAGGTTGATTGGAGGCACATGTTAATGCTGATTGCTATATTAGGAGCATTATGATCAATAAATTCTCTATCAATTTTTAAGATGACTGTGTAAAATATATCTGCACCACTGTTTACAAAGATTGGATCTATCAAGGTTTTGGAAATAGAAGTAACTCATGTAGGATTTGTTATTACATTTCATTTCATTTTTATTACATTTCCCCATTCATCTTGCAATTAAATTAACTAAATTTGCAGAAACAAAATGTACAAGCAAGTTAGTGTCACAGTCACCCCATAATAATAATATGTTTATAATTATTACTGATGATATCAACTGAAGCTTCAAAACTTTCTCAGAAATTGCTTGGAGAATAGTTTGTATCCTACCCAAATGCTAATTTATAAGAGGGCAATGTAATTACTATCCACATTAACACAATGTTGTGACAGACAACATTCAAATGTTTTCAAATTCAGAAACATATATCATGATGCCACCTCCAAGACATTTTCAATCTTTTCTATAGATTCATTAAAACCATCGAGTTTTAAACAATCCATATGCCTATACACACTTACATTAATGCACATACACTTGCCTATATGCACTTACATTCATGCACATACAAGTATATGTGGAAATGCATATATATATATATATATATATATATATATATATATATATATATATATATATGTATATATATATATATATATATATATATACTTGTACTATTACTTGTACTTACATAGAAACATACACAAATACTAAATGTGGGTCTTAAATGTACATATACCAGTTATTGAGTCGAATGACATTTTTGTCAGTCAGTTGAGAATACAGTATAACTCAAAATGGGATAGCATGAGACACAAATGTAATACATACTGTGTGAATAATGCTAAGAGCTGATCAAAATCAGTGGTGCAAGTTAAACATAATTAGCTCCATGTGCAGATTTGGCAAAACAATAGTAGCAATTGAGTAAGAAGTTCACAAAGTTTGCAAAGTGTACATAATTATTTAAAATGTTTAACTTGTGTGCACAAGTTATGAATCAGAGATTAAAGGTTTTAATTAATTAATGTGAATTAGGAAGATACTGGGATAACTGATTCTGACTTTATATAAAATATCTCACCTCCTTCTGCTTCCCTAAATGAGATAATCCCATCCCTTGTCCAGAAAGAATAGATTTTATTCTTTTTGAAAGTTCTCTCAATTTCCTTATTTGGTTATATCTAGTCTTTGTTAAATCTTTGGTATTGAAGGTTCCATTTTTATTGCTTTTCTGTTTCTTTTTCTTCTGCAAAATAGGGAAGAGGCATTGCTTTTCTGTTTCTTTTTCTTCTGCAAAATAGGGAAGAGGCTACAGACCTAGAGTACTATCTGTTGAGCTGTATGTTTTTTTCCCCATTCATCTAAAGCATGCAAATATTTTAACTATTCATTTAACAAACCAATCCTCACCTGCTGACATAGATCCATGGCTAGTTGGCCTCAAATATGAAGTCAACAAAAGGTTACAACTTTGGTGTAGGACAACAGTCAACCTCTTATTAATAGGAGTTTTCTATAAAGGATTGGGGGGAGGGGGGCATAACATGTTGACCACTGTGACATACAATAACTTACACTCTTTCATGTGAGATACCATCATGAAGTGTACAAAGAAAAGAAATTTTGTTATGTGATTGTAAATGGACATACTCTAGTTCCTCTTTGTTATCCTGTTTGGTGGATGCATGTTCTGATTTTTCAAAAGCATCTTCATTCTCCTCTTCTTGCATTTCAGGTAATGATCCATCAGGTGTGTCTGCCAGATTCATTTCTGGATCAAGGATATCTACGATGTCCTCAAACAGCTGAAAAACACATACATCTTTTTATGACATGCTGTAAGCATTGTGTCATAAACCCTTTGATCTTATTTAACTGCTCATCCTGCATTACATTTTACATGTATACATAACAATTCATTTTGGTAGTGCTAATTGGTTTTTAAAGATTAATATCAGTGCTTCAAATACATTTTTGGCATTATATCAATATTAACAATTCAACAAAATTATGTGTGTGTGTATGTGTTTGTTTATTTAATGGCATATCAGTAGAATAATGGCTACATGGTGCTAACTAAAAGTAAAATTAAAAAATGAAAGTGTAAAGAACGGCACAAAAAGCTTCTAATAAAACCTTCCATATAAATGCAAACATGAAATATTACAAGGTAGTGAATTTGTGCTATGCTCTTCTCTAGACAAAGTTTTTACAATTACATGCTTAAATGTCTATTAAGACAATCGCCTTAGATTTTAATAGGAACTATAGTGTGTTGGGAATATTAGTGAATAACAATGTTCACACCACTGCATTTTGCTTAAAAGCTGAACATATTTATTTAAAAATAAAATCATTAATAGTATTAACAAAATCTTTTCTGCATAATGCCATGATTAATTAATTAATTGTTAGAAAAAACTGATGTATTGTTCTTTTATTTTTCATATCTTATGTGCAACTCCTGATTTATCCTATGTATTTAAGTCTCAAAAAAGTTAGATTATTATTATTATCATTAATATTAAGGAAAAAAATGCTCAAACTTTGGAAAACACACATACAATAACTTTCGTAGGGATGAAAATTATCTGTAAGATTTCTTTTCAAACTTTTAGAACTAAGCATAATTTATACAATTAGAAATATTTAGAAGACATTTGGATGGGTGTAAAATGTCAACTATGACCATAATGTATGTATAAGTAATTATGACAATCTAACCTCTGGCTCTACACTTTCCTCCAAATGTGGGTACAAGGCTAGGGGATGCTGGGTCAGGCCATATTCAATCTCATCAATATGGTCCCGCCTCTGCTGCTGAATGGGTGTGGAGCGGGCATAGCAAACTTGTTGCTTGCTGAACCGTTTTCTCACTGCAGGCTGCTTCACTGATCCAACATTCTCACTGTTTCCTACAATATTTGGACCAGGACCCTTGGGACCCTGTATAAAGCACAATTTTAATTAAATATAAATAAGATGTTTTTTTTAACATGAAATTTTAACAATTTTGCTAGTAAATTATTGTGAGAAATGTTATTTTATAAATTATGTAATCCAATATGCTATATAATGGGTATTTTTAATGAAAGTAATCTTGTACAACTTTATTTAGAAAGGGGATTTTATGTTGGGCTATTTTTGTTTTATTATCTGCATATCTAAAGTCTCTTCAGATACTAATGGCAGTACATTTGTTACAGGGTTTATCTTTTTAATCACTAATATTTCATCACTTCTAAATTCCTTTTATATGTCTGCTTAAAAATGTCTGTTGTTGATAAGTAAATATTTTACCACAAATGTAATTACTGTATGTATCCAATTTGTGCCCATTCTAATACTACATATAGTGTGGAGGCTAGCCTGCTAATTGGACAAGATGCACAGGAATACTGGTTCATGTCACAATCATTATGTGAATGAACTTGACAAATAGTCATGAATGGCATTTTTGGTGAAAACAATTGTCAGGTAATTATTAAATTGTTGTTTTGGATAAAATGGAAAAGTATTTTGTCCAGTTTCTTTTCAGTTTCTTAGTTTGATTATTATATTTGTAAATGATATCAAACCTGCATGTTATTCATATCTGTCTCTTTGTAACTTGGTCAGAAATAGGGATGGACAGGCAGGGAAATTTTCCCTGGTATTTAGTCTGGGTACCCAGTAGTGTTATGCTTCTCTATTCCCATTTTGTCCAGTTTCTCACCACCCTCTCTCACTACCATTTTTGTCAACCATAGAACAATATATTTTAAGTTTGAAATTTTTTTAATTATTGACACAGCGAAATAAAATTTTTATCTTAAAACTGGCTAGGCCAGGTATTTACGGATAGTGCAAAACTTGACCAGGCCTGGTACCCATTTATCCCTAGTCAGAAATGATAACAAAATAGCATGTTATTCTTATTTATCCTGTGTAACAGTAGAAGAGTAAAAAATTTACAACTGAATTTTCACAAGCTTTGAAAAGAAACAAATATGCTTGGAAAGGAAACAAACATTGTGAAAATGATTATCTTAGTAACACTTATACTTTGGTGGCAAACATATCCACAATAAACTGTGAATAATTTCTACACCTTTGATACTGCCACAGAATACAATATTTATCATAGTAAAAACTATATAGTTGTGTGACTTAATCCATCATAAACTGTCAGCAATTCTGATGTTTATGATACCGTCACAAAATACAATAGTCACAGTTCTCAAAAAATTTTTTTTTAGCATTATAATGATGGTATCAGTTTTATTTTTGATGAGTCTAGAATATAAATGGTATTTGAAGTTTTACAAATATCCTTTTTACTGGCTCCACCAGTGTATTGCAGGTCAAACATCCTTGCCATAAGATCCTTAAATACAAGAATGTTATCCCCTTACTTACAAAATTACTATCAATTTAATGATACTAAAATAGACATATTCCAAATACATGTATTCTAATATTACACTTTTTAAATTTTTTGGTACCTTGATCATGATATTGCCTTGTACAGGAGGTGGAAGTCCATCTCGGAAGTCATCCAATCCATCCTTTAGGAAGAGCCAGTTCCTTCCCTCAAGATTCTTGGAGTTGTCCCCAGGCTTCACAGATTTGATATGTTTTGTTCTTAGTCTCTCTTTATACCTGTTCAAGTTAAAGAAACAATGTCATTAGCTAATTCATGAAGAATATATATATAGATATATATATATATATATATATATATATATATATATATATATATATATATATATATATATATATATATATGAATTGTTGTTTTTCATTCTAGTCTCTTTTATCTACATAATTTTGGATCAGTGGCTTAATGTTATGAGCCTAATGATGACTCATTGCTCATTACTGCTGTTCTAATTAATTCAATTGACAGTGGGGTTAATCAAACATTAAAAACTAGTGTCACATGAATGAAACAAGATCATGAATCAGAAAAATGGGCAACAGGTAAACATTCATACACTTACAATGATATCAGACTGAAGCCAACTTTGATACAAGGCATAATTCTACAGCTGCAAGAAAATCCTAAAGTCTATCACTGGTGTTGGAATATATTGTCTCCCTACTGTCACCCAAAGAATTACTCATTTTTAAGACTAAATAATATTTTTATATTTTTATTAGCATAGTAATAGTATCAATTATCTGAGGAAACTTACTTACAAGCCTAACCTTTTTATTTTATTTCTGATGAGACTTTGTGTATGTATGCCTTTGTGATGTGAGACATCTTACTAGCCCAGCGTTTTTATTTTTTTACTGTTTCTGGGGTATGTGTGCCTCTCTGTGATGCAAAGTATCAAGGTTATAATCACATGGCTGATGCATTGTTTGGTCAGAAACACATGATTTTACTTCATAAATGATTAATTTACATTTAAGAATAGTTTTTCAGTGGACTTGAGTGGATAGCAATGGGTTTAGTAGAATTCAAAATTGGCTGTCGCAAATAAATCCACAAACTGGCTAAACCTGAGATTGTTAAATGCGAATAAGCTTGTATTTTGTTTTAGTCATATTGCAAATTACTGGTTGAATTCAAAATTTTACTGTTTGACTCAACAAATACTGGAACAGTTTGCAAATTAATGGAACTCAGGAACAAAGAATATGGAAGGTGAGAAATAATACAGGTACCATTGAAAAGTTTAATAAATCAAATATTTCTTATTTAAGGTTTACTCCTTAAAGTGAGTCACTCTTTCAATTACAGCAATGATTTCAAGGCAACTGATAAATGTTTTTCCAAATGGGATCGTTTGCTTAGAGTATATATGGGTACATCAAGTTACTTGACTGTTTCACACAGCAGGCACAGTTTGTATGTAAAATCATGTGTTTCTGACCAAACAATGTATCAAATCCATGTAGATTTGTTGTGGCAGTTTTCATTTTATCTGATCAAGATTTTGATAATATCATACAACATTAATATGGGAATGCATGTTTATCTCTCTGAGGGGTGAATCTTAGTGACATTTTGTGAGTAAATGTTGTGGTCAAAGGTGTCCATTGTACATAGGAAATGGTCTGGTTAATGTTTGCTTTACTATGGAAAAAATATTTTTCCTGTTTTTAATCCTTAGTGGCAGCTTTTCATTTTCTAGTCATATCATTCTGACCTAAACCACATTGGGTATCAATGGCAATTATGAGATAATACTTGTACAAAATTTTCATCCTTTTAAGTATCAATTTAACTCCAATTCTATTAACAATGACAATGGTAGACTTTTAAATTACTTTTGTATAAATGATGTCGTCATGCTTATAAAAAAATGATCTGGACACATTATAAATGATAATAATGATCTCCTCTTACCTTTTAATGTAAAACTATTCTTTAAATGAAAACATTAAAATAGCAAGATCATTGTAATTGGGACAGCTTTTTAAAGATATTATAAGAAACATAATTGGGGGAAATGTCACAAGAGCTCATTTTAGCTAAAGTGAGTTGCTTGAGTTTTATATCACAACAATACAAAATCATTTTAATCCAATATTGGAAGAATTAGAAAAGGAATGAAAATTTAAAAAAAAAATAAATATAAATATGACAAAATTATATAGAGGATATTTTCTTTTCATATGTTAATACTGGATATATTTCATCATGTGATACAAACAATAATATATTTTAATGAGTGTTGAAGCCACAAATTCATAAGATGAAGTATATACAGTATTTACATAGGAAAAAAAAATTTCATTTTATTATATGCAAAACTTGCTCTAGAATCAAAAGTTTAGTAGATTAAACTAACTCTTCAGCAAAGCACACTCACCCAATCTTTGGAAAATTACCTCATATTCGAAAGATGATTATATAAATATGTAATTTAAGAAAGCAGTAGTATTGGTATGACAGTATGTTATACTAGATCACATTTTTGACATTTTGTGAACTATTTTACCCTATCAGAAAACAAAAGAAGTCTGATTCAGCAATGCATAACAGTAGGCTTATCACTGTTGTCAGGATCATAAGGGAAATACCAGTAACTTCTTAGAGATGCAAATAACGTTTGGTAAAATTTCATTATCAAAGAATAGTTTTAATGTCTGAAATGTAAGATTCTTGTTGTCTTTTAGCATGGTAAACATTTTGACTGGTTATAAAGAAAAAAACTTTGATGTCTTTCCTCATTTACCAGCTGCTGCAACAAGATCACTTTGATATCTTCATATTGATATAGGCACATTTTCATATGCTAATTTTCAGACTTTTAATGCAGCTTTTATATAAATATTAATGTGACTCATTCACCAAAAGTATGGTTTTTAAAATATTACATGATTTATATAATACACCTTCACAATTTTTACATTTTTCAGAAACTCTTGAACGATGTTTTACATCAAGTCTACAATTCCCTTTGTTTTGGAAAATGCATTTTTGTTAATAATTTAACTGATTACAGTAAATGAATTTAACCAGCAACAAAAGCAGCGAAAAGCATGAAAATGATCTGTTACTGTGGATGATGCATTATTGTTACCATACCACTGAAATAGAAAATGTTCATGTGGCTTGCAATATATTATGTTGCAGATCCCATTCCTTTTGAAACATATAAGCTGCAAAATGTAAAACTTTAAAAACTAAAAATAAAAATAAGATAATTAAGGCAGGAAATATATATCTTGGAACGGTTGCAAAAAAAATATCATGTATAAAATAAGTCATACAAATCATATAGGTATTCATTACTATTTCAGTAGTTAGAACCATTTTTTGACACTGATAATTCATAACTATAAACGGAATTTGTTCACTCTACTTGAAACCTCAAACAGCCATAATAATTTGGAAGGTCATTATTTGCATATGGCAACAAATATATCAAAAATTAATATTTAAGTATGTGGAGATTTTTATTGTACAAGTCACATGGGTCATGTATGCGCATTTACTCATATTAAATTAAATATAATTTGTTCTTTTAAAATTTAACACTAATTTTCTTTAACCAAAGTCTATTCAATCCTAATTTTTTAATGTTCTGCACTTTAACTGATACAAAGAAACTTCCACATAAAATTATCTATTACTATGTACTTTTACAGTGGTGACCATGTACTAAACTTTGGTCAATATAAGAGTGCACTGAGTGGAATTGTCACAATCAATGGTTGTATGAATTTTTTTTTATCAATATGTGTTGCTTTCACCATGACATCACAGCATGCAAAATTTAATCCAGATTGTACTAAATCACACCTATAGGTTCATTTCATTCAAAATTGTCTACCTACTATAACACTATTTTTGCCATATGAAGGTCTCAGGGTGTCTAAATAATGACCTTCCAAAAAGAATATGGATGTATTTGAATCCAGATAAAGTGAATAAAGACTTGTAGAATCTAAATATAAAAATGAAACCCATTACTTAAATAGTCAGTGTTGAATGCCTACATGACCCGTGTGACTAGTACTATAGCTAAAGTAAACTGATCCATTACAAACTGGGTTTACTTTCATGTTGTGATGTTCGAAAGAGCCAGCGTGTTTAAAAAAATTGTACTAACCTATCAATTGTAATGATAGATCCAAAGTTTTCTTTTTTGACCCATCTTAGTATTGACATAAAAAAAACCATAATACATGTATCAATTATTTTCACCTGGAAGTTTATTTTGGACGAAATTTAAGGTGCTAAGTATTCAGTAGGTAGGGTTGAAATGACTTCCTTACTCTAAATTAGTATTAAATTTTACAACAACAAGGAATTTTGCATTTAATTTAAAATAAATGCAGCTATGCGACCATGTTGACAAAGCAATGAAGGAATCCTCGAAAATTGGGTTATCAACAAACTTTCTTTGATTCGATGGACGGCGACTGTAACAATCTACACACATTGAGATAGATAATCCTGTACACTGATTGAAATTATGAAGAAAAGAAACACAACAAAATATATACCATGGCTGAAGCCTAATTTTCTTGTCTGTCTTTGTGTTCACTAGGGCCAAATCGTACTTTAGCTCTGCCATCGCCATCTCTGCTCCGCAAATGAATACAACGAAATCACAAAATTACATTCCTACCTACGAAAATGTATTCAATTTAAGGGGAAAAAACTTTAGGCATTGTCTTGGTATGTCGTCAGTCGATTTTAATATAATTAATTAATAAAACTAATTCAAACTAAACTTCATAAAAGTTGTATGATATTGCAGTTGTTCCCTTAGTTACGGGTCTTCTCCGAAAAACAAGGAACCTGAAAGCAAGACTGGTTATATCTTCCATTGAATATTTTGTGAAGATAATGAAGTAAGTTTGAGAACCAAACAATTACAAATTTATTCATGGACAGCAGAGGAGAACTTGTAGCGGAATATTAGAAGCGATGAAGACATACTGGAGTAAACTGGCTGGAAACAAATTGATTTTCCTTTCATTTAATATTGATACAAATATTGATAATAGCACATATTCAAAACGGTTTCCAAAACGTTTCGAGCTAAACAAGCTTTTAATCAGAGGGAAAACGTACGAAAAATTCATGACTAGTGTATGTTAGAATCACCAGGGCTGGGGGGGGGGCGGGGATATTACAACCTGAGGTATCAAAGTAAAAAGTTGTGTAACGATAATAGAAGAGCGGGTAATTGTGTTTTTTACAGAGTCAATATGTGCGTACCTATGTCCAGATTGTGAGCAAAGGACATAAACACAGTGCGAAGAAAAAGTCAACGAAATGTTCAAACTGTTCAGAAGAAATGATATCCCGGTAGAGTTATGCATGAATGTTCTAAGGGAAAAATGTCAAGAAAATAGTTTAGCGGGATGATGATGATGATGATGATGATGATGATGATGATGATGATGATAATGATTACTACTATTACTACTGCTACTATCACTACTACTACTACTACTACTACTACTACTACTACTACTACTACTAAATAAATAAATAAATAAATAAATAAATAATGTAAGATTGATAAAACTGCAACGGAAAGGTTATATTTGTAATTTAGGCTAAATTCCTCATGAGTTTTTAACTGTAGGATCCAGTCTCATTCCTTAAAAGTGCGTTCTATATTAGTCCACCCCAGGTTTGATTCAATCAGTATCATCTCGAGTAACTCGACCAAATGCCCAATAGAGCTGTAGTAGTTGGTGACTTTTGCGTTGATTTTGTTGCAAATGTGGGTTTTGTGATTATTCATTAGCTATCATGAAATCAATGATTTAGCCAATATATTGAGCAGTACAGATCTTGCATCTTACTGTTCTTAGTTTTATATTTTATGAGCGCTCCTCTGTATACACACAAATATAACTAGACATGCTCTTCATCTTGACTGTCACATGCGTTGTTATAGTTTTTGTAACAGATCTTTTAGTTTTAACATGATTCTTCTGTTTTCATTTTATGTCTTGCTTTTGAATATAATTGTTGTTTACTGGAAAATTAGTCAATCGTGAGATAAAGGCTTAGCAAAATCAAGTTGTGTTATTGTTGTACAGCAATTTGATTTGAGTGAAATTATTGAATTCAAATTATTCTTATTTGGAAATACAAAGTTCTCAAAACTAACTTTCTTGGACATGGAGACTTGGATTTATAGTGAAACTCAACGAAGGATATATTCTTGGTATTGGATTATATCATTGTGATCCCACAGAAAACTATTGGCACACAACACAGGCCATCACATACACATGAACACTTCCAACGCTGGATTTATTTCGGAATACCAGTAAATTTTATTCAGAGCATTAATCACTAGGACTTGTGTTAGAAATTCTAGGATTATTTTGGGTTTAATTCGCAATACTGTAAGTTATTTTTACATTTTCACAATTAGGCTTAATTTTAAGCCACATCTACAACACCAAAAACAGTGAAAAAAAATCTTGAAATGAAATTAAAGCCACAACTTATTGGGCATATCTCTAAGGCCATGAATAAAAAAAAAACATAAAGCATAAATGAAACTAATTAAATAACTTGTAAAACAAATTCAATCATCAGTACTCTTTAAAAACTGTAAACACTGTAAAAAAAATAAACTATCGTCTATTTCTATTTTAAAAAATAAAACAAAGGATGGGCACACTAAATAGAGACAACAGAAGATTATTAGGTAAACTGAATAAAGGAAGAGACAGAAAATTTTGAATACATAATTTATCAATATCTCATCAACCTCTCATTTATACCCAAACATTCTATACTAAAAGCAAACAAAATGGAATACAATTAAAGAAAGGAAACGGTGAAACACACAAATGATTTAATCTGATCCCGAAGCAGTTGTAAATCTATAAAGCCACATACACAGAAGTAGAAACTTTTTTTTCCAAGTGGTTTACGCTCTCCCCCCAATAAATTATGATAGAGCGGACCTCTTAAAGGACACCGACAAGTTCAGTGGCAGAAAAAAACTTAAAACCTACTTTGGACAAAGGTCAAACTAGACTAAGAGCAAGATAATACTCTAAAGCACACACATTTCCGGGGAAAATATTGATTATGCCCTTCAAAGAAATTGTTTAATAACTTTACGGCTTTAGTTTCGTCCAACTAAAGTAAAATATCAAAACAAGCAAATACTCAAACCTAAGCAAAGAGGGAAAAAAGCATTAACGTCACTAAGTATAGCACTAACAACATAATCAAGCAGCAGCCGATATGAATCGGCATTTGTTGTGATAGACGGAAAAGACTGTCAAGGACGCAAACACACAGCTCACTAATGCACGTTTCTACGACGAATTAAGCCATGACCCAACATTTGAATACACCAATACTGTGAAGCATGCAATAAGGAAACGGTTAATGATGGACATGTTAACCACGAGACTATGGAGTTCCTTACTTTCGAAAATTTGAGAGTAGAAATATTCTATCTCCTACCCAAAATACACAAACCAGAAAAGCTATGTATACCTATAATCTCTTATAACTATTACCATACAGTTTTTTTTCGGAAAATTTACACCATTTTGTAAGACTCGGGTCTGCATTACATAAGTGTCTTCAGGACACACAGACTACACCATACAAATTATAGCCAGAGAACCGTTACCATCCAACGAAAATCTTATTTCATCACGTGTAACATTGCACAAGGTCAAACTCGTTGGAGTTAATTTTTAAACTCAACAGCGTTGAGTTTAATGGTAAGAGCAACATTGAGGTAAACGGAACCGCCATTGGGACCATGGTGGGCCGCTGATACGTAAATATCTTTATGAACTATCTAGAATGCCGACTTCTGGTCTCAGCAAGCCATTAACAATACCGATGGGTACATTTAATTGATGACGTAGATATGGCAAGATGGGAGGAATATGTGGATCCATACTTTCCATTATTCGATCAAATGCACTGCTGAACTTTCAGACACAGATTTATTTTAAGTATATGTTTTTAAAAAATAACGATAACAGGGGAAATCAACAAGCTTTGTAAACTTCAACAAATAATTTATTTCCCTAGAATAAAAAGTGAAAATGAAACAAAAAGAACTTACCTTATTGCGAATTAAATCCCAAAATAAAACCAGAATTACAGGCACATATCCTAATAATTGAAAGTTCTGAATAAACTTTAGTAGAAATCCAAACTAAGTTCAACGCTGACGTTTTGATGTGTCTGTGATGACTTGCATAATACAGATGTGCCAACAGTCTTTCATTGAGTATGTGCGTATGTGATTTGGATTTTTAACATAGCTTTAATAACTTGTCAGTCATATCGCTACGATGCTATGCAGTGTGACAGTTTATAGTGATGTCTGGTACTGGGGCATCATGGGTCAACTTTCTAATGCAAAGAAGGCTATCGGTTACAAGTGGATTAATCACAACCATATCTCCAGCTAAGTCATTGCTTAAGTAATAATGAACAACCACAATGGGTAAAGACCACACTTTTCCGACTGTCACTTGTCCTGAAACTAAATCTGATGACAAATTTACACAATGGAAAGGAACAACAACAAAGTCACACTCTACTTCCCGAATAAGAATACTCTCATTAGAAGAAAGCTTCGCAGAAAATGGCAACGAATTTGATGATATAAGGCTCCGAGAAGCTCATGTGTTCGTTAAAATTTTAATAGGGATAATAGGATTGGCCGAATCACCCAAGATTATATAGAACCATTCGACATGAATGGTTCATAATTCTCTATAATAATATCAGACTGGGATTTGTTTGACTCGACAAATGTATCGCTTTCAATACATGACCGTAACATTGACCTCTTAGAAATAAGAGTATATAGATTAGGTCTGTCTTGATTTTGTTGCTTTATTTTCAATTTATAGCAATCAGATATAACGCACCATTTCTTCTTGCAATAGGTACACGTATGATGAGATAAGGACTTCCGATCCGTCTTATCAGAAACATGATTTATAGCAGTTGTTTCAGCCTGAGGTTTGGAAGTGCTCGTATTAAGCTGAAATGGTTTTTGAAATGAAGACTGCTTAGTGGAAGACCTGCTGACAAACGAAACATTGTGAACTGATGAACACGTGTCAGCTTTACGAGCAGCATTTTCTAAAGTTTAGACCTTGTGTTCATCAAGGTAAATCTTAACGTCACTACGGAAATCTTCGAAAAATATGAGCTGTCTGAGATTTTCGTAATCTTTATATTAAACTTAGTAGAAGAGCACTACTTATCAAACTGTCATGTTTTTTTCCCCATGCAAATTTGACATTGGTCGCGTCAGTAGATTTTCTACAGTTCAGTTCCTAAACCCATTGCATATATGGCTTAAATACCAACTCCTAACTCTTCAAGATATATTGCTTAACCACGTGATAATCAGCATTTCTGTCATGAGAGTGAAATGTAAAGATCACGAACTTTGCAAATAAGTACACTATGACCATTACAAAATATAGCAATTTTCTAAAAATAAAGAAAACATGTATCTACTTCCGTTTCCTTAAAAGGTGGTACTCAATACTCTTATTAACAGCTACCATCATCAATAATTGAACTTGTGTGCGTAAAGTGGAGTATTGCTTTTAACTTGCCAGCTATTATTCTTATGATCAAAATTGAAATTCTCTCTCTCTCTCTCTCTCTCTCTCTCTCTCTCTCTCTCTCTCTCTCTCTCTCTCTCTCTCTCTCTCTCTCTCTCTCTCTCTGTGCAATTTGCATTTGCATTTGTTTCTGTCTCTTCTCTATCTCAATCTGGATTTGCATTTGTGTTTCTTTTTCCTCACTTTGCAAATACATTTTCCTCTTAGTTTTCTCCTTATCTAATCGCATTTGTCTTTTTTGAAGCTCTAGCTTTCTGAACTCTTTTCATTCCCGTATTTTAATTTCAATTCTATCGCCTTTACGTCAGTTCCAGATGTAGACTCAGTAATCAAAGCCCAAGCAATTTTGTCCAAAACATTCCTTTCCGCCAAATAATGGACCATACGTTTTTCATTTCTTGTTTTCTCAAAGAAGCTTTTACCTCAGAAAGATAATATTTTCTAGTAAGCTGAATCAATTTATCCTTTTACAGGAAGTCTAATTGTTCCTGGGTAGAATTTGAAAAGAAAGATCTAAACTTTTAGATGACATCGCAAAAGCTTGCTGGTTTTCACTAAAGATGTGAAATAATACACGGGACTTAGAAAACTCTATTCTAAACAACAGAAAAGAGTTAAAAGGAAGAAGTTTTGTAAAATTCATCAAATAACTTATTTTCCTAGAATGCAAAGTGAAAATTAAAAAAAAACATTTTTCGCTATTGCGAATTAAATTCAAAGTAATCCAGAATTGCTGGCGCAAGTTTTAATAATTGAAAGCTCCGCAGACAATTTAGTATAAATCCATATTTAGTCAATCGCAGACGTGTATATATGTCTGTGATAATCTTATTACGTGACAAGGACTCGTACTCAGTAACAAAGAAAAGAGTGAAAGCCAACAAGCTTTGTATATTTCAACAAAACAATTTATTTCCCTAGACAATAACGTAAAAATTGGTAAATAGGACTTACGGTTGGTGAATATAATCAAAATATAATTCTAAGAACAAAAACACAAGTCTAAATAGTCCTATAAGAATCCAGGTTGGAGTCCCGACGACGTATGAATATGGAAGGCGATGACGTCAAATGTAGTCCAATATATGAATAACAATAATTCCTCACTTGACTCACAGTCTTTGTTTCCGAATAATTCAAGAATTAATTTCCTTGAATATCTTTCAGAATTTTTTTTAAAGAAAATCAACTTGTTGAGTGTTCAGGAAAATAAATTATTGAATCCAAAAATCAAGCGAGGAATAAAATATTCTGGCAACAAATACAAAATAAATACATGTTGTTCTGTCGAGGTTTTGAATGACTGGCCAAACCAATATTAAGAATGCGTATTAACACTCAAAAACATCTCTTAAAATCTCGCGAGATTGGTCATGTGGTCTCTTATTACGCTATTTATGTCACGTCCACAGTACAGACTGACTTAAAAACCAATCATAAAATAGGTAGTTTACAAACATTGATCACGCGGAGAAAGTATGTCCGTGATGCTGACCAATCATTTTAACTTCCTATTTATTTGTTACCTAGGTAAGGCGATCTAATTGCCAACCGTCATGTATTACTGTTTCGTCTTAAATAAACAAAGTTTTTGCTATTTGCTAAAATTATATATTACTACTAAAAATAGAATCCCGAATCTGAGAAAAATATTTATTGCAATTAAATACAATGACACAAAAATGAATTTTTTTTTAAAAAACCTTACACACAAGTAATTTAATCACATATATGTAACAACCTCTATAAGGTTGATGTGCCAACAGTCATTTGTTGAAACATTAATATAATTATACGTTTGAATTCACTATAAATCCATGTGAATGTCTCTGTCTAAGGATATTGTTTAGTAGAACGCTCTATTTTTCCAGAGGAAATAATCACTTGAATAGAAAAATATAAAGAAATAGATTCCACCCCATATGAATTGTCACAACAAGTACATATTTACTCTGATCTTAAGCATGAATAAACATTTTTTACAGTAAGAAGATTTTATAGTCTTCTTCTTAATCTCAGGTCACAATAGACATTTTCTGGAAATAAACCACATTACCTAATGAAAAATAACCTTGTTGATATTTACAAAATTAAATGTTAGCTATAACTAGCAAACTGTTACCGAAATTATAATATATAACCAGGACAATATCAGGTGCACCAGATAATCTCTAGGAGAATTAAAAAAAACAACAAAACTTACACACTGATCCAAATAAACATATTTACTTTTGTAAATAAAGATCCCGATAATAAACCCATCCACATAAAAAGTATCTTAGCTTTGTATTAGTTTACAGAATAAAAAAATATAACAAAATCAATATTTTTGAGGTCATGTGGAAAATAAACTTGATTTTGGACAACGTTAAGTCCAACTTTTAATGTTTCATTACATTAGCATATAATGAAATATTTTTATAACATGCAACCTAACTAACAAGCAATGCAGATTAAATATACAAAACAGAATATATATGTTTGAACACAAAAACTAAAACTGACATTGAAGCACTCCTTACTGACAATTATTCCAAACCGACAAGCACACGTCAATATCTTCTTCCATCCAGATGTCACCCAAGACACTAATCCCAAAATATCACCTAAAGTCGTAGAATCAGAAGAATCAGCTCCAATGACATAACCGTCTTTCGGAGTTACATATAGCTAACACCCATCTGACATAACAGGGTTACAAAATCTTTATAAAGGTGGAAGCGATGCTAAGAGCCAATCAAAGAAACCATCCTGACCTCCAAACAAAAAAGGAAAAGAAAATATGAAGAGAGCACCCTTTATCCTCACGTTTCACAGCAAGAACCCACGAACATATTAAAGAAACACATTTTCCAGCACAGTCGCAGATGGAAAGTTTCATACTCACAATCATACATACAACACAGTTCATACTCAGAACCATACTGTAACATGCAACACAGTTCATACTCAAAACCATACTATGACACGCAACACAGTTCATTCTCACAACCATACTATAACACGCATCACAGTTCATTCTCACGACCATACTATAACACGCAACACAGTTCATTCTCACAACCATACTATAACACGCAACACAGTTCATTCTCACAACCATACTATAACACGCAACACAGTTCATACTCACAACCATACTATAACACACAACACAGTTCATTCTCACAACCATACTATAACACGCAACACAGTTCATACTCACAACCATACTATAACACACAACACAGTTCATTCTCACAACCATACTATAACACGCATCACAGTTCATACTCACAACCATACTATAACACACAACACAGTTCATTCTCACAACCATACTATAACACGCAACACAGTTCATACTCACAACCATACTATAACACACAACACAGTTCATTCTCACAACCATACTATAACACGCATCACAGTTCATACCCACAACCATACTATGACACACAACACAGTTCATACTCACAACCATACTATAACACACAACACAGTTCATTCTCACAACCATACTATAACACGCAACACAGTTCATACTCACAACCATACTATGACACGCAACACAGTTCATTCTCACAACCATACTATAACACGCATCACAGTTCATTCTCACAACCATACTATACCACGCATCACAGTTCATTCTCACAACCATACTATGACACGCAACACAGTTCATTCTCACAACCATACTATAACACGCATCACAGTTCATTCTCACAACCATACTATACCACGCATCACAGTTCATTCTCACAACCATACTATAACACACAACACAGTTCATTCTCACAACCATACTATAACACGCAACACAGTTCATACTCACAACCATACTATAACACGCAACACAGTTCATTCTCACAACCATACTATAACACGCAACACAGTTCATTCTCACAACCATACTATGACACGCAACACAGGAAATGAAATCAACCTCATCAATGCATGGAATGCAACTCCCAATATACTAGAGTAACTCGGAAACTAGATATAATAATGAATCTCCATCGATCAGACTGACAAACCAAAAAATGAAAAGAAGCCCAATGGTTGAATATTTCTTTTCTCCTTGTCATACTTTTAATGATGTAATCCTGATTTAGAATGGAGCACAAAAAATAGGAAAACCAAGGAAATCTATTAGATTCACCGGCTGCAAACAGTCAAAACAAGCGGTTAAAAATAAAGAATATTCAAAACCGGCATTTGTCTGTGCAATTGTGACAATGTATTTACAAGTGTCCCAAAAACACATTTTTACGCCATCAATTAGCTTTCTCAAAACTGTGGTCTTAAGTAAAAAATTTCTGTTCAAAATGTAAAATATAAAAAGCGCATTTATAAATCTATATTTAAAAGTGTTATCTTAAGCTATCAATGATTATCAACTCGGTAATGCAATTCAACTAAGAACATACCTTATATGCAAGATTTAAAAAACAGCCACTTCAGCAAAATATTAGATCAGAGATGCAAAAATATAATTGGACAGTTGTAGATGTCAAAAAGTTTTTATTGCCGATCTTTCTGAGTTGGATGGTTTCACGATCGTCCACATGAAAGAAACACGTCATGGGCACAGTCAGCTGTAATGTGTGCTGTTCTGTTATGTAAAGGTAACTTGAGTTTCACGTGTTAGGTTTTTGTGATGCCCAAATATAAAGGAATTATGCATATGGCTCTCGTTTCTGTGGTGTGCTCAAAATATCCTAAACCTTAGCTGTTGCTTGTGTGATATTTCACAATTTACTTGTAGGCAGTCTAAAAAAGTATCAGATTGAAGTCGGCAGGTACTATTAGCTATACCAGCATAACAGTCACGTTATAACGCTTTCTTGTCTGGATATATTTTTTTATTTGCTTTTTTGAGGAAACGTAACATTTGTTTTAAAAAGCGTGAAAGGAGTGTCCCTCCATCCATCGGTCTGACTATCTCATCTTAGTTAAGCCTTACTGATGTAGAGTTAGTTAAATTTGACCGCTCCGGGGACCTAAGTGGTTGGAGCGTCATCCTCTGATGCAGAAGGTCCTGGGTTCGAACAAAACAGTTATAATAACGGCACTAGCATCGGCCTCGCTTAGAGCTCGGTATTATGAGGACAGTGTCATGACTGGTCAGCTTGATGTCAGGATATTGTGACTGAGTGGACATCATGCTACATCTCGGCGAAATGATGCCCCTGTGCTAGACATCACTATAAACTGCCGCACTGGAGTCATCGTAGCGATATGACTAAAAGTGTTAAAGCTACGTTAAAAATCAAAATCACACACACACACACACACACACACAGACACACAACTAGCTAAATTTAGATATTTTTAACATTGGCTTGTGTAACAAAATCATAACATAAGCTCTAATCAATTAGTTTCATTCTTTAACATTTTCATTGTCGGCAGAATTTATAAATTTTTTGGGATATTTTAGATAGATTTCCCTGGTATTTTTAATGTGTTTATTGTACGGAGTCCCATTCAACGTGTACAAAACCTTCAAACCGAAGCTTAGATAATTACGAACGACCTTTATGTTAAAGTTCTATTTATTTTTTTTTCTCTTGTGCATTTTGTTATTTTGTCGTGCATTGATTGCATATTCAATCAACCCTGAAGAGATGAATAAAAACAGACACACGGTATAGATGCAAGTATGATAAGTACAAGACGTATATTTAGATACATAAATCACAAGCTCATGTAAAAAAAATAACAAAAATGTTTAATTTTCATTGGTTGGATATCCCTTCCCATACAAGTATCCCATAACGACAGCAAATAATAAAACATATCACACACACACACACACACACACACACACACACACACACACACACACACACACACACACACACACACACAAACACACATACACACACCACCACCACCAACAACAACAACAACAAAAACTATTAAAGAATTACACAAAGCACAAATTAAAAAAGCGAACACCAGAAAAGAAAATAAGAAAGCTAAACAAAATCCAATTAGTTTCAGAATTCATACAAGCTTTCTGCAATTGACAAAAATGTTCTGTAGAGTTTGGGATCATTCAGTCCACGTGTGTAGGAGAGCTCACTGCGACCCTACCCAGCATATTAAAATGTGCAATAAGTATTATACCATGAGGATTGATATCGTGCGACCAAATAGACTCACAAATTCGTCGCGCTTTTTTAGCATAGAATCCTATAACATATGTGCACTGAGTATTGCAATACAGACAACAACGAGGTATCGTATTGTATGGAGTGACCAGAAAGCTGGCAAGATTTTTAGCAGTTTAAGTTTTTTTTTGTTTGATTACGGCATTTGAAATAAAACGGTGGATTAAATACAGTTATGTGTTCTTTTTTAAATCTTTGAAGGGATGAATTGTTACAGATTATATGCTTATAGTGACTGTACTCGTTTTTTATGATTTTCCATGCCAAGTGCTTTCCTTCCATCTTAGCCGGAAAGGTCTTATCTTGCAGAAAAGTATAGAGAAGTATAAATGCAGTCTTTCTGGTCATCCTTCTTTTCGCTTTTAACTTGATATTGTCAGAATCATGCAATATTCAGTATTTTAGGATGCTGAATACCTTGATATTGCACACTCTTGCAGTAAACGTGTAGCTAAAATTAGTATAGTGTATTAGGAACTATTTTTTGAAAAAAAACCCAAAACAAATATGCTCATGTATTAGCATCTTTAGGTGTTAGTTTATTAGATTGTTTTCCGCTGGCTGAATGGACAGTCACACAGCAGCTGCTTTGCAACATTCCAAGTTAAATTTGTTGATACAATGTTTCCTAGTAGGCTAGCGATATACACCATACAGGTCATAATATAGCTGGAGTCCTACAAAGAGCATGCACAGGTTCTAAAGCTTGATACACATTTCGAAACTGTACTGTAATTTCAACCACATTTTTAAAATGCAATAACATTCTCTTAACTGCATTCAAAATGAAATGAACGCGACATTTCAAAGCTTCTTTCATAATTACAATTAAAAGTTTATAGTTGTTTCCACATTATGATTCCAAATTTTCAACGACAAAGCAGAAAAACACGCAGCTGAGTCAGGATGCGTCCGACACAGCTAATAAATCCAGTTCAGAACTACCCGAATCGAGTAGAATTGACAAAAACTCCCAATAAAACAAAGCAAAACAAATAATAAATAAAAAACAAAAATCCAGTCATTCCAGACAAACTGGAAAAGCTGTTGCAAAGCGCATTCATATCACATTAAATTTAAATTATAATTCTTTTTGAAACTGATGTTCAACCCGCGACTAAGTTAGTAGGTCGCTGGGCGATGCTATGTGCGCATTAATATTTAATGTTGACTTATAAATCTACAGTTCTGCATTTATGTTGGAATACAACATAAATTCAATTACTTTGTTTCTTGTAGTGTTTCAATCAAGCCTTAGGTTGAATAAGAAAACGAATATGTCATAAAAGGTTACTGCATTTATATGGAAAAATATAAACTCGCTTGTGGGAACAATATTTCACTTATTTTACTGAGTCAGGTTTATTAGAGACTCTTGTATCTTTTAGATCATATCATATAATTGTTATGATAATGTAAATCATTTATGACGTTACGTAATGACGTAATTATTATTTTAAAATTTAAAGACGTGATCCGTTTCTTTCAAAACATTTTGTGCCTGAAGAAATATGTATTAAATACGAAACTAGCTGCACTGAATTATCGGCGTTTGCGTTCTTTTTTTAATCCCAATCCTGTAGTATATATTTGTAATGATTTTTATGAGCTTCATGCCACCGTCTCTTTTATGTTCTCTTTGTACTCCTTCTATCATCGGCTGTCTTAAGTAAATTAAGTTGTTTTATGGATGCTAGTATTTCAGCAAAGGTAAAGTTCTATTTAAAACGGGTTCCTTTTAAGATCGTTTTTTTTATTTACTGTAAATCTAGAGAATGATATACTATATTGATTGAAAATGCGTCTAACGTATTTAGCAAGTTAGCTGTCCCTTGTAGGTAGCACGTTTCGCCATCAGGTTATGTATACATGTATTGTGTTGATTTCAGAAAAGTTTAATATCTAATTCTACTGCGTTTTTAAAGTCATTAAACATTTACTTCGTATCTGTAAATAGATTTTCTTAAATCTCCTATTTTCACTTGAGGAGTACTTGCATAGTTTAAGCTGATATACATTTACCCACAGTGCCTTTAATTTTCAACCCATATTCATAACTGTCTAGCACTTGTATGTGCTGCACGGACATCGGGTGACAAAGAAGGCTTTTCATAAATATTTTATGTATTTTTTAAAAATGGCGTTTGATGCATTCTGTTTGATAAGAGCTACGGCTTTATTATTTAAATTTGCTTCGGAGCTATAGGAATGGAATTTTAAATTAGTTTATTCTTTTGTAAGCATGTAAATGGTAGGATTTAAACCTTCTTGTATCAACTGTATGCCGTGGAAGGAAAGACTAATATAGATGGAACGGATCTGCGTACCTTACGATAGGGATAGATTGGTTAAAGTGAATGGTGATCTGATCTGAACACGTCACTGGTTTGCAAAGATGATTATTAAAGCACACTTTTACTAGCAAGAACAGTCAAGAGATATAAGAAGCTGAAATGTGTAACTCAGTCCTTCTTCTGGCTTGCATTTAGGGCCACGAAAGTTGTATTTGTTATGAATGTTAATCAGATACTGGGTTTTGCAATGTGAAGAACAGGAACTGCAAAATTCCTTATGTGTGACATTAAAGCCTCTTACGATAATGATTTTACCAAACGAAGCATAATATTCAATCTGAGTCTCTAAAATATAAATAAAGTCTATGTAGAAACAATAATTGTCATCAATAGAATAATAAGCGACATGTACAAAATTGGATTTTTATGAGACTATGATCCAATCAATTGATACTTTAATAAATTACTTGTTTGAATATTGGAACTCAGTCCAATGGAAATGTTCCTTAGCCCGAAATAATTAGCCTCTTACTAGGAGCAAACGTCAAGGAGTGAAGTGTTAATGAGTTTTCATGATGCCGTGGTTTACTTTTGGTGAATGGAGGTCAGAGCCGCATGAGTGTCCCTGTTGTTCCATAGTCTCATTTAAATTCTAGTGGTGTACATTGGTGTTGTGACTCTAATTGCGGTATTTATGAGTGGAGACTGGTAAATTACACAATCGAATCAATAAGAAGGGACTCTGAAGATACCGTTTATGCCGCCATGGTGGAAAATGTGATGCAGTTTTACTGGCAGAAAGTGTCCCGAAACCATAATTCAACTGGTCTTAGATGGCATAATAAAAATAGTTCCCTGTGTTAGGGGATAGCTGTATTGTTTATACGGCGTGAAATGCAGACGGTACGTTAAATTGATGAAGATAAACCATGCCTATGTGGGGTTGATAGACAATTGGAAATTTGTGAGATCTGTGGTCTTACATTGATTAGAGTAGAATTTATGTATAGAATGGACACGTTGGGCTTTCTAATTTACAAAAGAAGTTGTATGGAAGTATTTGGAAATTTGAGGTAAACTTATGACTTCTAGCGAAATCGCGCCAGGGTTTGACCCCGCTCGGACAAGGAAATACCCCTGGCTTGTAACGATACGATGATGTTGTTTAATCATAATGTACAGGATTATTCTCATCCATTACTGAAACACGTCCTTCTCATTTTAGTATAAATGTCATTCTCACGTAATCATTTAAATGTACCTTGTATTGCAATCATGTGAAGTATTCAAGAATTTTTCTGAATGGCTTGCTAACTTATGTACATACATGACTGCAATATCGGTATCTAATATATACAGTAAATTATATACACAATAGTGCACAGGACATAATGCTGTTATGATCCGGGTAAATATATTAAGACCAGAGTCAGACATTAGTATATTGGCATTGAAGTAAATCCCGTTCCAATCCTTTAATTCAAAATAAAAAAAAATAATCGTAAATAATCTCCAGATGGCATGAAGTACCACCTTCCGATTTTACAGAAAGCAATTTAGTCAATTAGGGTCTAATGGTAGCTTGGGTAATAATGACACGGGTTACTATTCGCAATGAATGACGTAAATGTATCCGACTATAACAATGAATCAGATGCAGAATGTTTGGTCTATACTGTCAATGAAGCACACCTAGCCGGGGTTATCGATGTTGTTTTATTTTTTAAGACAGCTAGTTTGTTGAAACTTTAATTACAAAAATTGTATAACTGAATTTTGTAATATTATTGACATAAATATACTGCGCTAGAAAAATTCATATTCTAAAATAATATCTATGGCAGCTTAAAATTTTAGTCAACACAAAAATATTACTGCTCTTCATATATTAGTAAGTTATTAAATTGAAGATGCAGATTTTATTATGATGATCTTGTTTTCCTGTTATTGTATTGTCCTTAAACTATAAAACAGATAACTGACACAACATAGCTATACAGCCAGTATTAGACTAGTTTAATATATTGAACTAGAAACATTGTTTGAAATAGGAAACTAGTCTTTTAAAATATTACCCGATGAGGCTCAAAAGTTCATTGTTCTGGAAATAAAAGATGTTTGTAAAAAGAGATAAATGCCACCCGTCATGTATTCCATATACCAATCCAGTGAACAAACAAGGTTACATGACAATAGCATGTAATTGAATTAAAAATATAAAACTAACAAACAAATAATTAAAATAAATATGCATAACACTTCCCTCATAAAAGAAAAAGAAAGATTTACATAATAAAGCTTTATTTTACCATAGTTCATAAGAACAAATCTTATGAACGATACATGAAAAAATATATTTCTATACACGGGGAAAGTGCATCTTCTATTAAATTAACTATTCACTTGACTGCTCTGGTGGCCTAGTGGTTAGAACGTACGCATCGGATGTGGGAGGTCGGGGGTTCAAACCCCAGCCGAGTCACACCAAAGACTTAAAAAATGGTACTAACGGCTGCCTCGTTTGGCGCTCAGCATTAAGAGGTTAGTGTTAGGACTGGTCGGCCTCGTGTTAGGATAATGTGACTGGGTGGGACATCATGCCACATGTCTGCGGCATGATGACCCAATGCAATACATCACAATAAACTGTCACACTGCAGACATCGTAGCGATATGGCTGAAAAATTGTTAAAGCTACGTTAAAAACCTAAATCACATATCTCAGTCTCTAATATTGATGTTCCTCGTGTCAATATTATAATAATGTAACAACATGTTCCTACTTATGATAATCTCTGATTTTTGTTTTTCATCTTGTCGATAACAGTAAGACGGTTCTGATCACTAAACACAATAATTGGATAAATAGCTGAACTAATGTAAACTTCAAAATTGTTGTCATGCCAATATCAAAGCCGAATATACCTTTTTGATTATTGAATATTTTCTTTCTTTGCTGCTTATCTAATGTCTTAGAAAATAGCACACTGAATAATATACACAATTTTTATCTTCTTGAATCAAATACTGTTCCAAAACCAAACGTTATTTGCATCGACAGACAGTTTCAATTATTGAGTAAAATTTGGAGCTTTAAGAGCTGGTCCACTCTTTAGCATGGCTTTCAACTTATCAAAAGCCACCAGATATTTGTCAGTCCAATGAATCTTAGTTTTCTTGCTCAATAAATTTGTCAGGGTTTATATATATATATATATATATATATATATATATATATATATATATATATATATATATATATATATATATATATATATATATATATATATATATATATATATATATATATATATAAATATATGTGTGTGTGTGTGTGTGTTTAACTTATCCATGTCCTCTGTCCTCAATATATCCCAGAAATATTATACAAGCATGGCAGAACTAGCTTTTCGATAAATTAAATTAATTGTCATACTCGCATCAGTGATTCTGTCAAGGATTTTCCGAATCGATGCTAAATTTTCTTTCCATGTGTCGTTGTAAATGATGACATCATCAATTTAAGCAACACATTTATCTCTGTGTGTGTGCGTGTGTTAGCTTCCGTTAGTCTCAAGAGATGATGGAAATGCGCCCATGAGAGGTGCCTCAGTTTGTAGTTGTGCAGCGTCTTCTATGGCAATGGAGCCCCACACGGAAGTGGCAATCCTTGCTGCAGTTGCTGCACTTGAAGGTTGAGTCAGGTGTGGGTTGGAACTGATTCCTTTTCCTCTGAGATCTTTTCTCATCAGCGAGCTGTCGTAACTTTTCCTCGCTGGCTTTCAGACCAGTGAGCAGAGCATGTCGCCAGCTGGACTTGTCGAGGGCAAGCTCTTCCCAGGTGTTGACATCGATCCCAAGAGCTTTCATGTCGTGCTTGGCACGGGAGTGGCAATCCTTGCTGCAGTTTCTGCACTTGAAGGTTGAGTCAGGTATGGGTTGGAACTGCATCCTTTCCTCTGAGATCTTTTCTCATCAGCGAGCTGTCGTAACTTTTCCTCGCTGGCTTTCAGACCAGTGAGCAGAGCATGTCGCCAGCTGGACTTGAGGGCAAGTTCTTCCCAGGTGTTGACATCGATCCCAAGAGCTTTAATATCGTGCTTGCAGACATCCTTGAAGAGGAGATGTGGCCGTCCAAATGATCTTCTGTCAGAGGCAAGCTTTGAGTAGAGGTATTTGGGGTTCCGTCCGTTATCCATTCGACGCGCATGGCTCAACCATCTGATGTGACGTTAGTGGAGGAGTGTGACCATGCTTGGAATTTTGGCAATTTCAAGCATCTCGTTGTTTGTCACTCGATCGCTCCAGGTGATCCCGAGTATGCGACGGAGACAACGCATGTGGAAAGCACTGTCCTTTTTCTTGAGAGGCATACAGGGTCCAAGTTTAGCTGGCGTACAGGAGAGTGTTAAGCACGCAAGCACGGTACACGGATATCTTAGTGTTCAGTGTCAACATGTTGTTGTTACACACTCTCTGCGACAATCTAGACAGCGTTTGTTGACGCCTTTCCAATACGCTTGTTGAGAGGTTGTTGATGATGGTAGAGCCAATGTAAGTGAACTCACTGACTACTTCTAGTTTGCAGTTGTTGATGATGACGCTGGGAGAGTCCGCGTCCTGAGCCATCACGTTGGTTTTCTTTAGGCTATTGGTCAACCCGAATTCATCGCATGCTTTAGCAAAGCGGTCCATCAGGCTTTGTAGTTCAGCTTCTGGGTGAGTGACTATAGCAGCAGCATCTGCACAGAACATGTCCCTAATGGTTGCTTTCCTTTCTTTGCTCATTGCCTACAGTCGTGCCAGGTTGAACAGTCTGCCGTCTGAACGCGTGTGCAGGTAGATCCCTTCTGTGGACGTCCCGTAGGTGTACTTAAGCAGGACAGCGAAGAAGATGTAGAAGAGCCTGGGGGCAAGGACACAGCCTTGTTTCACTCCTCTGTGGATGTTGAATGGGTCGGACGATATCAGAGTTAATCATGTTCATGAAACATTGAAAAGTACTTAGGGAACCCTTCATCCCAAATGGCATTACTTTATATTAATTAATCCATCTGAACTCACGAATGCCGAAATTTCCTTTTTCATTTCCATTAGTGGAATTTACCAAACTCATTTCAGAAAGTCAAATTTGGTGACATGCTTTACATTTCCAATTTGATCAAAGCAGTCATCGATACTGGGTAATTGAAATAAATCTGTTTTAGTCATTGTTCATTTTTCTATAATCCGTGCACATGTAGAACGTTTTATCTGGTTTCGGAAAAAGTATACATGGTGAAGTCTAGTAACTTTTACTAGGTTTTTCGCAATCATTTTCCAGCAAATAACGAATTTCTTTTTTTAAGTAATCCTGTTTGAGAGGGTTCAACCTATATGGATGTTGTTTCAAAGATTTGTAATTTACAGTTTCAACGTCATAGTAAATTTTGTTTCTTCTCGTACGAACATCTGGAAATAAGTGCTCATTTTGAAATAATAACTTGTTAAGTTCATTCCTTTCTTGTCGTTGTAAATGTGAAAGGTTCTGATCCAGATTATTGGCAATTTTTTAATTTAGAAGATATGTCACTCCAAAATAAATAGTGTCCGATTGCATTTATTCACTTAAATCCTCAGTCAGTGGGACAGGTATATCTAAATTAATTGCATGATTATCCTATCTCTCTTAACATACTGATACCCCTATAATTTATTTACATCCCAGGGGCACTATTATGATAATTTAACTCATTCATTCTATTCTTAACTTTGTAGGGCCATAATACCTAATCTGATGAAAATTTTGAAGAATGAGCAAGAGAGACACGACTAATAACAACTAAAAAGTTTTCTCCATTGAAGTTCTGTCAAATCATAATTTCACTTTTGACTTGAAATGCTGAGTGCCAATTCAAGCGTGATTAACCTTGAAAATTCCAGACATAGAATTTTGCCCTTGATCAGATTCGACAGATTTAGGAAGGGCAAATTGAGTAATAATAATCCTTATCGAATATTATTTTAGTTTTAATATTCCTCAAAGGAATTACTAAACTCATTCGTGGGTAACATCAAATCTAGTACACATTTACATTACAACATTACAATAGCATGTAATTGAATAAAAAAGATTAAAACTAACAAACAAATAATTAAATTAATTGTTCAATATATATATATATATATATATATATATATATATATATATATATATATATATATATATATATATATATCTATACATCCACATATATATATATATATATATATATATATATATATATATATATATATACACATACATACATACATACATACATACATACATACATACATACATACATACATACATACATACATACATACATACATACATACATACATACATACATACATACATACATACATACATACATACATACATACATACATACATACATACATACATACATACACACACATATATATGTGTGTGTGTATGTATGTATGTATATATTATATATATATATATATATATATATATATATATATATATATATATATATATATATATATATATATATATATATATATATATATATATATATATAAGTAGTAGATGAAAAGGCTGATTCTGGCGCAAAGGTTATCCCCATCCTCAAAACAAATACAAATTACTTCTCTCAAGACCTTAAAACACCAAAGTTTTTTCACCCACACAAAAACTAAAGGCTGACTCTAGCGCAAAAGTTATCCCCATCCTCAAAACAAATACAAATTACTTCTCTCAAGACCTTAAAACACCAAAGTTTTTTCACCCACACAAAAACTAAAGGCTGATAATTGTATAAGGTAATTACCTCTCTCAGTAGATGAAAAGGCTGATAATTGTACCAGAACGGTGCAGGTCAGTTCACAAGTAAGTGATATTATATCTCATCACTAATGATTAATGTTTCAACTGATGATATTAAAAATACTTCATTATCGCGGCTCAATTTAATATCGGACTTATCCGGCTGTATAAAATATGGACTGACGCATCCGGAGATGGAAAATTTCCAGGAGGGTTAGCAGGTACTCAAGCGGGTCAAAATTTAACAAAAAAAATAAATAGCATCAACGAAAAGTTAAAAGAAAAACGGCAAACGTGTAAAAGTTTACAGACCAAGCATGATGAAATAACCAGCAAAGCTCTCAAAATGAAAAATGAACTAGATGTACGGCAAGAACTGATCAACAAACTGACGTGTGAGATACAACGGCGAGATCATGTCGTACAACTGTACGAAAAAGCAGTAAATGAAGTTCGCGACGTTGAAGAGACCATTGCCAGGTTAAATACCACCATCGAAGATAATAAAATAATCATAGATGATTTAACATCAACGATAAATGAACAACATGAAGAAATCAGCCGACTTGAAAGAATCAGCGCAGACAACAAAGTTGTCATGGAAACGCTAGCGTGGGAATCGTTAACGATTCCACCAAAGAAGAAATCTGTTGAACAAATACTTACTGAGGCGTTACTGAAACCTAAAGATCACTCGTAAAACCACTAGTGGTTTCAAATTCTCAATCATCAGTGATTTTCAATGTTTTGTTGATCAGTTCGTTATACGCGTACGGGTAATATTCACCATCTGGTTCACTTTTGATAAATTTTTTGTGAGTTTTGCGAAAATTATTGTTTAATGCTGCTTTTCTCGTTATGCTGTACAAGTAAGGATAATATTCTCCATCTGGTTCACTTTTGATGAGTGATTTATTGGCGTTGATGTAGTGGTTGAGCAGATCTCTTTCTCTTTTGATAAATTTATCAGGGAGATCTATTACGTCAATATCATCTACTGGTATATACCCTGGAGAAGTATATAATTGCATAAGATTTTCAGCATGTTTCATCTGAACTTCTCGGAGGATTTCATGGAGATCACTTGAAAATTCGGTCATTATATAATATAAAAAATTTTTATATATCTAATTGATTTTATGTTATATCATACTTCTTTTGATAATCTTTCTCATATTTGCTGATCCTCATGGGTAGAATATCTGTTAACATATTGTCAATAATACGAAATTCACGTATTAAATCGTCCATACTATATTTTACTCCTCGTAGGTAAGATCTTATTTGATCAAGTAGTTTTTTGTAAGTTATAATTGATGTTAAGCAGCCGTGCTTTTTTATCAAAATTTTAGGTTCAACTTTTTTACAAGCTGCTGTAAGAGAAACACCAACACCGGATATGATTAACAAAAACGGGTTTAATGATATACCACTTGAAATTATGCCAGAACTAGTCATTAACAAGGGCAGATATGATATTACTCGAAGTATTTTGTTATAATATTTGTAACATTTTTTAACGCACCAGAGTTTTTTGTGATAATATTTGTAATATTGTATTAGTGCGTCAACATCCTGGCCTGGAATATCTTTTGAAATATGATTGAAATCAACTATACTTTTTTTCATTATAATATTTGTTCACATAATCTCAGGCTTGATTAAGTAACTAGTTGAGGTGTTTCAGCCACAAATTCCAGACAATACCAATATGACGCAGCAGTTAATTTTTTGTCATCTGCTATTAGCATAAAAGTTTCTTCAACATCTTTGTTTAACACAATAGACACGGTTCCAGAGAAATTATCAATCGAGTGACGCCATGGAAATAATGTAAATATATTAAACTTTGCACTGCTCAACACGGACAATCTATACACACCAGTGACCTCTGCAGTATGTTTGAGAGTGTTATTTTGCGGCGACCAAGTAGACATTCCAGAAGCAACAGTATAAACAATATTTTTAATCTGCTTGTGAGGAATTTTAATCATACTCGTTTTCTCAACAATACTAGGAATTCCACTAATAATATCGTTGAGTTTTGTGTTAATATTATCGAGTGTAATATCAACAGACGGCGGACTTCCAAAAAATTCGTTATTGGTTTTGTTTATGTTTCTGCGAAAATTTAAAAACGTGGTGATGTGATTAGTAAAATCAGTTTTGAACTTGGTGATTTCATTGTTGATATCATCAACATATTTCTTTGTTACAGCATCAAAATCAAACTCTGGTGTTCTAAGATTATTGATGCCATTATTGTTCATGTTGAGAAATGCATGCATTATACCGCCACGCACCGACACGTACTTTGATTCCTGATCATCAACATATTTCTTAGTAGCAGCGTCATTATCCTCAGTTGGGTTTCCAAGGTATGTGATCTTGTTCTGGTTCATAACAATGTTTCCCGTAAATAAATCACCTGCTTTTCTAACATAATCGTTAACTGACCTACCCGAATCTTCTATCTTACCTTGATTGTTAAAAGTAGCAATATTATTAGCAACTGCAGTAGGATTTCGTACTAGTACATCTGATAGTTGTACATTACTCGTCTTTAATCGTCCTTGTTTGTCCTGGAAAACTACAACTTCATTTGGATCTACACTTGCAACGTTTAACAAATTGTTGATTTCATTTTTGAGCTTATCAAGAGTCGCATACTTGGATAAGTCACCCTGGTAACCTTCTGTTAATAAATCTACTGCTAATGTTCCAAATTTTGTATAGTAGCTCATTATACATACCGTTCTACACAAAATTGTTGGATTAATATAACATAAAATTATACGATGGCGAAGATAATAAACTTTGACACCGAGCGATTGGTGAAGCATAAACATAGCAATGAACTTCCAGACTGTCATTATCTTATTGTTGGGAGAACTGGATCTGGTAAAACAAATTTGTTATTAAATCTTTTACTCAATAATAACTTTAACTATGATAAGGTGTATATTTACACCATCAACCCCCAACAAGACAAATACGAGTTACTAAGTGAGTATAATGATAAACTTCGTGATGAACTTGGCATTGGTGATGATATATTTTTGATAAAACAACCAGAAGAACTCGTTCCAGTGAATGAACTCGATTCGTCAGAGCAGAAGATAATCGCCTTTGATGATATTCCGCTAAACAATGAGGAGATGAACAAGATTAGATCATATTTTTCACTATCACGTAATAAAAGATGTAATTCTGTTTATCTTGCCCAAGGTTTTTATAATGTTGATAGGTTTATTATGCGAAATACGGGTTGTTTCATATTATTTCCCGGACTAGATAATGTGGATGTGAGAAATATTGCAAACGAACAATGTGGTGATGTTACAAAAGATAAATTTATCGAATTATATCATCGAGCAACTAAAGATCGATATAGTTTTTTTTATTTGACAAGCTAGCGCGTGATCCAACCAAGATGTTTCGTTGTTGTCTTGAGACGTTTCTATGATAAAATTTTGTAAAGCGTATAAAAATAATGGACAAACATCAACAGAAAATCGAATTACTAAAAAATTTTCTCGAAACTCGTGCGGCTTTTAAGAAAAAGGTGGAAGAAGCTCGACGTGGACAAGTTCAAGCAGAAGAAGAAAGAACCAAATTTTTCAAACCTGTTACTGAGGCGATGCTTGGCAAGCAGCCAGAAATACCAACATTGTCTCCGGAAGAACTAGCAAAAATGAAAGAAAAAGGATTGTTAGGTTTACTAGGAGAAAGATCGAAAGAAGAAAATAAAAAAATTGCAGAAGAACTTGTAAGAGACATTGTTGATCCTATTGCACGACAGGTTGAATTTGATAGATTAATAAACAACCCTCTTGCACTTCAGCAAGCTATAACAACAAAGGCTGTTAATCCCGACGAGTTAAGGAGGTTAATAGAAAAAATGTCAGAACAAACTGAGGAATTAGCTGAGAAACAAAAAACGTTACAAGAAAGTATGATAAAAATAATGCCTCTTGAGGATACTATCATATTTTACAGAAAACAAGCTAGGGTAGAAATAGACGATTCCGAGTATAATGAGTTTATGAAAAATAATAATATCATTGATATTGACAAAATTCGAACTTGGCCAAAAGAAAACTATAACGATTTGATAGAAAAATTAAAAAGAATTGTAGAAGAGGGCTCACGTGCTGATGAAGAAATTAAAGATAAAAAAGATAGAAATAATTTTCTAGTATTATTTGATCAGATAAGATATGGAATTATTGCTGAAATTTTATATAAAACAGCAAAACGATATCGAAATAAACCAGGAGGTTATAGTAAAGGTTGGGATTTTAAAAGATTGTTTGATAAATACGAAGATGATCGAGATAAAAGATTACCGGAAAAAAATGGAGGTGGAGTTAAAGTTTTTACATCAAACGCAGACATAGTCGATCGGCTAATGCTGTTGATATCCTCTAAAGAAGCTGGTAATGAAAGTGTAGAGATTGATAACGAAATTATTGATATACTTGATCATCTAAGATCGAGTGGATTACTAACATCATCCGAGTACGAAATTTTACACCGCGATCTTATCTAAAATATTAGTATAATGCAAACAACATTATTGCTTGATTCATCACAAATAACAGGAAACAGCGCGAATTTTACAGTAAATTACAACCCACCAATAGAACTAGATCCTGCAAAACAGTATGAGATTGGATTAATTTCTTGTACTTGTTGGAACGCCATGCCGAATATTAAAACTGGGATTAATGATGAAATTTTAATCGTTAATGTTAAACAATCTCCAACATCACAAAAAGAGTTTATTGATATACAATACAAACTACAGATTCCACAAGGAGCTTATAACATTACTGATCTAAACAGAACAATAAAAGAGCTTCTAACAAAAGCTGGTGGGAATGCTGATAATTTCGAATTAGCGGCGAATTATAACACCTTACGAGCTAGGATAACAGTGAAAAGAAATATGAAAGTCATCTTTGAAGAAAGAAGTTTTGGAAAGATGTTAGGTTTTACTAGAGTTTTATACTATACCACCGGTGAAGATAAATCTTTGACATTTGATGGAGAACTACCAGTAGATATTACAGAAGTAAATACAATACTCATCAATTTCTCTATCGCATCTAGATCTTATACGTCAAAAGGCAACCGCGGGCAAACGATCTACAGTTTCTCACCAGAAGTCCCACCAGGTTCTCTCATGCAAATCAATCCGCGGCAGATTATCTACTATCCAATAACACCTGAGAATCAAATTACAAGCATTACAATGCAACTCACAGACCAATCTGGACGACAAATAGACGTGAACAATGAGATAGTCACGTATTACTTACACCTATGCACTGCCTAGGAATGTGATTTTGTGTACATAATTTTATAAAATGAGACGAAGAAAAGTTTATCGAAGAAAAATCGTAGGTGGATTTTTTGGAAATATATTTACAACAATTGCAGAGAATATTCCAGGAATCGCGTGTAAAGTAGCGCCCATTGCACTTGACGCTGGTAAAGCTTTCGCTACAGGGGCGGCATCTTCAGCAGGCACTGCAGTAGGGCAAAAGATTGCTGATAAGATTAAAGGACCTTCAACAACACCTACGGTGTCTGAAATAAAACGAGTAATATCAGATATTGCGCCAACAGAAGAAACAAAACGAGCTATGATAGCTACAACAAAAAAATTATTGTCGCCGAGTGGTGAAGAAATAGTACGTAAACTTGTAAAGAAAACAAAACCGATGACCCCTGCTGCCTTTTAATTTTGTGTAACGATTATAAAATAAATGTCAGCTAAAAACTATCTCGACTTTGCAGAAGAAATTGATACTGACGATGCTGTAACAGAATTAGAGTATGTCGAGTATTTAGATGAAAACTCGAACGAACCGAATAAAACTGGGGTTAGAACTTTTAACACAAGAGACGAGGACGTGTTTCTACTACCCCATAAGGCAATGTTAGAAGTGCGTGGTCAAATATTAACTGTGATAGGTGGTGATATTGCAGCTGATGCAGAAATCGCTCTCGTCAATAATGGTTGGAGCTTGTTTAAGAGTGCACGATACCAACTGGCCAATCAAACCGTAGAAGATATTTCAATGCATTTACCCATAGCGAGTACAATACTAAACATCGTTTCGTTTAGCGATGACTATTCCAGATCAATAGCTACAAATATGATGTGGTTCAAAGATACCTCATTAGGTACAGCTGTTTCGAGTGAGTTTCGTACTGATGCTGGTAATCCTGCTGCTGATAATAATAATCTTATCGCCAATCCTACTGCTGATGATGCCGCTGCGATAGGTAATTCGATCAGGTTAGCCGTTACACATATAAGACAACAACGATATAACGAAGGATTTGCTAAACGAAAAGCATTTGCCGCAGAATCTCGCCAAATAACGATGATGCTTCCGTTAAGTACAATCTTTGGATTTTGCCGTGATTATAACAAAGTGTTTCGAGGAATAAAACATACGCTTATATTAGATCGAGCTGATCAAAACGATTGTATAATACACGCCAGTGGAGTGGCTGAGGGACAGTTTTCTATTACAAGATTAGCACTGTGGATGCCTCGGGTTGTCCCTTCATTAGCTAAAATGATGGAGCTCGAATCTTTACTAGCCACATTTACAAAAAAGCTACACTTCCAACAGAACAGGATTTATCAAACAGCCATTCCCAACGCGACTGATTACACGTGGCGTGTAACGACCACGCCCAGCGAACAACTACCGCGACACTTGTTTGTCGTATTTCAACGACAAGCGCGTCGTAACAATCAGGAAATAAACAACTCCGTATTCGATAACCTAGACGTTAGACGAATATTTGTGAGAGTAAATTCCAAACAGTATCCCGAACGTGCAATCGAATGTAATTTTGCCGTAGACGCCACCAGAAACATCTCTCGGCCGTACATGTATCTTATGGAAGCAATGCAAAAATATCAGAACGCGGACAGTGGATCTCAAATATCAATAGAAGAGTTTCGATCGCTCTATCCCATCTTTTACTTTGATGTATCAAAACATTTGGAGCGTGTTGTGGGATCGACTGCAGATATTGAGGTCACGTGGACACTGGGCGATGTGCCAGGTGAACAGTATAACGTATACGCGCTATTGGTTAGTGATCGATTTCTGACCATCGATTCAATCAAAGGAAGAATGACAGTACAAGTTTAATCTAACAACTTGGATATAACATTATGAAAACCAAATACACAACTCGAGAAATATACCTAACATCTGGTCAAGTTGAAAAATTATCAGCAGCTGTTGCTAAACGCAGCTCTGTTTCTTTGATGATCTCTCCGGAAACTTCAAATAAAATTGCAGTAAAAGTCATGCTAACGCAACAACAAATCAATAAACTCGACAAAGGAAAACCATTTGTACTGAAACTATCTGTTTCTCAGGTAACAGCAATGTCAAAAGAAGGTGGATTTTTTGGACCAGCGTTATCAATAATAGCTAGCAAAGTTTTACCAGTACTTGGTACACTTGGACTTGCGGCTGCGTCAGGAGCAGTCTCTGGCGCAACGAAGAAAGCAGTCGAAGGTCGTGGTATCAAACAAATCTATCGTTAATTTTATGTAACAGTATAAAATAAAATGCCAACGAAAAAGTCGCCGAAAAAAACAAAATCATCGAAAAAAAAGACAACAACAAAACGCAAACAAACAAAACAAGGAGGAATTATTCCTTTCGCTCCACTTTTAGCGGGACTAGCGGGAAGTCTGCTGCCAAACTTACTAGGAATCGGACGCGGATTAACTCTACCAGGGACCAGACGTTATTGAGCAATTTTGACATCATCGAAAAATTGAAGGACGTTGTTGGATTTCGAGGAGTATTTTCCAAGGATGAACTCGATGACGTACCAACAGGCGGTTCTTGTGTTGTAAATATTGAAAACTTCAATGATGGCTCTGGCACCCACTGGGTTGCTGTCCACGATAACAATTATTTTGATTCGTTCGGACTTCCTCCAAGCGATCTCATAAAAAAATATATTTTTAAAAAATTTGATAAAATAAATTATTCGTCTAATCAACTACAGCCGATTGGAACATCAGCTTGTGGTTATTATTGTATCATGTTTGTCAGACAAATGCACCAGAGTAAAAGCTCTGGGAGTAAAAACTTTTTAAAGTTTATTTTACAATTTGATGAGCTTCCTTCTCATGCGAATGATAATATTGCAATCAATTTTATCTAAACTCCTTGATATAATAATGTCAACATACTGTCTCAAATGCAAAACTAAAACAGATAACAAGGATGAGATGACGGAAAAAACGAAAAATAATAGAACGATGTTAAAAAGTATTTGTGCAATCTGTGGTAGAAAGAAAAGTATGTTTTTGAAAAAACAAGTAGGATCTAGCGTTGATAGAGTTATCTTGATCGACGATTAATCTTATGAAACAAAATAAAATAAAATGAAATGCAATTGTGATTGTGACAAAGATCTTTGCATAGAACAAGATAAAATTATTACGTACTGTCAACGTTGTAACAACAGAGAAATAATAGGGTTAGGTATAGATATACATATACATAAACTAATTGGTAAATTACCAAAACCAAAAGGCGGTTGGACATTGCCAGGTCATCGGTATACAGGGCCTTACAATCCGCTAGATCAACAACTAGATGAAAACGACAATCCATTGCCAGGACAAGAGCCTTATAATCAAGTGGATGCAATAGCAATGCGTCACGATATCTGTTATCGTGATCATGAAAACTCGAAAGCAGATTGTGATAAAGTAATGTTAGACGAATTACATGATATGGAGCCAACAAATCTACGAGAACGTTTTGATAGAAGATTTGTTCAGGGAATGATAGGAGCAAAATATAAACTCGGACTCGGAAAAGAATTATACGATGATCTTGCAGTCGAACTACACAGACCTAAAAAAAAAAGTTTCCGAGACGTAAAGTTGTTGCAAACGCTGTAGATGATATCTGGGCAATAGATTTGGTAGATGTATCCAATCTGGCTCAGTTTAACGTTGGCGCTGATGGCGCTCCAAAGAAGTATTTGTTTAACGTTATAGATGTTTTCAGCAAATACGCTTTTAGTGTGCCAGTTTCAGATAAAACAGGAACGTCAATCACTGATGCGCTAAAACAAATAATAACGAGTACCGAAAGAAAACCAAACAAAATCTGGACTGATCACGGAGCCGAGTTCTTCAACAAAAAGTTTGAGCAGTTTCTAGAACAAAATAATATAAAAAAATACGTTACAGGAAACGAAGGCAAAAGCGTTGTTGTCGAGAGATTTAATCGCACGCTAAACGAAAAATTACACAAACATATGACAGCTAAAAACACCAACAGGTACATCGATGACCTTTCTCAAATCGTAGGCGAATATAATAACACGAAACATCGAACCATCAAAATGTCACCCAATGACGCTATCAAAAATCCAATATTAGCAAACGAAAACATGTACCGCAGACATAAATTTAAGGTCGGTGATAAAGTTAGAATCTCTTTGACTAAAAAGATATTTGAAAAAGGATTTACTCCAAACTGGAGCGAAGAAGTATTTGTTGTTGATAAAGTACTCTTAACAATACCTGTAACGTACGCGTTAAAAGATCTGGCAGGTGAGCCTATAGTAGGTAGTTTTTACGAACAAGAACTACAAAAAACTGAACAAGATGTTTTCGTTATCGAAAAAGTGATTAGGAAAAAAGGAGATAAAAGTTTAGTCAAATGGCGTGGGTATAGTGATAAATTTAACAGCTGGATTCCAACCCGGTCGATTTTATCGACTGTGAAATAATGCTATTATAAATTTCCTCATACTTTCGTTTGATAGATTTGCATTTTACTGGTTTACATAATGATATTAGATATTGTCTGCGATCGTCAGAGATCGTCATAAGATTAAAAATCTTGACAAAGATGAAATCAAATTTTATATTTTTCTGTCGGTCTGGAATTTTAATGTTTAAAAAAGGTCTGATTAACTGTAAAAATACCTGCTGTTCGGTAACGGTAAAATTAAATTTTATAATTTTTTTAGCAATGTGATACTTGACATTATATTTTCCAGTGGTTGGTCTGCTATAATTATATCTGTCAGTAACAGTGACTATTTCACCATCATCAGATTCGTTGTTATATAAAATATCATCTTCGTTATAACCAATAGATTTGTCTATCATATCATTAGAGATTGTTGAGACCTTATCGCTGATATCACTAGTATCTTCTTCGTATAGTTGAACGAGTCGTTTCATCATATCCATATTATAATATACTTTTTATCTAATTTGTTGTTATAAGATGACTGACAAAGTAAAATATCACCAAAAAGTTAATATAATAAACTACCACGAACTGACCGAAGCGGTAAGAAAATGCTTGTCGGGTTATAGTTCATATTCCATTGACGTTATTGTAATGCAAGGTGATTCTCATAAAATATTACTAACAGAAGCAGAAAAAAATAAAATTAATGAAAGTGCAGTAACGACGCTAAAATTTGATTGCGATGATATTATAGCATTTGCTCATCATTGTTTGACTAAAACCGAACTGTTAAGTATAATTAATCATCATATCTAAAAATAATACTAGCATCATATTTGTTTGAAAAAGCTGATTTTGTTGCTCCATCAGCTACAAATTTTACTGCTCTGGGATTTATATTATAATATTTCGCCGCAGCTGTAATTGATTTGAATTTGATCTCCTCATCCGTTTCAAGGTTTAACGAAATAACAGGTTTTATGGGGCATCTAAAATTAATACCATTACTATTTTGTCCTTTACTCACATTTTCCTGTTGGGTCACTAGCTCCAGATTTTCCAATCGATTGTCTGTTTTTACATTATTGATATGATTAATAACCAGACCATTGGGTATAGATCCGTTGAACACCTCGTAAACAAACCTATGACCAGTATAACAAACTCGATCTGTCGATGTTCCTCTAACAGTCACACTGATATATCCCATATTGCTCATATTATTAAGAACTTTTTTAGTTTTTCTGTTTCTAATAATACCGCGATCGTTAGCCTCGTATAAATCAAAGACCGGATGCGGCTGAAACTCGTCTTGTAAGGATAAATTTTCAATATTATCATCAGTGACTTTACCGTTATAATGATATACTCGTTTCCCCTCTGGAATGTCATCGCAAAATAACGTGTAAATAAAATCTTTTCTAAACATCGTAATTCTTTCAGTATTATCTCCCTTTACACTAATCGTATAACCCGCTGACGTTGCTTTACCAACAGATATTCCAGTAATGATATTAATAACCGAACCAAGTGCATTTCCAGCGTACAGATTGTACTTCGGATAAACATGATATTCCTCTTGCTCACGTGCGCTTGTCAGATTTACTGTCATTATATTATAGGTGATATTTTTTATCTCTAATTGTTTTTCTAGCGCATGCGCAGTGTGCGGTAAATAATCAATTAGATATTAGACTATAGTATAGCGATGTTGAAATTGCGTGATATAGCCAAGAAGAGACTTATTGGTGAACCTGTTAAAATAGCGACTGCTTTTGCAGGTTTTGATAATAGTTATCAGTTTGATAATCAAAATGTTTTAGTAAATTTTTCTGAAACAAATCTCTTTCATCTGCTACAGACGACTGTAAAACGTGAGCTTGAAAAACACAAGGGTCTAAGATTGTTAGTGCAATATCACGTTATATTTTCAAAACTACTTGTGACGGAAGAATCTACTAACAAGGAAATTGCAGACCCTTACATCAACGCAAAATCTAGACGTGTTTTACTTGGTAGTGATCTTTTGTCACTATCTAATGAAATACACCAAGAAATTTGGAAAAAAATAGAAGAATTTACCGAATTAGGTTCGGGTTGGAAGTTTGAAATGATCAAGGAAATTTTGTTTCACACAATGAAATATGACGCATTACGCGGCAGCGGCGCTAATAGCGCTGGGTATATCGACCTGCCACCAAAAATAAAAAATAAAAAATGCTGCATCAACGTGAAAAACGTCGATGACAAATGTTTTCAATGGGCTGTTCTTTCTGCGCTATTTCCAGTAGAAAAAGACGCTGGTCGTGTTGAGAAGTATATTAGTCACGTATCAAAATTAAATTTTAAGGATATCAACTTTCCAGTGGCAGAAAATCAAATACCAAAGTTTGAAAAGCAAAATAATGTTTCGATTAACGTTTTCGGACTAGATGAAAAAGAAAACGTCTATCCCAGGTATATTTCAGAAAAAGCTTCACAATCGACTATAAACTTACTGTTTTATAAAAATCATTACGTTTGGATCAAAAACTTCAATGGACTAGTTGGTAAACAGTACAATAAAAATAACAAGAAAAAGTTCTTTTGTTATCGCTGCTTGCACGGTTGTACAGACAATGAAACATTACAAAAGCATTTGCAAGTACTGTAGTGACATACAACGAATAACGATGCCATCTAAAAAAGATAGTTTATTGTATTTTGTCAATTATAACCACAAACTAAAAATTCCTTTCGTTGTGTACGCCGATTTCGAATGCCTACTTCAGCCTGTACTTAGCGCAGAAAATAATCCCAACCAATCGAGTACAAGAAAAGTTCAAAATCATGTTCCGTGTGGAGTAGCTTACAAGATAGTTTGTTATGCTGATTCGAGATTATCTAAACCAATCAAATTACATCGAGGTAAAAATCCAGCTGTCTGGCTTCTCAAGCAGTTGATTAACGAAGTTGATAACATATTTGATTGTTTGAAAAAAGTAACTCCAATGATTAAACTAACACCACAACAAAAATCCGATCACGAGCAAGCGGAAATTTGTCATATTTGTGAAAAAGCTTTTGACCCTGACAACAAAAAAGTACATGACCATTGTCATTTGACTGGACAGTATCGTGGAGCGGCTCATGATCATTGTAATTTGAAATTTCATGCTCCAGATTTTATTCCAGTTATTCTTCACAACTTTCGAGGATATGACAGCCACATTATCGTAGCTTTTGGTGATCCTGATGTAAAATCTCGTTTAAAACTCGACAACTCGATCAAGTGCATTCCAAATAATTTTGAAAAGTATATGTCAGTTACGCTAGGCAAATTACGTTTCATTGACAGCCTGCAGTTTATGGCAGCATCGTTAGATGAGCTAGTAAACAGCGCTGTTTGCGCCGGTAGTAAATTTAATAACCTACAAGACTGTTTTGGAGACAAATTTAATTTACTGACCAAAAAAGGAGTATTTCCATACGAGTATCTCGACGATTGGAGTAAATTTGATGAAACATCTTTACCTGACAAAGAGAAATTTTACTCGCAACTCAAAAATGAAAATATCACCGATGACGATTACAAATACGCACAAGATATCTGGAATAGATTTGATTGCAAGGTGTTTGGTGATTATCATGATTTGTACTTGAAAACTGACGTGTTATTACTAGCAGATGTTTTTGAAAGTTTTCGAGAAGTGAGTTATAATAATTATGGACTAGATCCTTGCTGGTATTATTCTGCCCCCGGACTGTCATGGGATGCTCTATTAAAGTTTAGTAAGGTAAGGTTGGAATTACTGACTGATGTTGATATGTTCAATTTTATTGAGAAAGGTATCCGAGGCGGTATTAGTGTGATAACGAAGAAATATGCTGAAGCAAACAACAAATATTTGAAAGAGTATAATCCTGACCTTCCTTCAAAGTATATCATATATCTAGATTGTAATAACTTGTACGGGTATTCGATGGCAGAACCAATGCCTTTTGGTGGATTTCATTGGATCACGGCGGATCAATTTCTATCGGAGACAGAAAAAAAGATACCCGACGATGTTTTCTATTTCGTTGAAGTTGATCTCGATTATCCTATTTCATTACACAGATTACATAACGATTATCCTTTCTGTGCGGAATCGATGGTCATAGATTATAGTTTATTATCTGAAGAACAACAGGCGTCAGCATCACCAAGACAAAATTCTATGGTCAAAAAACTAGTACCAAATTTGCTTAATAAACGTAATTATGTTTTGCATTACAAAGTTTTAAAACAAGCAGTCGATGCTGGTCTTGTGCTGAGAAAAGTTCATCGTGTACTAAAATTTAATCAGTCGCCGTGGATGAGAGGTTACATTAATTCAAACACTTCAAGAAGAGCTGTAGCTAAAACTGATTTTGAGAAAAACTTTTTCAAACTGATGAACAATTCTGTTTTTGGTAAGACGATGGAGAATATTAGGAAACGCGTAAATATCGAAATAGTCAATGATGTCAATCGCAGAAACAAACTTGTGTCAGACGATGATTTTGTGAGCATGAAAATTTTTAATGAGAATCTTGTCGCAGTACAGCGACGAAAGACAAATCTAAAACTTAACAAGCCGATCTATGTTGGAGCTTCAGTGTTAGATTTATCGAAGTGGTTGATGTATGATTTTCATTATAATTTTGTTAAAAATCAATGGCCGGCCAGTAGATTATTATTTACTGATACTGATTCGCTCGTATATGAAATCGAATGTGAGGACGTCTATCAGGATATACATGATATTAGATATCTGTTTGATCTTTCTGATTACCCACGTGACAGTAAATTTCATGACGACACAAATAAAAAGGTTATTGGTAAGTTCAAAGATGAAATGAACTCGAGCGCTATCAAATACTTTATCGGATTACGCAGCAAAATGTATGCCGTATTGTTAGACAATAATAAAATAACAAAAAAAAACAAAAGGTCTGCCTCGCGATTTTGTTAAAAAGTTTATGAAATTTGATGATTACAAGTATGCGCTCGGCGCTAATGGCGCTCGTGGTGGTGTTAGTTTTATAAGAGCAATGGCTATACGGACAAATCATCATAAGCTCGAAACAGATGTCCTTATCAAACGCGGTTTGAGCAATTTTGATGATAAACGTTATTGCGAAAATGGGGTAGATACATTTGCACTTGGGTATTGTCATGATGATAGAGATATATTTGACATTATCTTTTCCAACTGAAATTTTATCTAAACTTATAAAATAATGTTTGAAAATTTGACAATGACAAATAGCTATAATAGTAACATTAAATATCTAATGATGGACGGTAAACAATTGACAGTTGAATTTAATAATGAAACATCAGGTATATGTTTTAATGGAACACATGACAAGTTAAAACTTTCGCTCATCAGATCTGATAACAGTGTGTATTTCAATTATATCGAACAATTGTATCAAAAGATGTTAGTGGAATTAAAAAACTTTCATGATCTGATTAGTCAACAAAAATATACTAAACTTACAATTGATCTTGATCGGTCAAAAGTATATTTTATCGACAAAAAATATCCTCTAAACAAACTAGAAATGAAAGTTTTGTTTGAGTCCCGTCGTCATGTGAGCGGTAAAGTAAAGTTTAGTCTCTATCACCATGATAATGAAATATTTTTAATATCATCAGTTGAAACATTAATCATTGGTGATGAGATATAATATCACTTACTTGTGAACTGACCAGCACCGTTCTGGTACAATTATCAGCCTTTTCATCTACTGAGAGAGGTAATTACCTTATACAATTATCAGCCTTTAGTTTTTGTGTGGGTGAAAAAACTTTGGTGTTTTAAGGTATTGAGAGAAGTAATTTGTATTTGTTTTGAGGATGGGGATAACTTTTGCGCTAGAATCAGCCTTTAGTTTTTGTGTGGGTGAAAAAACTTTGGTGTTTTAAGGTCTTGAGAGAAGTAATTTGTATTTGTTTTGAGGATGGGGATAACTTTTGCGCCAGAATCATCCTTTTCATCTACTACTACTATATATATATATATATATATATATATATATATATATATATATATATATATATATTCATATATATATATATATATATATATATATATATATATATATATATGTATACTCACATACACACACCAGTTTGTCGTATGGTATCTTTTGTTTGATGGTTCGAGTTTTACTGGACGACGGCAAACGAAGGATGATATCCTTGCAAGGAAATTGGAGTAGTAATGCATTGCTGAGTGAAGCATCGCTAGAGACTATGGCTGACAATAGTGTCCGTCAATTTATCCCGAATGATTTTTATTTTTAATTTGAATTCAACACTATATACTTAAGTTCATAATGCACCCAACCGTTTAATGTCCAATAAATGATTTTGCTTGCCAATAAAGTCCGCGGTATTAATTAAAATGTACAATTTCATCAATTAACTTGAGAATGTTTAGATAAATTGTTCTCTCCAAATTTTCTTGAAGCATTCCATGAATCAAACAATTCGTTGGCAATCACAATTCCATTGAAAATCATAAAATTTAAACACTATTAGCTTGTCGCACAGGTAGTTTGTTGGTCACAATCTGATTTGTAAGTACTCTCTGTGTGTGTGTGTGTGAGAGAGAGAGAGAGAGAGAGAGAGAGAGAGAGAGAGAGAGAGAGAGAGAGAGAGAGAGAGAGAGAGAGAGAGAGAGAGAGAGAGAGAGAGAGAGAGAGAGAGAGAGATCTAACCTGTAAAAATAGTCTATGTCTTTGAAAATTCTTGACAACGAGTAATTAGCCATGCCAACGTCCAAATCCTTTCACGTATTTAGAGGGAACAGATCCCACGACGTAACAGATTGATGACGTCACTGTCAGTAAACTAGTCTTTTACTAAAATTATTAAACATTTAATTGATGGAGAATCGATCTTGCTTTTAAATATGCATATGCATATAAATATCATCAAAAGTTAATTGTAGACACTGATCATCTTTGCAAAAATTTATTTGTGTAGTAGATTTAAAGGCTGAGAGTCAGAACTGACAGCGAGAATTAGAAATATAGAGTTCATTATTGACTATCGCATTTAACCGCTTCTTGTCATTATAAAAGTTAAGTATTAAGTATTGCAATTAACTGGTGAATTAAAAACCCCATATGTTGCATAAAATCAAAGCACAACGACAGTCATGATGTATGACAGTTGCAAATACGTATGCGACCAAAATATTAAGTAACAACGTCAAAATATATTAGTTACTTAAAGGTAACACTGATAATGGTACAAAACCATACGTCGGGATACATTCGAACTAATTGGTTCAGTATTACTTTGTCAGTGAAGAAATCGGGGGTATTTATTGTTTCCAAGTTTGATTGTTTTCACACGTAAATCTTGCCGATGCTCAGAATGACTTTATTTGAAATACTCTTATGATCAACGCATTTGGAGGTCTACCCCACTTTTAATGTAAACTGTTGTACAATTATCGTACACACATTTAAGCAACCACAATACGACATTTTATTTTGATAATTCTTTTTTGCAAACATATATACCAAAAATATTGACTGAAGTTAGAATAGTATTAATCACAATTCCCTGGTTCATATTTTCTGTTGTTTAACGATTTTTCGAAACTAAAATGATTGTTATCCATATTGAATAATAAAACACGGAGTTTAAGTCCCTATACAAATTTAATCATGCAAATGAAGCTGAAGATATATCACAAAATGTTGTACAAAATGGGATTATTATAGTAATAGTCATTTTTTTGAAATAATTGTGCGTAACGAAGTCAGTGTATATGTGTGCATGTGTAATACATACAATTTTATTCGTATATTTCTGTGTCTCGTACATTACACTGTCAAGTAATTGCTTGTTTAGCAGTTCACGGTGAATCATTGAACTATGGGTGTTTTGTGTAACCTGGCTGCTACATTTGGAAGGTCGCTCTACTCTTCTCGGTGGGAGTGAACATAGGTTTAGCATCAATGGGTCTGCGGGACAAAGTTCTCGATGGATACTTTGGCAGGTTGCGAGGAGCTAGCCATATAAGATTGTTACATCGCCATTGGACGGGAGTTGTAGAATCGGAAAAATCTTATAATCGCCAACTGGAAAAATACCATTATACTGCAATAAATTTAGAGTATGCACATTTGGTTACAGCGCCCCGTTTTAAGCAATTCTGAGATCTTTTTGATTACTCGTTTGATTATGGGAACTCAGTAATGTAGAAATATTCCTTACTCGGAAAAAATAAGTCAATTATTAGAAGCAAACGCTATGGAGTGAAATGTCAGATTGATTCATTATTTACATGCAATATAAATAAACATCTGACTCATGAAATTGTGCTAATATCGGCAAAGGGTTCAGCTCAAAGTATCTGCTTCCAAAAACATTGTATGAATTCTTTCATTTATTCAGCTGGAAGAAAACACCATCCTAGGTCTCGGTAAAATGCATGAATTAAAAACATAACAGATTCTGATGGCTCTTAATGAAGTGATTTTTAAGTAGCAGGATGTATTATTGTTACCATCGAGCAATTGTCTGCTTTTCAGCATGTATATTTACTCACTTTCAGCTACTATGGGTTACTTTATAAGAATAAAGATTAGTAATCATCGTCCAAATAACTATTTATTCTTGACACTTTCTGATACATATAGACTTTAAAGAGGAACATTTGCAAAACAGGACATAAGAGTGAGGCAGATAATGAATGATTTAAATCTAGGTGGGTCAGAACTATAATATTCACATCATTTGACAAACATTGCGCAACAAAATACACCAAGTATTTGCGGAAGAGAACTCGGAAGATAATTGGTTGAATTAATCGATTCAACATCCAAATAAAGCAGTCAAGGAGGAAAGCAAAGCAATGGAGAACATAACCGTATTAGTATGATTTAATTAACGTATGAAAATTGGACGTTCGATTTAAAAGATATGCTCCGGGTCACTTTACTACAACTCAGTATTGCTTTCCAATGTACAGAAGCAATTTGCATATATATTTAATGAGATGAAAGCCTACTGACGACTATTTCACATGCAGGCCAATAATAATCTGATTACCTATAACTGTGTGTACATGAGCGTATACAAGATAGTGCTGTGTGTATGGGAGTATTTGTTGGCTTCAATGGAAAACACTGGTATTTGCGGACTTTTTTGTTATAAGGGAGGTAGCCCAGTTTGTAATGCAGTCAATAAGCCTAATAAATATCTAAAATTGCATCATTCTTACTTTCACATGTTATTCAGAGACTCAACGTTTTTTAAGCCTTACAGGAGCTACATCTCTTACATATATACCAATCTCAGCTAGTATTGCTGTTTATTATTAAACACAATGTTCCCAATGACCCCCTGGGCTGTTCAGTTGGTGCCATGTATACGTCCAGGATGGACGCTGTGAAAGGCATTCACACATTTGTCACCCAAACGCCCATAAAAATATAAGATAATACTTTCTTTGTTTATGTTACCATTTCAGCTACCTTTTATATAATTACGGAAGCATGGACCTTGACGACGTTACGGGTAGTCTGGCCTTAAGGGACAACTCCACACCAGCTGATCCATGTTGTTGTGGTGTATATACTTGTACCAACAGTTACTAATTCATTTTACACGTTTTCAAAAGACAAACTGTTACATAAAACCTTTTTTAGCCGACCGTAATCTGATACAGTTGAAAACTGTTACGTCCTCTATTTTACATCGATCCAAATTGATTACTCCGATAACTTTATGGTCCGAACAGTTAGCAGTGTGAACAGGTATCGCTTTGATTCCAGATGTTTTCTCCTTACCTATGTTAACAAATAATCTATGGCAGCTCAGTGGGCTTGAATGGTGAAGGGTGTATATCCCGGCAGACGACTATGGATCTGGGATTTCTACTAGCTGGTACCTACACGTAACCATACCTGGTGGGTAAAAGGTGGGAAATATGATGAGGAAAAACGGAGTTCCTGTCACCGGATCCCGTCCTATTTTTGGGACGTAGATGGACTTGCCACCTTGGTCACCAAAGGTACACTAGCTTACCCGGTTACCTTAGTGTGGGCGTGTCACATCATCTCCCGGTTTCAAGCTACTGGAGTTCCATGTGCTGTGGCCAGATAATCCACTATTTTTGTTTTGTTATTTAAGAGTTAATATTGGTAGTGGGCTTGTCATTGCCTGTTGTTAAACAGTTTTCATGACAACTCTTTAAGTGGTAGGCAATCTATGATTCCTGTGTGGATCATAGCGCAGGTATAGAATTCTGTTATGAATGGTCTGTGTAACAAAGACACATTTCTAGTGTTTGATTCCTCTAAAGATATTAAATCGATTGGAAATTTGTTTCGAGGAAAACAATGTTGTACTCACAGTTCTGAGAGAAGTGTTAACTGATAGGTCAAAACAATACAAAAGAAATAAGCTCTTGATAAGATTGAAATAGCTATTTTGTTATATTGTGGTAGATTCAACGTATGATAGTGTATTTTTCTTCAGCAAATATTTCTTATCACTGTATGAAGACAAAGTAACAAGTGTAAACATATTGTTGTGTAATCTTGGAAGCAAGATTAAATTTATCCATCGTTTATTTACAGTATGGTTATAATAAAATTCCTTGTACATGTCAAATTTTATAATTTCTCATCATACATATCTTTAAAACATCCTTTCAATCTTTGTATGTTCGAAAGGAAAGGACAGCATATTCTTCAGTTTTGAAAAATGTTGAACGTTTTGATGTACATTTCAGGAACGACACCTTTTGTACCTTTCTTATAACCACATGTGTCATAAAACTATGTATTATCCATCGTGTTTGTCACCGTATATATCTTTTATCAAATTATAGCAAATTTCGTACACGAACAGTTTGGAGAATACTGTCAAAACACCACAAATGCATTTTTATAATTCGCATTTTACGCTCTTTAAAATGACATTGTAATCGTTTTGTATGCAAATTGTATATCTTTTACACATGAAAATAAACTATGTTTGCATCAGCACATATTTAACATCTGTTCGTCTGTGTAGATTTTATATTTGTTGCCCTAAGCCAGAATAATTAATGAGTTAGCCAAAAAGCTATTGCTTGAATAACCTTATACCATTCTTCTACCTGGATAAGAGAGAGAGAGAGAGAGAGAGAGAGAGAGAGAGAGAGAGAGAGAGAGAGAGAGAGAGAGAGAGAGAGAGAGAGAGAGAGAGAGAGAGAGAGAGAGAGAGAGAGAGAGAGAGAGAGAGAGAGAGAGAGAGAGAGAGAGAGAGAGAGAGAGAGAGAGAGAGGATACGGAATAAATATAGCCTAGGGGGTCGGAAACCTATTTTACACAGTGTACCGCCTTTTTAGGATCAATTACAGAATAATTTTACAAAAATAAAACAGGATTTATTGTACACTGAATTTGGTATTGCTTTGAACTCTAAAATGAACTTTGAAGTGAATTCAGGCAGAAGTCTTCGACTACCTGGTACTACTGGCAGAAAGCTTCACGCTCATTAAGTAGTTTTGATGTACTCGCTATAACCGAGTAACTAAAGAATTTTCCACGTGACTTGATGTGGGATGAACTTGCATCGATAATCCCGCGTACTAATGGAACCGGGATTGTTAATTTGGATTGATCAATAGGGCATGGAACTCACTGTTTCGCATACGTAATGGTTCGACATCTATTCAATCTTGACTCATACAGGCTTGCACTGTGAATTGAAGTTGCTCATTATTTACATGGATGACTGATTCATTAGCAACTTTTATTCAACGCTGCTGTTGCAAACTCGTATGGATGGACCCGTATGTTGAGATCTTGTTGATGAAGCATTGCGTGCACTCGAGTGCTCACAAGCACCAAGCTCGTTTGATGAGTTTACATTATTTTCTTTTAGAAAGTACGCTCAAAAGTATATTAAATGCCTCTTAATATTTACGGACACTTGAGAAAAAAGACGTATCGCAAGATAAGTGTTTTTCTCGCGAAATATAAAAGTTTACGTTAGTCGTATATGCTATAGCTGAATCATGGCCGCGACAATTGTTGGCCCCGGTGTGTTTTTGGAATCGTAACCATGTTAACTATCTTACTTATATACACCAGTCGGATTTATTGTCGGAAGTATTTCAAAAGCAGCAGGTGTCTCAGGCGGTGCTGCTAAATATAATTTCATTAATCTACATTCGCGAATACGTATATGTTCAGAAGTTCTCTCTGCGACACAAATACAATCAAAAAACTGTACTCCATAGCCATTTAGTTCTAGTCTAGAAGTAGCTGATTTATAGGCAGTAAAAATGTTTGCAAGTCTATCAGCATATTTTGTTAGAGACTAGTAACAGCTTTACCGAGGTTCTACATGAAAACTTCGCTTAATGGACTCTTTAATGATAATATGATTTTGTTCTGCCAATGCTATAAGTAAAACATTCTACCACACACGACTTTCTTCTCGTAAGTTTACTTGGCTGGTATTCGTATGGGCTTTTGCACTCGCTTGTGACGCGAGGACAAAATCATTGGGACTTTGAACTAGGTTAGTAAACAAAATCTGAAAGCCCCAGTATCATACTACTAATACTCATGTTCTGCTCTTTATTTATATCCCGTACATATCGAAAAGTGTGATACATTTACTTTATTGAACGCATCTTTTACATGCAGTGCGGATTAATGCGTCCCAGGGCCCTAAGCACTGAAATATTATGGCTTCTATCTGCCTTTCCACAAAAGGTCAAACTATTCCCTTTCCCCCCCAAAAAAAGAACACCCCCCCAACCAATTTTAAAAGATAAAAAGGATGGAAAAATGCCAATGTTGTCATCACTCCAAATCAATATACTCTTACATGAAGATCGAAACTGTTATATATAATTCATTCACTTTCATCATAAATAATCAATCTGATTTTTTTTCTTCTGACGACCTGTTATGCTGGTGCCCTAAGCATGTACTTAGTATTCTTAATGTGTAATCCGGCTATGATTACACATAGTTATTCGACGAATTAGCATTAACTCTTAAAACAATGATTCATAAATCTATCTTTTCAAAAATAATCGAAAATATATTTGATGCAAAGTATTTATTTCAATAAATATTTTGGGATAGTACTTACTCATTTAGTATATCTGGTAGACAATATTAAATTTGTCCTTTAAATCAGTCATGTTTCAAGTGAATTGTCATTCAGACCAGAGATGACCATTTTGGCTATACTTCTGACAAATTCAGTAACAATGTTGTGTATGCGTAATATACAAAATAAATAAATCTAATATTGAATAATAATACATACAATTAAAAAAAATAAGATAAATTAGGAAGAACATAATAGTTTTGAAGACAATTTTTTCCCCGTTGATCTAGCTGCACCAGCACATACTCTAGGGGCTTTTCAACTTTTGTAATTGTTTCTCTAAAACTTCTTTACAGGTAGAAACATAACATTAAGAAGGAAATTTCGATACTTTTCATCAAGATATAGATTCAGCTAAAATGCACATTAATAATTACGACATTGTAAATATCCAAATATCAATAATATGGTGGCAAGACTTTACGTCTCTGTTTCCTTTGGCCTTTATCGCTCCTTTTTATACATCCGGATAGTTGTGTTGAGATGTTTATTTAAAGCACTGTTAAAATTAGGTTAGAAAAACTTTTTCTTTATAACTTTAATACGCTCTTGTAAGTTTGCCCACCAAAAGAAAAGTCCAATACTTGATGATAAACGCCATCTTCGATCGTTGTCAAGGTTATTACATTAGCAACAACAGAACCAAAGCACCTGTTGTTGCTTACCAGTACTGAGTACTTGTGGGCTACGTCATAAATATATGTGCCTGTCTCGACGTCAGCACGGGAATCTTCCATAGACCAAAACAATGGCAGACTTCGACACAATTTATGAAGAAGATGACGATGAAAGCCACTCCAGCAATTTACTGGTCACGGTTCCAGATCCTATTATTATACGCGGAGGGGGAAACGTAACAATGTATGTAACAAACAGGTTGTATGATCCTAGATGTTGTTGCCTACAGCAGATTTTTGTCAACTGATTTCATCGGGTGGGTGGGGGAATTGCGAACAAATCGAAGGGATTTTCCTTTGCTCAGATAATGTTGTTTACTCAATTATTGACATAATTTTCTTGTTAGTAATGATTCGTTTTAAAAGTTATGTACACAGGCTAATGTTTGGATATTTTTCTGATATTGTTACTTGCAAGTTTCATTTTCCTTTTGATGTATCACTTAGCATGCAGCGACAGGTGCAGTCCATATGTATAGACCAATTTTTACCACCGAGTATCAATTATGAGGTCATGTACAAAAATAATTCAACACACCCTTTTGTTTTTAGGATAAATCACGATGTCATGGTGGGAAATAAATCTTTCCACACTGTATTTACCATTGAACCAGTGTCATGGCTAACATGATATTTGGGATCTCCACTATGGGTACATAAGATATATAATTTATTTTATTTCAGACTTCATACATCTAAATTAATATATAAATATAGCGAATAGATTAAAATATAATACCCCTATGGTAAATTCACAGCAGTATACAGTGCTGTTGTAGTAGGTTCATCATTTCCCATTTATCCATTACAGAGATTCAAGTCCATTCAGATGATTTCTCAAATTCCAGTTTACATACAGATTTTGGGATTGCAGGTTTTCCACAAATTTATCAGTCAGCTATTATTGGGTGAGGTCCTCCTCCCCATATATATTTCATATTGCACTGGTTTTAAAATTATTGTAGACAGGTAATTTAAAAAATAATATATTGTCATTTTTGTGATTTTTTTTTTAACGGGGGGGGGATTTACTAGAGTTGGCAATGAGAAAAATGAGAAACAAGAATGGCCATCTGACTTGAAATGCACATTTATTTTGCCTAACAATTGACTTGTATTAATCTTTCTGCTTCATTTTTTTAAAGTCATGATAGGGTCTGTACTGCAGTTAAAATTTTTGGGTTCCCATTGCCTTACATTGGTCAAAATTGACTTTCAGCTCAGGTTAAAGTTCTGACAAATTTAGCAAAGACTCATTTAGGCTGAGTCTAAATTTGTTTGCAGTTCCAAATTATCTCTAATTTAAATTGTTGGATAAGTGTTGCTCAGGGTTCCCATTTTTAAAAATCCATCTTAAAGCTCTGATTAGGAATGGAAAACAGCAATCAGATTTTTTAAAATTTGTCCTGGGAGATAGCTGCAAAAGCTTTCTTTGTCCAAGCCCATCTTTTTAACAAGACTTTAAATGATAATATCCAGATAAAATATATGGAGTTAAACTACACATGAGGGCCTAGAATTTAAGAAAAAATCATATTTGTGAATGTAAGTGCAGATTCTTTGGGAAGTAAGAATATACAATTTGAAAGTGTAAAATGATGATGAAATAAAAGGCAGGTTGAAAAAAATTTTCTTCTTCCGATTCCACACTCTCACAATTGCCAGAAACGTTATTTATAACATATTTTAAAGATCTAAGAGACATGTGAACCATATCCCGTTTTGAAACCTGTCACACTTTTAAAGAGGTGGAGTTTAAAGCAGATATTCATATATTTTAGACAGACAGGACAATTTTTGTTGGAATATATTCCTTTTTTCCTCCTCATGCTAATGACTAAGGAAAATTGCATGCTGTAATTCCATGAAATATACATTTTGCGCTAATTATATCGTGGCACGTAGTAATCAGTAATCTGTCTCATGCAGTTGGAGAAAATATAAACCTACCGAAAATGCTTTATAGTATGTACTGGAATAATGTTGGTGATACAAGTAGATTATGTGATGACTTTGATTTTTTTTTGTTTTTCAGATTTGGTCTCAATAATAGGTTTGATACAGAGTTTCCATCAGGTCTTGTTGCTAAGGTAAGAATTTTGCTTTTTCATTTATAAAGACCTAATTTTAGTCTTTTACTACATTATGAGTATTGTGTAATAAAACATTGTAGTTGATTCATTAGCAGACAGGAGAAAACCTTGCTGAATTGATTTTGTTTATGTTTTCTCTAATGGCAACATCTGCTATTGTGAAAAGTGTGTATACTTTATAAATCACTTTTTGCTAATGCTCTAATTTTATATTTGAGTTAGAAAGAAAGATTTTTGGTTTAGGGACAAATTCAAATTGAATAGAAATATATTTGTCCAGTGGGTGCATTTCAGTTTATTGAGGTAATTATTTTAACCTAAGCAAGATTTATGAACAGTTTTACTATATAAACAGTATAACAATGACTCGTCTTTGGCATTGTTATGAAAGTGATTTATATTTTTTTTATTGTTTGTTGGTTTTTCTTAATGACTGTTATGTATAATTATAATTCATACTCTACGGAGTTTTGAACCCAGGTCCGTGAGTAAAATGGCACCCATCGCCTGCCTGCACACACCAGCTCATATCCTGTCATGACTAAGCATGCATCGCCAAAGATGATGGCACTGAATCTGTGTTATATGAACTCGTATGTAGCAGACACACTCGCTAGATGACCTAGTGATTAATTCTCATATATGTGCAAATTCGTTCCAGATTTCCATTTCCAAGGTACATAGGATTTGTATTATAAAGAATTATAAATATATACCAAACAAAACAGAAATATAAATCAATTGGTGCTAATGTGATATACAGTATGGCTACCATTGTAGCTATCTTAAAAATCTTGTTATTGCTATTTCTCCAGAACAGAAAGTCGTATCAGCAAGTGGGTTTAACCTGAAGACGTATGAAATTTGTATTGATCTGAAATGTTTTGACCACGTTGAAAGTCTTGTTATTACTAGTCTTCTTAGATGGAAAGTCATATTGTCACTGGGTTTTCACTTCAAGATTTATTGATTTGTCTCATTGCTCATGGATGAAAATTGTACTGGACTGACACAGTTTTCACAACTATGGCAGCCATCTTGAAAATACTTTTATTGCTACTCCTTCTTAAAGAAAAGTCATATTGAAATGAAAGTCATGTCAGTCTGACTTCATATGGCTACCATGGCAGCCAGCTTGAAAATATTGGCACAACTTTTAAAGTGAAATTCACATAAGGTTTACACCAGACAAGTTGGAATGATATTAAGTCAGTTCTGAATGAAAATGATGTCAGTCTAACATTCAGTAGAGCCACCATGGTAGCCATTTTGAAAATCATATACATGTAATTATTCCTCCAGAATTAATGGTCACATCAACATAGGTGGGTTACCAACAACAAACTTCTTACGATATGTAGTTCATCCTAAAGGAAAATGATGACATCCAGTATGGCTGCCTCAGTAATTATATCTAAAATCTTGTTATCACTAATTCAGAGAGTGGATGCTCATATCAGCATTTTACTAAAAGTCTACTAATGGTGTCTGGTTTATTTCTATAGTAATTGGAATACTCAGACATAGCCTTGTTACTTTAAAGAAATTAGTGCCCAAGGAAAGGATTTGATTTTAATCCATCTGCAGTTTTTCATGTTAGAGATAAGCAGTGATCTCTACAATGTTTGTGACATCTTTAGCAAGTCCAAATGTCTCTACATTCAGACTTTTTATCTGTAGTTCATCAGATATCCGGTTTATAGATTTAAGTTTGAATTCGTTTCGCAAGATATTTAGGAAAGTTCAAGTGAAGAAACATATTTTGTTAAGTTCATTAAGTAAATAAAGTTACCCATAAATTGTCAATGAAAAAAAAATCTCTAAAACTTGATGACAAGGCAGATTTTCTACATGACTAATGTTTTTTTTATTCAGGTAGCACCAGAGGAGTTCAAAGCCACAGTTGTGCGAGTCAACAGTGTGTTACGGAAAGCGTTACCAGTAAATGTCAAATGGTTGTTCTGTGGTTGTATATGTTGCTGCTGTACACTAGGATGCTCATTATGGCCTGTTGTCTGCTTGAATAAAAGGGTAAGGCAGTATACAAATTAAGTGTTTAAAAAAAAGGATAGCCCTGTGTCTAGAGCTTGTCAATTTATTATACAGCTCCTCTTTTTTTAAAACTATATGCCTAATGGGCCAGTTGTTATTTTTGAAAATTGTAAGTAAAATGTCATTTAGGCAGTTATATATTGTACATGGTTAAAGTCATCTGTCAATAGACATTAACAATTATTAACCCCTGCCTTGCATGGGAGAAAACCTGACATTTAAGTCATATAGCTTTTGAAGTGATGTTACATAATAAATTATAGGTCCTGTGATGAGTTTTATATTGCATATCCATTTAATCTTCCTTCTTTGATATTGTATTCAGTATTTATGATTGATTCAATTTTGTGTCTCACACACCCAGACTGGAACTAAAACATATATTGATTCCTGTGCATAAACACACCACTGTCACTGCTTAAGTTTGAGTTAAAATTAAATAATCAAATTAAATGGTTTAGTGAGAGAGGGAAATAAATTGTTAAATGGATAGGTACCTAAAGACTGACTGGTAAAGAGAGATGTAGAGACAGAATGCATTATCATTGTAAGCAGTATTTCAGTGAGAGTCATATAGACACATATAGTACTTCCCTGATAGTCATATAGCCTGACACATACAGTTCTTTCCTGAGAGACATATAGCCAGACACATAAGTACTTCCCTGAGATTCATTTGGTCTGACATATTTAGCACTTCAATGAGAGACATCTATAGCCTGACACATACAGTATTTCAATGAGAGACATATTTTCTGACACATATACACATATAGTACTTAGTGAGAGACATATAGCCAGACACAACCAGTACATACATGAAATATAATGCCTGACACATGGAATGAGGTAGAGTTTTGCTTTTTTTGGCTATTTAAAGACATGAAAAATTGATCATGGAAAAGTCTAAAATCCTTATTGTACATCTTATTGTGCCAACATTAGAAATGTTTTTAATTCATTAATTGTTACATTTGCATCTTGAGTGTTCATATCTAAGCTTTGCAGCATGTACATACATACATACATACATACATACATACATACATACATACATACATACATACATACATACATACATACATACATACATACATACATACATACATACATACATAAATACATGAATACACACATACATACATACATACATACATACATACATACATACATACATACATACATACATACATACATACATACATACACACACACACACACACACACACACATACATACTTACATACATACATATATACATACATACATACATATGATGATACTCTCTATCTTTTTCTCTATAATATCTGTTGGATAATTGTTACTGCTATGTTGCCACTGTATGGTTATGAACTAAATTATAGAAGCATAAACAACAAGTCTTGTGAAACATTGTTATTTACTTCTCTAAGTTATAAAATAAACATGTATGATAAATTTACAGTATTATGAATTAATTCAAAATAATCCAAAAATATTTTATACAAGTCCAAAAGATTTGAGTGTTCGGAATGAACTCCAGTTTAGTCCAGAGTCAAAAAAGACTTTTTAATTCCAATTTATAATAATCAAACAAAAATGATTTCCTCTCAAATCATATCTGAATCCAACATTAAAAACATCTGCAGACTGATATTAAAACAAGAACATAGGAAATAAGAATCAGGAATTAGGAATGAATCTAATTGAACATTTCTCTCCATGACTGTATTTCATAACATTTCTTATGTTTTAATCCTCACTATTTGAACCCACCTTACACAATACCTACCTGACTTAAATCACAGTACTCAACCTCCTGATTTAACTAGCCTTTGAGAAACTACATTTTATGCATTTTATATCAAGTTTGTGGCTTTCTTTCATAAGGCCTCAGAAGTTTTTCACCCCAAACCAATGGTTGTATATACAAGTTTAAACTGCCAACAATGTTACCAATAAAAAAGATTTCCAGAAGGTATAATTTGCTGCCAATAAGGATAAAATTGCAATTTGTAACATTTGCAAAGCCCTGCATGATCCCTGATTAAACATTTACTAGATATTTATTCGTAATTTTAAAAAGAAAAACTTTTGTGTATGAGAAAAATATGTATAAAATTTCTAGAACCATGCCACAATATTATTCATGTTTCCCCAAAATGATAATAAACTTTTTGCTTTTTTTGTACTTTTAAGAAAGAAAGTTTGTTCGTGTATGAGAAAAATACATGTATGTGAAATTTTGGGAGCCACTCGGACGACTGTGTTATGTCTGAATTCATGTTATAACAGAGTGTGCTATAGCAGGGCCATACTGTATAATGAAAGTAACCCTTTTTAGTGATTTTGAAGGTGCATATGTTTTAGTTCTAAATCATTTACTTTCTTTTCAGACAAGACATTCATTAGAAAAAGTTTTAGATTGGGAAAACAGTCATTTATATCACAAGGTATGTTGAATGGAAGAAAGGCAGTGGAATTGATGTAGATAAGTGTGTGTGACATAAAGAATTCTTGTTTTTTACTGAAACATTCATATTTGCTGCATGTGTTCAAAGGGTCTGATTTCTGGCCAACAATACCATGCATAATTCAGACATTGAGAGTTTCTAAACAGAAACCTGTATTTACACTTGAAAAGTACATGTGCTTGAGCTTCAGATTCATACAGAAGGTCAAAAGTATTGACCATGTACTTCTCATGCAATGAGAATTCAACAGGTGTTTGTATGTGTCAACTACCTGAACCAAGTTTGGGAGCAAACCATTCAGTTGTGTGGGTTCATTGTGAGATCCATCAAAACGTTGAGTCATTCTCAGATAGACAGAGGGAACAATTTAAATAAAAATGAACCCAGTATTCAATGAACTATTTCTTTTATAACTATGACTTTGATTATATTAGCCAGTATATCTGCCACATAACTTGAATAGTTTTGTTTTAATCAGTATTTCTGTTTCTTGTTTAGATGTGAATGATCTGAAGCTAGAAAATAAAAAGGGTTAGGATGAAAGGGAGTGGGGTTTTTGTACATGTGTGGGCAATGACCAAAACTGCTGACAATTCAGTCTACAAACTTGTTTCAGCAGGTTTTTATGACAGTTGATTAAGCAGGCATCAATAATCTGTAGTTTTCTCTTAAAATGCTTGGTAAATTAATTAATTTTAAGTTGTTTAGACCACCACATTTTCTGCTTTACTTGTGGACTCTATCAAAGCTAATTGCACTTGTTTAACTTTGGACTTAATCCTGCCTGCAGCTACAAGCTTTTAATGAACTGTAAAAGCTTCATTTTTCTGTGTCTATTATATGTTATAAATACCCACTATATACTACTTTTACCTATCTAGTTTGAACAACTACAGCTAGAATGAGCTGACTTCTTTCAAAACATATGTAAGATGAAACAGCAGTGGTTGACTACTCACATATTGGAAATGAATATCTACAAATAAAAAATTGAATATTTTTATTCATATCCTTTGTAAGACAATTTATTTCTTTATGCCAAATTATTAAATCAGACTCTTGTTTATTTTGGCACAAACCTTTGCACTTCAATAAGTTGGTGAAATTTGTAAAATGTTGAGCCACTCTAAACATTATATCTGAATTCGTACACGATCTCTTCCAAATATGATTATTTACTTTTAACATGCAAAATATTGTGCTTTGAAAAAGAACATTAATTTTCTCATGAATCAACAAATATACATTTTGTGAGAGCTATAGCACAGTTGTTTTACATCTGAATTTGTGCCTAATGAAGGCATGCTAAGCTAGTTTTCACTGTATTATTAACCTGTAACATTTACAAAATATTTTCAATACTTTCATGACCATTGTAATATAAAACAATTCCATTTGAATACACTTGCATGTCAGACCTGGCAATTTTTTCAGAATTGAGTTTTATGTGTTAAAAATACTGAAAGGAAAAGGAAAATCTTTCAGATTAAGTCATGTAGTTGTTAAGCAAAGCTTCTGCCTGAATTTTGACATAACAACAATTGCTTCATGTATCATGAGACTTCAGCAGGATGTGTATTTGGGAATATGGACTTACTCATTGCTCTTATGTTCTAAATATCCCATAAATGACATTAATGTTGCCAAGATTAAAGCAAGAAACAAACTTCTCCTTTCATGTATAGCCTGAGTTGAATCTGTCCTGGTGTACACATTTCGTTAAACATTTGTACAAGTTATGTAGACCATAATTACAAAGTGTGTTTTCAGTGACTACATGGAATTTCAAGGTGAACAGTTACAGACATTTATTAACATATATAAGTTAGTCAGTATTATTACCTGTATAAAAGTGAGTGTTGTATAACTTTTTTTTTAATACTTTTAGTGTTGTCAGTTTTTTCTTGGCTCTTGTGCCAAGGAATGGAGTCAATCTTAACTGTTATGGACACTTTCTACATCACTTTTGGCTGATTTATCATTGGTCTTTCATTCTGAGGTTAAGAGCAACCATGAAAATTGTGTTGTGAAAAGGATTGCAACTACAGCATTTTTATTATTATTATTATTATTATTATTATTATTATTATTATTATTATTATTATTATTATTATTATTGTTGTTGTTGTTGTTGTTGTTGTTGTTGTTGATGATGATGTTGTTGCACCCTTTCAAATGCAAACTCCCTTACTCTGCCTGTGACCATCAGGCAAGGTCAAAGATATTTAAATTTTTAAAATGTTTTCACTTAAATTTTTTTTGGTCATAATTTCAAAAGTCAGGGGAATAGGTGTCATACTTGGTGTAGTCGTAATTGCAAAAGTCATTTGAATAGGTGTCATACTTGGTGTAGTCGTAATTGCAAAAGCTAGGGGTATAGGTGTCATGCTTGGTGTAGTCGTAATTGCAAAAGCTAGGGGAATAGGTGTCATACTTGGTGTAGTCGTAATTGCAAAAGCTAGGGGAATAGATGTCATGCTTGGTGTAGTCGTAATTGCAAAAGCTAGGGGAATAGGTGTCATACTTGGTGTAGTCGTAATTGCAAAAGCTAGGGGAATAGGTGTCATGCTTGGTGTAGTCGTAATTGCAAAAGCTAGGGGAATAGGTGTCATGCTTGGTGTAGTCGTAATTGCAAAAGCTAGGGGAATAGGTGTCATACTTGGTGTAGTCGTAATTGCAAAAGCTAGGGGAATAGGTGTCATGCTTGGTGTAGTCGTAATTGCAAAAGCTAGGGGAATAGGTGTCATACTTGGTGTAGTTGTAATTGCAAAATCCATGGGATAGGTGTCATACTTAGCAGTACATTCAGAAAACTCTAATGTTTCATATCCATGCATCATATCATCTTATGAACTTTTGGCAGTGTCAGGGTTATTTAAAAATCTTGGTTTTTAAACTGTTGTTTTCTTATGGTTATTAATCCCAAACCTAGGGAGGTTTTGTTATCATACTTTCATTGTAGAATCAAGAAGCTCTACTATTGTTTTATTGCACCCCAACCCTTGCTCTGATACCATGCAAGGTCAAGATCAATGAAATTCATTTATGTTTTTGGTTCAGATTTTTTTTATCTGGTCATAAGTCCTGAACTTTTGAAAGGATGGTTACTGGATCATACTTGGAATATTGCATTGGACTAAGCATTGTCCTTGTATATGCATGCACTCTATTTTTTCTTTTATCCTCATATAATTTGAAAGTGAAAATATATCTTTATCAAGCAGGAAAGCAGGTGAGACAGTTTCATTGAACATTTATTTTTATTATTATTATTTAATTTAATTTTTAACCAGTTGTTGTTCATCATTTTTTTGTATGAAGTTATATTCCTTATACTTAAATAGTGATTTTCTAGTTCATCATGTTTTTTTGCATGAAGTCATATTCCTTTATACATAAATGGTGATTCTCTGGAAACGAGATGGCAATGATCCAGAATGGTGAGCATTTTAGACCATGTAAAAATTGATTCTTGGACAAAGACATTTATTAAAAATTATTCGGAATTCCAAACTGGAAGATTATTTTTTGTGATTCAACAAAGACCTGTTGAAATGAGGACAAAGCTGACTATCAAAGACATTATCGTCTTTCATCCTGAATTTCATCTAGATTTGAACTATGATTCATTTAGGACTTTATTGATATGACTTATATAAATTAATTTTTGGAATTTTTTTTGGATTTGATTCATAACTGTAAGTCCTTTTTTCTCATTTATATCTTGTTTTTCTAAGGAAATAAATTAATTTGTTTAATTTTACTAAAGCTTGTTGTCTTTACTCTTTTTTTGTTACTTTTGTCCAATCCTAGAGATGTAACAATATAGACAGTATATAGCTTACAAGTAGACATGTGTCGTATATAAAGTTTAAGGTCACAAAAAGTTGAGATGTAATTTGGTATGTGCATCCTTATCTGGAGTATAAAGTTTGGACCACAGAATATATTATAATGAAACCTTAACCAATTATATGTCATGCACTAATAGTGTGTTGCATACCATAGCCATGCCCCCTGCATCAAGCCAAGGATTATGTAATTATGGCTTGCATCGTCTTATCTGTACATGTTTTGAATTGCAGAAATTATTTTATGTAACTTGATCCAGTTGTTTGTCATGAAAAGACTGTCACCTACCATAACTACACCTCATGCCTCAAGGTCTAGATTATGGGTAAGGAAAATACAAATACATTACCTCTAAACAGATATGGATTCAACTTTTCAACAATTGAAGATATTGAATGGATTTTTAGCTTATTATTTTCCATCATTTCTTCTCTCTCAATTTCAAGTTGACATATCAAGGGATAATGTAAGTTAGTGCCATGTTTCATTAACTAGGCTGTCTCTTTTAATCTCAAAATATCAGTTTAATGTTTGGTAATGATAGAATAACATTGTGGCTCTCATATCTTTCTGTTCAACTAATCTTAAGTATATTTTCTCTTTTCCAGCTGGGTTTACACTGGCGGTTGTCGAAACAAAGGTGTGATAGTAGCAGTATGATGGAATATGTAAGTATTACAGGAATAATTTTCATCTTTTAGATTTAAATTTTGTTGATACAGCACTCCCACACTACAAAGCCATTTATTATAACTTAATTCATGTTATAAGATGATTCTGTTCATGAATCCTGTTTCATTCTGCAGTATGAAATATATATACCACAAGATATATAAATTTTTAAAGTGGTATATCATTTATACAGCATATACTCTCGCTCTCTCTTTCTCTCTCTCTCTCTCTCTCTCTCTCTCTCTCTCTCTCTCTCTCTCACACACACACACACACATACACACAGACATGAGGTGGGGAACAGAAAGCAGAAAGGATTGTGATGAAATGTGTACCTCATTAAATTGATTTAAAAAACGAAGATTATTAATACTTTTGTCATTATTTTCATGCATCACTAATAATTATTGTGTGGAAGTTCATCATTGATCTTGATGGTTACTAGAATGTTTTTATATGCATGTTATTGTGCCATGGGTAGATCATAATTTGATATACCAGTAGTATTGGTATATCAAATTGCTTTATAACGACAATTGAAAGGCCATATTATTTTTAATGTGTGTGGTATATATGTACAGATGGATGGATGGATTAGAGTGCCATCTTGCTATGAGACACTTACTCTGTGACTACCATCAACAGTAATTTATAAGGGTGAACTGTATTATTTTATATCTAAAGAATTGCCATTAAATATATTATATCAGACCTTTACACTTATAAGCTGAGCTTGGATTTCTTCACTGATCATCCATGAGCGTTGATCTACTTTATATACTAGTCCAGAATTTATTACCACAATTCCTAGTCTGCATGTGGAAATAATTTGTTTATCTAGATGTATACATGTACCCATTTCATTTTATTAAAAGGAAATCAGTAATAATTATATCTCTGCAAATCACTTGTATTTGCATGGCAACCTTTCAACACAATGTCAAAGTGAAATGATATGCATATACTCAAATCACATATTCACATGGCAACCTTTCAACATCAAAGTGAAATGATAGTTATCAGAAAGGCATATTCTCAAGTCACTTGTATTCACATGGCAACCTTTCAACACATCATGAAACCAAAGTGATAGTCATATGCACAAATCACTTGTATTTACATGGCAACCTTTCAACACATTGTCAGATGGAAATGATAGGCATATACTTCAAAATCTGTGTGCAATATGTTTCTACATCCTGAAAGCACATTTGCAAAATCTGGATGCCCTGTTTTCATGGGATTTGTGGCTTCTTGATGCACGGTCATGGAGATTCATTTTGTCCAGCCAAAATTGTTGATTAGGGCCTTTTACCAAGTTTATGCCTTCAAGCTTATTGAGTGTGGTACATTTTCAGCCAAGCTCCCCAATGTAGAGTATAAATGACCCTCATCAGTTGCCTTGTAAGCTATGCCCATATAAATTTGGTAAGAATATTAGGCACATATAATCCTCCACTGCCTTACGGTGGTGTCTTGATGAGACAATGTGAGCAACATGATTAATAACCACTGAAGTTTATTCCTTTGGACATTGCTTTAGAAGTGATTTAACAGTAAAATATTGTTTATGTGATTTATAGGTTAATATCCAGTATAGTCCAAATATGTCAAGCTAAACATGTACTGGAGTAAAAATTAGACAACATAATTTAGAGAACAAAGATAAACTGAAAGTGAATGCTTATAACTATAATTCATTCTCAGTGTTATATATTTATGTATAGAACAGACAGCTGACCAGGATAGAACATGAGTCTGTGATGTTTAGATGTGTAAAAGGCTTAATTTTATTTACTGCCTAAAAATGTTTACAAAATTGGTAATCATGTAAACGAACATGCACTTTGGTGCCAGTGATGTAGGAATTGCTGTCAATGATACAGGAGCTATCTTCCCATGAAATAATTTATTTCCACTTCCCTGCATAAAAGGATTATTTTGTTGGATTTTTCTGTTGATTCTTTTATCCATTAAATACATTACCCAATCACTCTAACATAATAAATTACTTCTTCGGGATACAGAATCTCTACCTCCCATAGACTTGATAAGGTCTCTCTGCATCTATACCTTGTAAAGACAAAGGGAAGTAACTCCTATAGATTACATCCCATTACCCTACTTAGTTCTCTGTAGACCTGATATTGTCAGTTTTAACCTACATTACAAACTGTTGACAGGCTTCCAATCCAATGATTTCAATTCATTCTGTTGTGGATCTTTTTTTGGTGGTACATTAAGTCAAACAATCATACTATCATATTATGTAGTGTACACTATATTTTTGCATATTTTGGTGACTTTTAAATTATTTTGTGCAAATTTGTTACTGCTTCATGTGATGTGTTTACATCTGTAATGCCATATGACAGCTACATAACAGCACAATACAGCTGTTCTTGTTCACCTATTGACATATATCTCATTATTTTTATATATTTATATTTATAATATCAGTATATATTTAATCACCTTTTCAATCTGTCCATGTTAAATTTGATCAGTAACTGTTGTCATTATCCATTCACAGACTATTGTTGATTTAGGATATCTAACTGAAACATACTTGATAGCCATTATCTCACTTTCTATTTACACTTGGTCTGATTTATTGTTTCAGACAGTCTGTGGTAACATAGCTGGTAATGTAAAGAAGTGAAGTCCTCAAGAATAGTTACAGAAAAAATGGGCTTGATCCAAGCATAGTGATCAATTCATTTTAAGTTTACATCTGCCCCATGTCACGTTATATAGTGTGGCCAGGTGCATAGGAATCCTACCTCCTTGACCAGTTAAATTGCATCATATAGAGGATATATAGCAAATGGATGTCAGCAAAGATTTACAATTGAGGATGATCAATATTATTCATATAGCTTTGTCATCAATAATATCTGAAGCGCAGTGGTCTAAAGTGGTCTAAAGCACAGTCCGTTACGGATCACTGCCATTTCACCTCTGGGTGGGTTAGAGTCTAGGATTCGGCAAATGTGGATATGTGAGAAAGCTTGCCAGTAGCTTCTCGTGGGTCGGTGGTTCTTTCCGGTGATTTCCCGTTTTCTTCCTCCACCATTAATACTGGCCGCCATGAATAGCCTATTGTGTGCTGAAAAATGGCGTTAAACCCAACAACAACAACAAATCAATAATGTCGACAAATGAATTCAACAAAATTGTAATATTCATATCTTGGCAATCCACTGTGTACAAGTCCAGATCCTTGTCAAGATATGATGCTTGCAATGAAGCTTGGTATATTGTATTTTTTAAAATTTTGTTTACCAATCTGGCCAGCATCATTCTTATGGTGATTAATTGACTGATATGGCTGTCAATCAACCCATAAGGCCAGCAAAGCTGACTGTAGTAATATATTTGCAGTCCTGGCTGTTGATAAAACTATCCAGCCATTCCGAGCCAGTAGATATGATATGGGTTCGGTTTTCAAACATTGTTCATCCATACCATAAGTGAAGATGTCTTATTCTAATTTTGCTACCTACAGCTGCCAGCCACCCTTCTGGCTTACACTTGCCAGCCACCCTTCAGGCTTACACCTGCCAGCAACCCTTCTGGCATACACCTGCCAGCCACCCTTCTGGCTTACAACTGACCAGACTGCATTCGTAATGCAGTTTCAAAGCACTCAAGTGCAGCTGTCTAACCAGCCAAGTCAGCTAGCCAACTGACCAGGCCAGCCATCCCAGACTATAATAGTAAATTAGTGGTTTAGAATGTCATAAAACCACCTTTTATAACCTGCTTTTTTTGGTAAAGCCTATTGTTGAAACAGCATCCTCTTTGCAGTATGGTGACAAATCCTGTGACAGCACTGGTGGAATAGGACCCTTAATTCAATGACATTTCTGACGTAGAGTTTCATGATAATTCTAATTCACTGAAAAGAACAGAATTTGGTTTCAAAGAAATTTTTTGTATCCTTCTTCAGACTGACTCTCACCGTGTGTTACAAACACAGCCTACAAAGTCATGGATTCAGTTGATGATATACACAAAGTAATAGATGTTGCTATGGTTCCTAGATTTCTAGTTGAATACAATTATTTCTCAATATCCGCAACATGTCTATATAGGCTGGTTGAGACATAATGCATCTTTAGGTTTGATTCATTTAGAAATAGCAATTTAGAGTTTTTTTTACAAATGCAACATTTTCTATGTTTTATATGTTTTGGCTATGTTTTGTATATGCCTTTGAAAAAGACTTATTAAGAGGCGAAAGCGCTCAGGCTAATTAGATACTAGTTTTGCACTGTTTGTTGTCAGTTTATTGCATCTATCTCAATCAATCTCTAACACACATGATTCCTTGCTGGATCACTGTGCTTGAAAGGGCTGTTACTGGCCATATGATTTGTAATATATATATATATATATATATATATATATATATATATATATATATATATATATATATATATATATATATATATAGGTATGCACATTTAGAAATTTTGGATTTTCTCCTGGAGCATAACTGATGATTCATCTTTTATGGATTATGAACACCTACCCTTTGTTTTCATTGATCATCAGTGCTTTTGTTGTATCTAAGATTTGAACTAAAGAGATGTCACTCTTTTACTTTGTTGCATATAGATATGGATTTTTTAAAATTACCTCATGAAAATATTGCCATAAGTTAGAAGTTGACATGCTTGACAAGAACGTATTCCTTCATCTAGTGACAGTGGAACATATTTATGATGAGTGATTGACTTCCATGATGGAGACAGAAATATTGTGATATGAATTCATTGAAGAAACTTTATAATAATGTACCCAAATAAATGTTTGATATTTTGAGGGAGTTCAGTTTATAGGATAAATTCTGATCATATGTTTGAAATATTTTACATGTTTTATCTATGTCTTTTTTTATATACATTTTACTAAATAGTTACATCTTTGAGGTTTGATTTTAGCCACTTTAACTTTTTGGAAGATTTTTGTTTTGTTTCTATATGTTGTTTTTGCAATTTTTTATATTTAAATTTTTAGAGCTTTGCTTAACTTTTGCACCATATAGCCAGTGTTGAGTTGATGTACCATTAAACTCAGCAATTGCTGAAATTACAATAGATTTTTTAGATGACTTGTAATTTTTTTTATTGTTGACATAAGGATAAAATTGTCTTTTTGAGCAGAAATTTAAGCTTTTGCGTGAGCTCAAGTCCAGACTCGGCTAACGTGGGTAAGTGAGAAAGCCTGCCAGTAGCTTCTTGTGGGTCGGTGGTTCTTCCCTGGGTTTTCCAGGTTCTTCCTCCAGCACTAATACTGGCCTCCATGTATAGCCTTTCTTGTGCTGAAAAATGGTGTTAAACCCTGCAACAACAACAACATTGACCATAATAACATCTTTTTTTACTTGTAGGTACTTGTGATAGAATTTCTTCCAAAGGTATCCATTTTGAGACCTGACTGACAGGACAATGGAGGTTTGTTCTCATCATGCTTCACACCTAAATCAACTTAACACAGTTATCGTGTTTTTCACCTGAGATCATCAGTGACCATGTCAAGTTTCCAATCATTTATATGAAGAATGTAAAAGGTTCATTGTATCATTGTTGATATTTATGAGTGACTGTATGTTGAGTGTTATTGTGTGTGTGTGTATGTATTTATATAGGCACTCTCAATATTAAGGGCATCTGTTGAAGGTGTTACCTTTTATTCTTGGTCGAGTTTGTGATGATACTTTAATTTGTATATATTGGTTGATGATCATGATTTTAATAAGTAATAACAGAAATTCCACTTTTATTCTGATTGCATATGTATTACCAAATTTATAGATTTACAATGCATACCCCATACATATTGATATGCCATCATGTAAGGTCAGGAAGGTCAGGGTTAATTTTGTTTGCTTTACTTATGATTCCATGTGAACAGTGTTGATTCTGATCTGCAGAAACATTATTTGTGAGTAGTTTTATTTATTTACAGTTTTCCTCTGGTGAATCTCAAATTGGAGATAGCCATACCATCTTAATTACCATATTATTTTTCTATAAAAGCAACAATTTCTTTTTGAACCTTTTTTACTTGATACATAATTACAGATTAATTATTTTGTACATTGTGAAATGTTTTTAAAAATTAGGTAAAAGATAGTAAAGTTGTAACACTTGAATATGTCAATGTTATATTGTAAAATTGTCCAAGGTTTTGGACCATCAGATGTTATTATGTTACAGTAGTCCCCCTCTTATACGGCTACCCCTTGTGAACAGGGAAAGTGGCCTTATAAGGCGGTGGCCTTTCCAGAGGGGGACTAAATTTTGTGTGAGAAGTATATGTAATGTACATAGTAAGAAAACTACATTCTTCAAAGCATTTAATATCTTCGTTTAAAAGTAACATTAATTATTAAAAGATTCTTGTTGTTATAATAATTGACTTAGTTCAACTGAATATGCATTAATAGTTCTTATTCTTGGCGTAAGCATGATATGTGAGCAGGTGTTGTTGTCATGCACATTGCAAATCCCTTCAAAAATGTCATTTAAATCTTGGTACAGAATTCTATTTTCATTTGCTCCATTTTCCCACTTCTGCTGAATAACTTCCATCCCTGGTTACAATTTCTTTATTCAAGTCTTTTCAACATAAAATTATTTTTTTTTAGTCTGTTCTACTTAAAATTGTTTGACATTTTCTTCCCTCACACAATGTTGTAGACTATAATAACCAACCTTTTATGAAATAATCATCTCCGTTTATGTGATGAAATGTTAATGTTTGGTAATGATTTATTCAGATGTTGCTAACTGGATGCGATTTAATTATGCAGATGAAACATTTTTAGAGCGGACAAAATTCCTTCTTCGTAAAGGAAGCGACAAGTGTGTTATGTGAGTTTTTGGTCTTTGTCTGGTACCATGCTTTGTTCAAGATTAATTTCTCTGCATAAAATCTAATTTTAGTCTATGCTTACCCTGTTATGATCTTGATAATTAAGTCGAGTTATAATCATCAATGTTGCCAACTACAAAACTGATAAAACAATTTTTCTGCATTTAAACAGAATGCTATGTGTATTTAAAGGCAGCGATTTTGTCAGAGTGATTCATTAGTTGCAGTCAGGTACCCCATTGTTTTTATATTTCTTGACACTAAGTGAGTGAAGCCAAAATGGCTCTGATGTGTATGCAGATTTGACCTGAACAATAGCAACTTGCAGTGGTTAGAATTTGTAAATTTGACAATTATTGTCAATAGTAATAGCTACTAATTATGAGAATGAACAAGCAAAACATCTTGCTAAGGAAAGCCATAAAGGCTCTCATTAGATTTTCCCACTGACCTGTGTATTGTACATCAATACTGCCACTTCTCAGCTGTTACTACTGATCAATAATTGTAATCTTAACAATTATCAGAGTGACTAAACCGGACATTTAATGATAACACAGCAATAGGCTAATCGGATTACCTGTACTTGCCTTTTTGTATGGATTAAAATTTGAGTCCTTTTTGGCTTTATGGAACAAATGTGGCTTTTCATGAGGTGTAAATGATACAATATTACCTTTAGTAGCACAGGTACTTTAGTCAACACTTCTTTCAGTAACGAAAATCTGAAGCACAATCTGCCCATGTTTGTGTGTGAAATCAATATAATTATAAAGAAATAGATTATCAGGATAGTATTCATGTTCCTGTTCATGCCCATTGTTAATTTTATTCTTAATGTTTTTGCACAAAATGTGGTTAATAGCTAGAGAGCAAAATTATGTGTACACTTATTATTTTAAAACAAATTTGCATCCAGTGGAAATTTGTTTTTCTTAAATCCTCTGACCTTTTTAAATATTTGCAATTTGTAGAAATTATGTAACTTTTAACATAAATAGTATACGTGACATCTCTGTATGAAATTACTCTATTTTTTTAGTTTCTTGAACAGAGTACTTAATATGTCTATTATGTTAAAGCAAAGTCCATGGTAGTGCTTGAATTATATTAATCTTTTAGATACATATATATTGGAAAAGGAATCATAATCTTCAGGCCATTATTGTGAGTTGTGAGATTAATTCCTACCCATAAATTGTGATTTCTTATTCAGATATATTACACATTCATAATTAGGATTACAACCACTATCTTGTAAATCCAGCCCTCCCATGCTAAATAATGTTTTTCCTTATTTTAGCAAAGATTATCTACTGTACATTTGTAAGTCAGGCTAGAATGGTCTCCCCTTGGATAGAGGGCTTGGCACCAAATCCTATTGTTTATGAGTTACTTAATTTTTCTCATGCTTGTATGCATACTCACTCTCTCCAGACCTTTCAAATACCAAACTCATTTGTTCATCTTCATCTTTTTTTTTTACCCCGTGGAAGTATTTTTGGGTTATTGTTTTGTTGCATGCTCCATTTACATTGTGGTAACTTCACTCTTTAGTGTTCTAACATCATCATATGAAAAGGTTGTTTGCACTTTCTTAATTACATGTCCTGTCAGCTACAGTACATTCAGTTCAACTTTTTTATGAATTCTGTCAAATACTTGATCTGTTGCTGCTTTTTGTGAGATCACTTTAATTTACTTTGACATTATTCTTTATTCATACCATGACATCCGTAGTTAATTCATTATTATGCTCTCTCAGTTGACATTTTTCAGCACAGTGGACAAGATTAAGCATAAAGGGTTCAAGCATTTCAATTGACTGAAGACAATCACTATCTTGATAAATTGTCTAGGATGCAATTCAGACCATATATGATGTGTGTTTATGAACAGTGTTACTGCCAGGCAACTAACTCTGGTGAAAGAGAGAGGAATAAAGTGTATGATCAGGGATGTGGAAACCACTATTCTTGTAGACAGTTCCTTCCAACTTTTCTCACATCACTGGTCCTACTGTTCCCCTCATCACTGCAAACATGTAAGAAATTTCTACCCTTCATTCTTGGCCAATATGGTATGGTGGCCTGTCTGAACCATTATTGGAGAAACCATCAAGAGAAACAAACACCTGTAGTGATATTTCCTGGGATAGCTATTGACACAGATCAGCTACCATCGCCAGAACAGCCTAGATCTATGACTCTGACATCTGGGACTGGTTATAGTAATCTATTTTCTGTATCTGCCCAGTTCCTACTTTAATAAACAGTGATTGCTTGGCACTCAGTCAGCACTGACATGTTACAATGGTTTAAAGCCATTCCATGATATTTCCATCACCAAAAATATGCTCTAGTTCTGATGAGGTTTCCTTTGTAGCAGATATTAGTTGTAGTTCTAGACATCTAAAAAATCAGTTGACTACAGACTGTGTCTCCAACTTTGTCACAGCCTTTTCCTACACCATCTACCACTGGGGACTAAGTCTCTTTACATTCTTTGTCAGAACACTCATTGCACAGTGCTGCATCCAGAACATTCCATCACAGAAACTACTACTGGAGTCAGTATCAACATCATATGGTGGCCCACCAGAACCATTTTTGGAAGCGCCATCATCCATACAGAAGCTGACTTTGATGATAATTCCTATGATAGCTGGTACTTGATATAGATGCATGAAATCATCTTGCCTTGAACCGGCTTGAATTGTGCCTTCTAGCACTGTTAACTTGTGCTGGAAACTTTTGAAACCAGGACTAGGAAGACAGGTCACAATGCCTGTGGCACATTAAAAGAAACCTTTCTGGACAAGGTGAGAACAGAATTTCTCAGTCAAGACTAAATCCCTTGAAGTATATCATTCTTTCTGTTGTTCACAAAGGAGAGTCAAGGGACTTATTTGAAGATGAAAACAATTTTTAGAGTGTAGTATGATTCTTTAATAATACTTAACCAGTCCTTAATTATAGGTTACTGCATTTGTATGGGAAAATATGAACAAGTTTTTCAGATGGATATACTACAAGACCATAGGAATGCAATATATCCATTGGACAAAATGAGATCAAATTTTCACCTACAAATGCAGTAACCTTTTCATTATATGCTCATTTTCTTATTCTACCTAAGGTTTAATTAAATAAACAAAAGACACTGCAAGAAATAAAGTAACTGAATTTATGCTGTATTCAAAATGAAATACACAAGCACAGATTCATCAGTCCACAACAACAACATTATTAATGTGCACATGACTCCACCCAGATAAATTTGAACTTAGTCACATGCTAGATATCACTTTTTAAAGAAAATTGCATTTTGGTCTACTTTAAAATTGAAATTTAGAGTCATATGGTCAGTAAATGAACATTGCAACAACTTTTCCACTTGGTCTGGGATGAATAGATTTTGGTATTTTTGTTGATTCTATGAAATTTCATGATTTTGGACTGGATTTAATTGCAACAATTCTACAAGAAATACATCTGATTTCAACAGTGATGGATCAGCGTGTTGACAACTGCAAGTGTGTTTCTGTTCTGTCATTGAATGTTTGAAATCATAATATGGAAAAAACATGAAGTCTTTTAATTGTAGTTATAAAAACGATGATATGGAATATAATTTCATTTCATATTGTGTGCAGTAAGGAGGATGCAATTGCACTTAAAATGTAGTCAAAATTGCAGTATTATTTTGAAATGTGTAATCAAGGTTTAGAACCCATGACATGTTTCGTGTAACTCACATTTGCAGAACTAACATTTTGAGGAAATTCTGGATGTAAAACTTAAATGTATTTTTTGCCACTCTTATTATCAGCTAAAGAAAACACATTTATGCCTTATGACTTGGCTGTTATTTATTGGGACCCAGCAATTTTTATGACCTGTTTGGCATCTATCGCCAGCATAAATCCGAAACAAAATATCAAAAAAGTTAATGCAGAATGTTGCAAAGTACCTGGTATGTGGCTGTCTCTGAATAATCTGTTTAAAGTTCATTCAACCAAAATGTAAAGCATTTGCTTCCTTGAGTGTACATGGCTTGTTTACAAAATAGTTCCCAATACACTATTGGGCACATAAGTGCAATAAAAAGTGTGCAATATCATAAAATATTGCATGATTCTGACAATGTAAAGTTAACAGAGACAAAAATGAGCATATAATAATATAGGCTAACTGTCCTAAACCCTCACAACAGCCAAACATTCATGTCAAACCATGCATTGCTGGAAGTGGCTTGGCACTAATCTGACTTCTAAAAGCAGGTTCCTTTAAAGCACTAAAAGAAGTCAAAAGATATGTAAATGCTTTTCTTAGTTTCTGAGCATGTATTGTCAAATTAGAGCAAGTAGATATGTATTATTGATATGCATATTTTACTCTAAAGTTTAGTTTCTCAGACCCACACCAAATATGCCAGGTTGATTATGGTTGTCATTTTCCTTGGTGGCAAAAGTTGTTTTAAACAAAATAGGACAAATTGGTACTCTGAAAGGAAAAATTTAATTTAAGTTTGTTTTTAGAAGGATCATGCAAGGTTTTAGTTATATTGGAAAAGATGTTAAACTTTTGGAAACACTAGGCAAAGTATCAATGTGTCAATCAAGATGATATTGGACATCACCTTTGGTAAAATAGAAGTCACATAAACTTAGGACAGTTCTGCATGTGTTTTGGTGCCTGAAAATAAGGTCCTACATTTATGAGAATTTTAGAAGATGTTATCATAGGAGGCTCCCGTTTAATTAAATTAAAAAAAAAAGATATCCTCAAATTAAGATTTTGTATTATCTCCCTTTTAGTATTTCTGAGAATTCTCTGATTTGTTTATTAGAGGTTGATCTATTACAAGTGATACAAATAAATATCTGATTTATAAATTGTACTGGATGTCCTTTTATATTCTGAAAAATAAGTTAAGGAATTCCTTAGATTTGCAGAAATCCAGAAATTTTCCTTTATTATAAAACAAGACCGATTATAGGAAAATGTAAGATGTCCTAACTTCTTTAATTTTACTCCTTAACATTTGCCTAATATTCAGTAGAAAAACTCCTAATTTCAAACCAGGCAATAAGATAAGTCCTTATAAATCTCAGTTTGAGGAAGAAATTTTGAGTTATTTAGTGGGATCAGGATGTAGTTATTACATGTCTATAAGCAAATATTGGTGTGCTACTGAAGTCATAAACTGCAAAGTTCATTCTTGCAGAGGAGACAAAAGTCTTGAGAAATTTGATGTCATTTATACTGTGAACATTTTTTGAATTTGAGGTCATATATATTCTCTGAATTTATTTTATGCAGACTTGGAAGAGAATCCTCAAAATTTAAATTTCTACTTTTCAGAGAAAGTACAGGATTGAATTAGTTTTTCAAGAATCCTGTAGTAGCATCTTTACTTTGGCAGAATTTTGTTGGCGTATCTCATTTTTTTGCAAGAGGTTCTATTATTTTATCTTAAACTCGATTTGACAGGTACCAGATAAACCTATGAGATCTGGTTTGTCATCTGTCATCTATTGTTCAAAGTTCAGTTCAGTTGATTAGTTATTTTTAGTATTATCACTATATTTAAAGAGGGTAACTAAATTAGCTAAAAACTAATCTACCTTGAGGACCTCATTCAAAGGAATTTACTTATTTTTGCTGCATCTATAAAGCCACTGTATATACTGGGTTTGGAGAAAGGAAACAGAATGGACATTTCTAATCACAACTGGAATACTATACCAGAGCAAAGTTCCAGAGTATTGGAAACTTTTTTTAAAATAATTCCTTTTTTGGTTTGGGAATTTTGTAATGCTTGGTAGACATTGATCGCAGGTGGGGAGTATTTCCAGGTAGCCTATACTGGAATAGTGATTGTAAATATTCAGGAGCACTATTATTGGCTATCCTGTACATTAGTTTGGCTTTTCTCAAACAGATTAGGTCTTTAATAGGTTGTATTTTTAACTTACCAGCTAAATTTTCCCTGCTTTCTTTCTGGATTGATATTAACTCAAAAGCTCTTTTTTGGAGATGTGCCAGCTTTGCTAAGTTTTTATCATTTGAATTACCCCATACTGTATTACAGTAGTCTAAATGTTTATTAGCACAAGTTTATTATTGCTACTACCCCTGAAATGCTGCCATGAAACCTTTTACATACATGCATCCCAGTATCTAGTTTGACCTAAATGAAAATAGTGCTACTTAGACATTCAACATGACCACCACAGTAGCTATTTTAAAAAATCACATTTCCAGACGGGATGGTCCTATCAGCATGGGGTTTTCAACAAAAGACTTCAGTAGCCATTTTTTAAATCTTGTATTTTCTACCCATCCTGGGCTGAAAATTAACATAACATTAGGTTTTCACCAGAAGACTTAATATAGTGTCTTGTTTGTCATAAATGAAAATGGTGCTTCCAGTACATCCATTATGTTGTAACATTGGACATTTTGAAAAATCCTTAATTCACTACTTCCCTAGCACAGAAAAACAAAACACATTGACATGGGTTTCCAGCAGAACATTTTTTTAATATGTTAAGATAAGGTGACCATCTTCGAAAATATTGTTATTGTTACTCCTTATATGAACAAAGCAAGAAACAATATATATATATATATATATATATATATATATATATATATATATATATATATATATATATATATATATATATATATATATATATATAGAGAGAGAGAGAGAGAGAGAGAGAGAGAGAGAGAGAGAGAGAGAGAGAGAGAGAGAGAGAGAGAGATGCATCATCTTATTTATGTACTGTATTTCTCAGCTTGCTTTTAACAGGTTTAAGCAATGCCTTATTTTCAAGTTGAAAATAAGGCATTATGTCTTTATTATCAACACATTTTGTATGGGTATAAAAATTATATTCATACCCATTCTATTCATACTTGTAGTATATGTGTTTGGACTGAGGTAAATGCTGTGTGTTTTGGCATATGACTCAATTAGCACAGCAGAATCTATTTTAATTAGTTTTAAATGATAGCAGTAACAAGATTAGTCATTTAATTGCAAGTTGGTGAAAATGCTTAATAACCTACCACTTGTTTTATTTTCTCAAGTTTTGTATAAAATCACAAGCAAAAAGTTTTACAGCATTCTTTAAAACAACCCCTAATACATGTACATATAAGTAAATGCACAAACAACTTCAAACCATACACTTTGTCCTAATTTCCTTGTTCCCAATAAAACATTACTTTAACTTTTCATAGACAACACACTAAAGCACTAAGGTTGACACAGAACTAAACTGGACCCTTTTTTCCCCAACCCAAACATCCAAGTGCATCTATATTTAGAAAGAGGGGTTTTTCTTAATATAACCAGAGGAGTCTGGTGTTTTATCAATAAAGCACGACAAAATCTCTGACAACATGAAATCACCTTATTGGTATTACCAGTTAATACTGTAAATTGATAATAATGATAAGGTGATTTCATGTTGTCAGAGATTTCGTCATGCTTTATTGATAAAACATCAGACTCCTGTGTTACTGGTAATAACAATATGCATTGGTTGAATGGTATTTACTTCACTATTAAATATATTTTTTCATATTGTCAAGAAAATTAATTATGGTATGTCAAAGAACAATTTTGACCATGCAGCATTGTTTTGAATTTCACAGCAGATATTGTCACATGTTTCAGACCTACATTATTAAATATTTATGCTAAATCTCCAATTACATAATATTTAAACTTTGTTTTCATATATTATATATTTTCCAGAATCTATTTGCCTCATTATTTATGTATACAGTTTAAAGAAGTGGTATATGATATACACAATGATGTCTGCCAATACAAGTTCATTTGTGGTTTCAAACAAATCATGATTTATAAAGACAATACACAAATACAGCCATTAAAATCCCCATTTATAAAAAAAAAAATAATTTGGAAAAGGCTTTTCACTAATCATATTTTTAAAAGCAAATTACTATTTGGATAACGATGTATAAATTTCAAAACAGAACTTGGTATATTTTCATCACAGTACGATGGACCCAGTTTCATGAAATCGAGCAGTTAATGGTCAGTTAACTTTTTATACTTGCATGTGAATGTGCAAGAATTTTTGTTGTTGCCGTAAGCTGATTGATATCAACACCACGTAAATACATTTTAACTTGGGTTACAACGGTGCCTGAACTTACTGGCTATAGGGAGGGGGCATCTCAAAAGTCATAATCTAGATTCCATTTTATGTCCGAAAAATCAGACGGCGAAGGCGATTTTACTTTCCCAACAGAAGGCGAAATTTACATTTCTCAGGTGACATTTTCACAAACTTTGCCTGATAGCATGACCTCTGATATATGTTTGTATGATTGTATTGAGTTTCATTAGTGTTCATTTTCTCTTCACCACATATTGTATATAGTTTGTATTACTTATAATAGTAACAGTTTTATGGCTTTACTACAATTAGTAACAAAGAATAGATATACTGACCTTTCCTATTAATATTATACATTTAGACCTCATAGCATTCTCTCATGGATATTTCCACAGATAGTAATATCTTGTAGTATTCTCTAATGGATATTTCCACAGATAGTAAAACTTTAAAAATTAAAGGCAGTGATTTTTAAAGAAAATTACAATAAATTCTTAAATGTTACAAAAAATAATACAATTCTTCTTGTGACATAAAAATCAATTCTTTTTAAAAAAGATAATAAAAACTGCCATCATTATCAGTATCGCTGGTGTTTTGGTCTGTTTTGATCTTATGTATGTAAAATTACTTGCATCCATCAGTATTTATAATACTGTGATAAGGTCTAGGGTTAATTAGTACTTTGATACTGCATAAGGGACTGATTAAACTAAGTGCAAATTGCCAGATTCTTCAGGTTGTTTTTATTACTAAGTCACTAACAGAGGTTGAAATTTTGTGCATCTTTGTAGTGAATTTGCAGGTCAGTAACATCCAGTCACAATATCAGCTTTGCAAAACATATTTCCATTTTCTGAGTTTTGTCTCTTGTTTGTATGACATGGTTGAGTGCATGTAGAAATCTTTGACATAAGCAAATATAATTTATTTGTGAAACTTTTAGATAACTGCAGTGGTGGTTTTTTCACATGGCTTCAGAAAGCAAGATTTAATGTTACTTTCTGAGAAGACTTAATAAAACATTTCCATATCGTACTAAGATTTCTGTTATAATTCCACTTGGTGTTTTTATTAAAGGTGCATGTGTCCACATGTAGCTGGTAGAACTTATAATTTATTAGAGCTATTGATACATTTTTGGAGAATTTTGCTACAACTTGAATAAGATTACAATTGGTTTTATTTCATTTTATGGGGAGGTTGCCCACAAGACTTGACTATTCAGTCATTATGTGACAAACCTTACCAAACCTGAGTAATCTCCTATCAAATTAGAAGTAATATCCAGTTGAAACTGTTCTTCTGTATCTAGCATATGATACACCTGGGAATTTTAACTGAATAAAATGGTTTGGGGTACACTAACATTAAAATAACTTGAAAATATTATTCTTTTTGACCCCCCCAACTTTATTATTTTCTTCAATCACAAGTTGTAACTTTAGGTTTTGCCTTCTGATATGTACAGAGTGAATAACCCTTTTCTTGTAGTTTTTGGACATAATTTAATTTAATACAATAACCCTGTCTTGAAAGACCACACTTTCTGCCAAAAAGATATGGTCTCATAACAAGTCAACATGCTATATAATCAATAAATTTGTGCATTTAGAATATGGTCTGTCAAGACAGGTGGTCTCACAACAGTGGTTTTTCAAGACAGGTTTCACTGTATATAGCTTTTTGCTTTCTCAATCTATTTTCTTTATTTAACTGCATGTGATGCAGTTATACCATGTATTTTATGGTAAGTGAATATAGTTTTGTTTTTCATATATCTGAAACAGTAATAACAATTTCATGAAATGTTGAAAATCAGTGGATTTAGTTGGAGGAATTTGAGAAATCAGTGTGGATTTGGTTGGAGGAATTTGACAAATCTATGTAGATTTGGTTGAAGGAATTTGACAAATTAGTGTGGATTTGGTTGAAGGAATTTGACAAATTGATGTGGATTTGGTTGAAGGAATTTGAGAAATCAGTGTGGATTTGGTTGGAAGAATTTGAGAAATCATTGTGGATTTGGTTGGAAGAATTTGACAAATCCAAGTGGATTTGGTTGAAGGAATTTGACAAATCAGTGTGGATTTGGTTGGAAGAATTTGAGAAATCATTGTGGATTTGGTTGGAAGAATTTGATAAATCCATGTGGATTTGGTTGAAGGAATTTGACAAATCAGTGTGGATTTGGTTGGAAGAATTTGAGAAATTAGTGTGGATTTGGTTGGAAGAATTTGACAAATCCATGTGGATTTGGTTGGAAGAATTTGAGAAATCATTGTGGATTTGGTTGGAAGAATTTGAGAAATCATTGTGGATTTGGTTGAAGGAATTTGACAAATCAGTGTGGATTTGGTTGGAAGAATTTGAGAAATCATTGTGGATTTGGTTGGAAGAATTTGATAAATCCATGTGGATTTGGTTGAAGGAATTTGACAAATCAGTGTGGATTTGGTTGGAAGAATTTGAGAAATCAGTGTGGATTTGGTTGGAAGAATTTGACAAATCCATGTGGATTTGGTTGGAAGAATTTGAGAAATCATTGTGGATTTGGTTGGAAGAATTTGAGAAATCATTGTGGATTTGGTTGGAAGAATTTGAGAAATCATTGTGGATTTGGTTGGAAGAATTTGAGAAATCAGTGTGGATTTGGTTGGAAGAATTTGAGAAATCATTGTGGATTTGGTTGGAAGAATTTGAGAAATCAGTGTGGATTTGGTTGGAAGAATTTGAGAAATCATCGTGGATTTGGTTGGAAGAATTTGAGAAATCAGTGTGGATTTGGTTGGAAGAATTTGAGAAATCAGTGTGGATTTGGTTGGAAGAATTTGAGAAATCAGTGTGGATTTGGTTGGAAGAATTTGACACCTGTTTTATTTGTATTGCAGGCCAAACACAAATTTAAAAACACTGCTTGTCACCATGTCATCTAACTTGCAATCTCAGCAAATACATAATAAATTTGTAAAGAAATGGGATTGTAAAAATGATGATGATGATGATATTGATGAAAGATATTTCATCAAAATTAAGTGCAGAGTATTTTAGAGTAATTTTTTTAGCTCTATCAAATTTACATTTGATTGATTACTGTGTGTATCAAATTAATATTTAATTACTGTGTGTATCAAATTTACATTTGATTGATTACTGTATGTATCAAATTTACATTGGATGGATTAATATGTATCAATGTGTGTATCAAATTAATTTGATTACTGTGCAGATAAAATTTACATTTGATAATTACAGTGTGTATAAAATTAATATTTGATTACTGTGTGTGTCAAATTAATAATTGATTACTGTGTTTTAATAAGATGTGTAGGCAAGTGTGTTGATGGATTTTTTGTCTAGTTTTGGAGTGTATGTTGACATATTTGAAGTAGTCATGAATTAATATTTCCTACATTATTTGATTGTTTAACTATATTAGTAATCACAAAAACCATGATAGAAATCAAGTCAGATATATATATATATATATATATATATATATATATATATATATATATATATATATAATTTTTCTCAGAAAGAGTATATTGTTTGATTTCCTTTTTTTACCATGCCTTGAAAATATTTTACCAGTGGGTCTTGGAATAACTTCCATTGTAATAAAATTTGAATTATTAAAGATTTTTTGTTCATTTTATGATTTATAGCAATACATGCACAATTTAAGTTAAACTGAGAAATACTTATATTTTGTTGTTGAAATTTTGGAATTATGTATTATTCAAATTTTGTGATCAGATAAAGTCATAACTGCAGTGTTTGAAATAATGGATGACAAATTTTGCATGCAAATATATGTAGGTAATAAGTTTGGTTTTTTGAAGTTTTTTTTTTGTCATCCACACACTGCAGATACTATGCAGTATGATAGTAATTAAGAATATCTCTACAATGTTAAATGTTTTGCCAGATAACTAAGCCAATATATTATGATAGACACCAGTTTTTTTTGATTTCATGGTGTCTTCTTGACATGAATTTAAAAACTCGTCAGACAGTGATTATTCATTAGAAATAATAGAACCAATTTTACTGAAATTAAGCACTAGCAGAAGGGTAATTTTTTTTGGGCTGAACTGCTGCAATTATATACCAACAAAATAATGGAGACAGATTTATTTTGCAGAGATTGGTGTTTGTTGCATAACCAGAAATCCCCATTGCAGATATGCAACTGTGCCCCATGGGGAGGCAGTGTTAAGAGCACAAATGAAAATTGAGCCTTAACTCAAAATTCAAAAATGTAAACCTGTGATAAGTTATAAGTGTACATAGAATGAAGGTAAAATTATCAAATTCCATAATTATCTTTTTGCTGTACATGTTTTTGCTATCATATTTCATAATTTAAAAATGCTTTTGATTTCTGCTGAGGTTTATGTGTATAGTGCTTCAGTAAAATTTGACATGAAAATTTGTACATGTTATTACCCTTTTTTGCCTCAAAATGAATCTGAAAAGTAAACCATTACAAATTCAGTCATCAATATTAACTACAACATTGTAAAATTTACAACAGTAAAAGAATTCTTTGTATTGACATTGTCAAAAGAGTAATTCATATAGTTTTTATTGTTTTCATATTTTGAGTTCAGAATGATTAATATTTCTTTCATTCTTCTACTTTAAATTTCAAAGCATGAAAATTCAAACACATTTATTAAAAATCCAAAATTATATTAATGTTTAGATCGCACAAGTATTTTTATTAATGTTAGCACATTAGGTACTGTTTCCTTTTAAGCTTAATTTGCATTTAATAAAATAAGGAATTTGTCAGATATTTTGAATTGTATTAGAAAAAAGGTTGTGATGGTTGCTTTCACTTTTGATGTGTGATATGGCCACTAAAACATGCTACTGGGGAAGTATGTGAGTTGGTTAGTTGAAATTATGTTACTTTTTTGCACATTATTATTTTTATCACGCAGAGGAAATGAGAGTAAGTGGCTTTTTCAGGGGTAAAATGTGGCACTCAAATCTGAATGGTTGTTGTGGGTATTGAACCTGTGATTATGATTTGGACATTCTAACAACTGTGGCTGGTATGTTTACTATAATGCCTTGGTTTGCTAGAAAGCATGAATTAAAGATGCATGTGAATTAAATGCTGCAGTTGAACTTTGATAACTTGAAGTGCTGTCATTGTTTCAGAGTATTTAGGTTAATATGCATGCACTCCAGAAAGGTGGTTGGGGGTAAAGACAAATTGGCTTTGTGCAGTTTGTCTTTCTATCTGTCCATCCATCTGTCACACTTGTAATCAAACTTCAGTATCTTAGAAACTGTTGTGCCAGACCGAACCAAATTACATACTTTGATACTTTAAGTGGAGCACAAGACCTGATTAGAATCTGGTGCCATTGACTTTATTTTCACAATTACATGGCAATAATTTGTGTTAACAATACAGAGAAAAATCTTCTTTTAGCAAACTTATCATGCCTTTAGTTGAACAATGTGTAAATAAAACTTTGCTTCTCAGTGCAGTTTATTAAATGAATTCTCGAAATGTAGTGCTAAAATTTAATGAAGATTTAGGTTGTGCATATCTGTCCATTGCATCACCTCCATTATTTTTCACTTCATTTGTTTGTGACATATTTATAGGATGATTTGGTTGGTTTTGAAGCAATTTAAGCATTGTACCTGGCTGTACCATGCCCAAGGAAAGAGATCCAGTCAGCCCAGGCTGGTTGAGAATTGAAACAGCACTCATTGAATTATGAGTCTGACATTCTAGAATATGATGAGCATCTTATTGCTGTAGAAGTATATTGATGGAAAAGTCACTAAAATGAAAAATAAGGGTTTTGTGGTTATTGATTGTGATTAAAATTAAAATTAAAAGTGACAATTGCATACATTTTTGGAGAATTTTTCTAGAAAGAAAGACAAGAAAATATTGATTTAAAAAGTGTTCAGTTTAGAAGCAACAGTATGAGCTTTTCAAGTACAGTTCATTCTAATTGTTATTACAGTTATATTTAAAGTGATCATATTTACACAGAATTTAGGCAGAACTTCATTGTCATTTTGAGATAATATCAGTAAAATGGAGAGAGAGAGAGAGAGAGAGTGAGAGAACATTGAGAAGTAGATATCCCTTTTCAAAGGTTACATGAATTAAAACTATATTGTTTTTTCCCGACTTCTGCTTTACTGACTAGCTAAGACGAAATAAATACAGCAAACAACAAATAAAATGTGGCGAAAGATTAGAGGATAAGAAGTAACATTTAAGGAGACATTTCCATTATTTACCAGCTTGCTTAATTTCAGTATATTTTTAAAAGTTATTGGCAATAATTTTGCCAAACAATAGGTATTATTGTTGATTTACATATTTTTTTCTTTATTACTTGCATGATAAAAGGGTTGTAAATGTATGTAAATCCTTAAAAGTCCAAATTAACTGAAGGGAATAAAATGCATTTCAGGGAGCCACAGCATTTGGTAGGACATTTTGGTGCCACAGTTTTAGCGCAGAGCCGTTTTGGCACTTATTAACATGAATGTATTTCTCAATATAAAAAGAACATTGTTGGCATGAAAAACATTTATTAGAGCATTCATAAAATAAACATAGTTTATCAAAGTATTCAATAAATGTTCAAAGCATTTTAAAAAAAAAAATAGTTCATAAAAGTTTCCAAGAAAGACTTTATTTTAATTTAGTTTATCAATATATATATATATATATATATATATATATATATATATATATATATATATATATATATATATATATATATATATATATATATATATGTATGTGTGTGTGTGTGTGTGTGTGTGCAAAGGATTAGTGTCACTCATGGAGTAATAATTGTAATACTTGCCATTAAAAAGCTGTCAACAAGCCATCATTTCATCATTTAAGGTCTCTTTTTTAAAACTATTGTTGCCATCAACTTTTTGTATCCTGCATAACATTAGCCATTTCAATTTCTTCAATTTCCACAGGAATCAATGCTTGTATCTCTTCAGAAGTTTCCACAGGATGACTTCTGTATATCTATTTAAATTTCTACAGAATCATAGATTATCTCTTCATGTTGCACATGATCACTGCTAGATTTCCACTTAACTTTCTAAAGAATCACTACAGTATCTCCTCTTAAGCAAGTCATATGATCTGATAAACATTTCTTGCTCACATATCAGGGAGAGGTAACTCTTACTCCAACATCAGTGAGGTTACACAAAGAAATGACAGTTTATAAATTATGCAAGAGTCTTTTGTAAGAACAATAAAATTGTTGTTGTTTTAGGTATGTTAGTTAAAAAATATGTGTTAACAGAAACCTTACTTGACCTTTAAGTGATGGATTGTCATAGTTGGATGGGGGTGGGAACAGATGTTCCCGTTTTCAAAAATAAATCCCAGCTAATTAATATTTGATTTGTCAGATTTCCTAAATACAATATAATTATGAAAATCTAGTTGCTGTATTTAAAATAGTTCTTACAGTGTCATGAAATGAGTTACGGGGGACAAGAAAATAGTTTTCTATACTCATCTAATTGGAGGGAAAAGAATTGTAGTAGAGAAGGGTTCTAACTTTATTGTTTTTTAATGGCTATTTTATAACCTGACTTGCTGTAATTATTTGCTAAACCATCAATATTCATTTGGAAATACCCTGAGTTTTTGCTAAAGCTGTATAGGACTTGTATTTGGCTGTGTTTAATTTTGGAGATATTAGTTTAAATATAAATAGATATAAATTTATTGCCTTGAATGTATTCATATCTTGTAAATGAATTCATGTCTTTTATCAGGGTACCGTTTTGAACTCATAGGTGGAGCTGAACTCTCAAAATATGTGAAAACCATGATGGGATACCTTACTTTTTCATGAGTACTTTATAAATAACATTGATACTTTTCATGGAAGTTACAATGCAAAAGTTCCCCAAAATTGGGAAAAGAGCTGTTACACAGAGCTACCACAATACTAATACAGGCTGTGTAATGTGTAAAGATAACACTGTTTTATAAACTGTGTTATTTCTTTGTGTAACCCTCACTGATGTCATACAAACCCATTATTAGACACTGTTTTAGCAAGTTGTCTTAATTGGTTTTAATCAATTTGGGATTTCATTGCTTATGAAACATTATAGTTCAGTGAGAGGAAAATGATGGGAATCTGTATTAGGGAAGTATTTGGAGTCCGTATAAGGGAAGTGTGAAGGGAGTCCATTTGATAGAGAACAATACAGATAATTGGCATATGGGTAATCAGTATTCTACAGTTCTCACCAATAAGTCCATTTGAGAAACTACCAAACTGGGGAACTATGTATATAAAACACAAATAATTTTCAATATCTTAAAGTTGGTAAAGATTTCACAAATGTGGATTGGATTCCTTGGAGATACTTTTTGAGTTCTATCACCAGGGTTAATGTTGTTTGGTATTAAATCAAGTATTTTGCTGATAATAGGAAATAATCTGTTCATAATCCTAATATGCAAGAATCATAAAATATTGTATTATTCATTATATTTGGGACATGGAGTTGGTTCATTGTCAGTACTTATTTAACATGACTTCATATATTGGTCACCCTTCTTTAACAGAAACCATTCATATTCAGCTTTTTTTTTTATAGAAATTCTCATAGTTCTTTGTGCATATATTTCTTAAGGAGGCTCAGATGTTAAATTTCATTCACAAAAAATATGGGCACTGTAACCCAGATTTTTACAAAGATAATGTTTCATGTTAAAAGTTCCGATTGTTTCATGCTCCCTGTGCCATAATGACACAAAGATACTTTCCTTTGAGATTATTTCAGCAGTTTTGTACAAATATGTAACAGCATTACTGTTACATGATTCAGCTTTTTTTATGGATGATATTCAGCTTTTTTATGGATGATTAATCATATTTCCACATTTATGCTTTTCCATTTTTAATATCATTTTATATTTATGTATAGGGAATTAATATACTGGTAACTACATTAATAGAAAAATGATGCAATGGAAAAGACTGCATTGGAAATTTGGTCTAAATAAATGGTTTAAAGTTTATATTTTCTGGTTGATATGTTTTTGAATGAATACAAAGTAGCTTCCAAGTGATCTGTTGTTAAATGTATGTAAATTTGTAAATTCAAAATAGTTTCATAGGGAACTTTATGTAAAATGATTTAAAGAGGTTTGATTCCAAATTTTTGCATTAAGTAAGTTAGTTTTCAACTGCAAAACAATATTGTCTTTGTAGATATGTATAGTAGTTTAGAAATATGTACATGTAGGCTCACACGAAGGGTTCATTGCATGTCACAAGGTGCGGAATACATATTTAGCCCAACAATTTGAATATGTGTTTCTATTTTAATAGTGTGCACTTATTTTTTTCCTAAAATAGTTGAATATTGAATGGAATGTATAATGTTTTCATATTTGTTATAATGCACATAACAATAATACGAGTTATTCATTACATTTTCATTGTGAACTGTTTGGTTCACTGTGTCTCAGTCAGATAATAATTAAAGTTTAACTTATTTTATGGATCACATTCCACATTGTGTTTGCATTTTCTTTATGTGTTTTTTAATTAAGTTTTTAAAAAACTTCTTATGTTGTATTCAAATAATGAAAAGTTAACAATGCTTTCATGTCTTTCACATGTTTGGCTGTCTGTCTCTATATGTATTTCTCTGTCTCAGAGAAGTCTATTTTAGCTATCTGTCTGTTTACTTAAGAGTCGTGGTTGAATGAATGTAAATAATGGATCATAACAATGACTTTTATAGCAACTATTGGCTTGTAGCTGTAAAAGTCAACAGTTTGTAAATAAATTAGCAAATATTTGCTCATGATCTTCAGAGAACCAGTCAAGTTATTCAACTCTTTTTTTTAATTTTCTTTCACAGTGACCTGCGTTTTTACTGACACTTGTTTTCTGGCACTCCAATATTTCTAAAGTCACATATTATATTTTAGACCAGAAGTGTACAGTGACATTGTTACTACAGAGAGCATGGGAAATATCTATTGTTTAAATACATTGACTTGCTTCATTCCATTTGGATGATCTTATTGTTTGAAGTTAGGGGGCCTTCTGACACCAATATATTCTTTGTATGAACCAAATTTGAAAACATGAAAGTAAAGGCTTAGCAAACCCTTTGTGATTGATTGAGAGACTGAGTGAGAGGCTAGTATTTCATATGTGTACCAGGAAATATCCTCCTAATCATTATATATTGGAATCGATATACAAAATTTTCAAAAATTATGAATGATGATGTATTAATTTTGACACCATGATAATGCAGTGTTTACTTCACTTGTCTTTTTAGGTCTTGGTTTGCCTTTTTTTATTAGTGATGATGGTTACTTATAAGTGATTAGTATTTATATAATTGACTCAAATCAGTGTTGCTGTCAGGATGTGTACTTAGTTCCAATATGCATTGATCAAAATTATAGTCTACAACTTTTTGTAACCTTTTTAAGGGAAGAAGTCAAAGTGGTATAATAAATTTAATCACAAAAATATCTTGAGAAACCAAACAAAAACAATATAATCTTTCCAAATAATAAATACTGGCTATATATGCTTTTTACATTTAAAACAGACTTCATAGTTTTAAAATACAAATTCAGGATACAAATTCAGTATGACTGTTGCAGTATAACATTTTCAATAAGAAATCTGAGAATGGTTTTGCAGTAAAAATGATCAGTAAAACAACTTCAAAATAAAAGACTTTTAAAAAAAATAGAAAAGAGTATCCTGTATTAAAGAAATATTTGGGGCTGTCATCTTCCCCATCATTTATTTCTCAGATTTATGTTATGTAGCGAAACATGATATCAAGCTGAAAATAAAATGAAAACTTTTACACGGTAGGCACTTCAAACATTTTAGAAGTACATGTCATGAATAATATGATAATAGATATTGCACGAAGACCTCACGATGTTGGAAGTTTTTTTTTCCCCCTTTTAATTTCATCTTTACCAGTCCTATATCAGTTCGGTTACTCATGGTACATTCAAATTCATTATCTCTATAGAGATACAGTAAAACCTCAAGATAAAACCTCAGTGAACCCACATTCCCTTAAAAACGAAGCATGTTTCTGGCCCGAGTATTTGTAATTTTTTAATAGTTGGACTGATGATGTTTTTAAAAAAACAACAAATTAGTAAATCAAAACCCCTCAAAACTTAAGCATTTATTTGGTCCTGAAGAATTTCGATCTTAAGACGCTTCACTGTTTAACACAATTGCCGTAATACCAATATTAAACGTTCTTAATTTTGCCTTGTGTTGCCCAGTAGATGAGTACTCCCTTTTCCAAAAATATTTTTTTTTTAATATACATAATATAGTCCTAGTGTGCGCATACAATGCATGTAATTGCTAGTTTGCATTAAAGACGTCTAATGGTTACTGAATATCACAGTCCATTAGATGCTGATCGAATACTGACATGTAGTCATTACATTTATAAATTCATACTTTTACGGCTAACTAAAACACATAATATTTATATAGAACAAAGCTAAATATGCCAACACCATGTACTCACTTTTAAAATAAATTCTTAAGCACACTTTAACATCATATTCAATCACAACGCTTGGAGAGATATTGCAGGACATATATATGTGTATACGTTATACGTTCTCCAGAGAAAGAACAAATTAAGAATCTATACCATCCGATACATCTGTACAAAATTTTGTCTGGTAGAAGCCGTTTCTGTTAGAAGAAACCTGTCTCCGTACATTTCAAATCCTATGGCCAGGGGTTGGGTGAGATATTCCACAAGAACTTTGTTCAGCGAACCATCCTTTTGAAGCTGATGAACGTTAGCCGAGCGGTACCCAGTGATGTAGATGTTGCCCTCGTGGTCCACTGCTAATGCCCCAGCCGAGCGCAGAGATTCAGTACTGTAGGTGAACTGCACGTCAAAGTCCGTACCTTCCAGCTCCTCGCTCAACACGCTGTCCATCTCCATGTCGAAAGAAGTCTTCTGACCATCAGTGTCCTCTGTTTTGATGGACTCCGTCACGGATATATTCCTATTTTCCTTGATTGGAGTGAGTCTCAAAGAATCTTGAGAGTCAGTCTCTTTCAGAGTCTTTCCAGGTTCGATTTTTCTCTGACCAGGTCTTGCGAACTCGTTGAGTTTTAGATCAGTAATTGCGGACTCTGAAACGGGTCTTTTTTCGCTGCCACCGTAATCGCTCTTATTCTGTGTGCCAGTATATGATCTATTAGCGTCTCCAATTCCACCTCCAAGCACAGTGCTGGATCTTTGTCTAGGTTTCCTGCCTGGAGTCTGGTCCTCTGTCTGTTTAGGGCCCTTCTTTGCAACAAGGGCCATAAGGACATCCTTGCTTCTGTCTGTAACGTATATTACCTCTCCGCTAGTGTCTGTCACCACGTAGTTTGTCTTGGCGAATAGTCTGTTGCCGTAACTATCTTCATCTGTTACATCTAGTGTCCTTCCAGCTATATTGAGAAACTTTAAGCATCCCCTATCAGGTCGTATACAGCTGACAATGATTTTATTATTGGCATATGCTATTCCCCAGCATTCCTCTGGCATTTTCAATGTATCATGGCGCTTCAGTTTCTTTCCCGCATAAAATATTTCTATTTTTCTTTCTTTTGGAAGGGTAACAGCAATTCGGTTTTCGCCAATTTCTGCGAAGTCTCTGGGCCAGGTTGTAAAATTATGTTCACAGATTAAGTTTCCGTTGTTTGTGAATAGTTTGATTTTCTGATTGTTCTGGTCTGTTACAAGAATCCTCTTGTCTGCCAGAAAACCAGCAGCCGAAAGACAACAGTTTCTGGTATCAGACGGAGTTTTGGCATTGAACTCTAAGAACTTCTCTGCTTTCCTGTCACAAAGTGGTTTAGACCCAGGAGATGATGGAATGGAGGGACGGCGATGGTGGGAATGAACTTTTCCCATGGAATCAACGACAATGAGAGCTTGAAGAAGAGCTTCAAAAGACGAATCAATTTCAAAACTGTACTCTACCTGTTCAAAGATGTCAGTCTGTGCCTTCATCAATGTTTTCTCGTAGGTGTCTGCTTTATCAATGACCTGTTGGACCGTTATGAATAATTGGGCATTAGAACAATGTCTGTTGGTCATTTTTAGGACATTCTTTGTATTTTCGATAGCATTCTGAAGATTATTGCAAGTATCTATATCGTCTTTCAACTTGCCATGTTCCTTTACATGTAGTGCTGTAAATTCCTCAGTGATTGTAGTTTCAAGTTTATCCAGCAGAATGTTTATATTTTCCTTGTAATTGGAAAAGTTTACCAATATCTCAGTTTTCTGGTTTTTCAAAAACTCAATATTTTCCTCTCTGTTTTTTTTCACAGCCTCCAAATGGTTATTGTAAATATCTAACTTTTTAATTAATTCGTCATTGATTAACTTCTCTTCAATTTCCTTGGCGAGTTTTTCAATTGATGCTACTCTCTCACATCTTCTGTGTTCAGTGGCTACACACATAACGCAGCACAACTGATTATGATCGCCGCAGAATAGTTCAATATCTTTCCCAATATGATCTGGGCATGGTTGTGGGACAGACAGTATCCGTCTAGGGTTACTTCGAATGTTCAAGAGCTCTTCTATCTTGTGTTTTTTGGAGACTTTCAGAAGCCTGTGGTATTTCAAGCAGTCGTCGCATAGGGCCTCTATACAGTCTCGGCACCAGAACGTGGCGACGACAGTTTGTCCGCCCTCGTTGCATGGGCCGCACACCTTGTCGTCGACTTGAAGTGATATTGATTCCAAAAGAGCCATCATCATCTTATTGTCTGGCAGAAGCTCTGTCCATTTATCGAGAGGCAGTTCTGGTTTGGGGATGCTGGTGGAAGTTTTGCACTGTGGGCATGGAAAAGACCTGCGATGGCCAAGCTGATCTTCATCGGCATGCTTGATGATATGTTGTGAGAGACAGTTCTCGCAAAATGTGTGCAAGCAGGGTAGTATTTTTGGTCGCATGAATCGCCGACTGCAGATGGAACAAAGAATAAACTTCTCATCGAAGTTTCGCTTATCTTTGAAAGTTTCCATGAAAGAAAGCTCACACTACTCAAGAGAGATAAGGCTTTGATATGAGTGTATGTTATGTGTCTGCTAAAGAAATAAATATCAATGTGCGAGAGAGCATATCATTGGACGTAATGATTGAAAAGAAAGTCACTACATGATTTGCCAAAGAATACGTTTAAATACTGTTGTTGAGATCTCGTATTGCATCGTGACATTGCATGTTTAATTTCTTATAGCAGAAAGGGACACAGGGGAAGTTAAGATGTCAGAATATGAATTTGTTGGGGCGAGTTGTTTATTTTTATTATCAACATCGTATTACAGGATTGTTTCTGGTGCAATAAATAACCGAGGCAACACATTCGAGTCAATGATTTGCAGCTGATTGTTTCTTTGTATGTTTGTCGGATACATAAGTATATTAGCTTTGCATCTTGCAACATTGAGTCAATATTGATTAAAGTGATAACTTTATAATGAATCAATATTGAATTTAATGGGAAATATTATTACTAGTCAATACGGATTACAATGAGAAATAGATCATGATTTAATGTTGATTACAATGAACAAATTTTTATGAGTCAACATTAATTACAATGAAAAATTTATCATCAGCCAATACTGATTACTATGAGAAATTTATTGCGAGTCATTACTGTTTACAATAAGAAATTGATCATAATTCAATATTGATTACAATGATAAATTTTTCATGAGTTGATATTAATTAACATGAGATGTGATGATACTTGAAGATATTGTCACCGAAATATGACAGTTAATGTGTTTTATAGCATGCGTTTCTATGTATCACGGAAATCTTTCATTAATTATTCAGCTTCATTAAAAGAAAGAAAGAATTTACAGAACGGCTTTATTCTTTTTGGGTTGATCTTCAATCCTTCTAACTACATGTTTGGATATTCAGAAAACTTTACATTTGCTAGGTATTTGTTTCTTAATTGGACGATGCACGACCAACTGATTCTTTTGACTTTATTAAAATGAAAAGATGACGGCAACACAGCAACGTTTATCAATTGTTTGAATTTTAGTTGCAAAGTTTATAAAATTACACTATTCTTTGAAGTTTAAAAATAAGTCTATGCATTTAATTGAAGGTTGATAAAAATGGTAATGCTTCGTTAAAAAACATCCACCAGTGTAATTTTAGTCAAGGAGTGTAAAAGTCAAGAAAGGGGCTTTGATCTATATGCCACAATATGTGTTTTGGTTACACGTACAGAAAAATATTTGGCCACTTGTCTGTCTATAAAGGATTAGTGACGCATGAAAATATGTAACGAAACATAACCTCAGCTGAAAATAAAACTGGAAAGAAAAACAATGGTATCATACCATGACAATGTCATTTCATTTTCTTCAAACAATGGATTTAACCTGTGAATCAACCAATATTTTAAAATGTGTAGCTCATTGTTTCATTGTCCATTTAATATTATACAAAGACGAAAATAACATACAACGCTATCTTTTGTTTTATATAAGAATTAAAACGGATCATTTATGCGATTTACAGTTACTGGAGCGCATTAATATGAATGAAAACTCACCATTTCCACCTCAATTCTACAGAACTTAACACTATAAGTAACACGCACGCACGCAACCACTAACATTCCCAAACGCGTAATTATCAAATCTATTTTTTGCGAATGTAAGATTTGGAAATTACAACTAGATAATATTAAACTTTGTCCTTAAGACTTTGAAACTCTGGCTGCCCGTTGGATTTAGGTTTAATGCAGTGTGTGGGTTAGTGATAATACCAACTATCAGATTGATGATACTTCGATTTATTGCAGTTTGTAGGTTATTGGAAATACCAATTATCCGATTGATGATACTTGGACTTAATGCATCTGATACTTGGACTTAATGCATCACATAAAAAATAATATTGTACGGACGGGAGAGCACTTATTAGTTTATTTATAAATCATTTCGTATTGGCCGATGAATGATATAATGGAGATAATTCAGCATATATACAATCAAATCCTCTGCATTTGTGATCTAAACCTGAGATTGATTCGGGCCCAGTTTTCGGTGAATTAAAGGAATGCAGAAGACAAATTCAAAGTTTTGCAGGACAATAACAGAAGGTCGTATTGTATGTAAGAAATCTACTCCTAAATTATTAACTACTTTTAGAAATAGCTTATGTATGTATGTATGTATGTATGTATGTATGTATGTATGTATGTATGTATGTATGTATGTATGTATGTATGTATGTATGTATGTATGTATGTATGTATGTATGTATGTATGTATGTATGTATGTATGTATGCATGTATGTATGTATGTATATGTTAGCTATGCATTTTAAGAGAAAATACATAAATGGTGACAAAAACTTAAGCCCAGTGATGAATACGTATCGAAAGGAAGATGTATGGACAATCTGCGACCTCTTCCCGTTTTCTTGTAGGATATTTTTAGTAGTGGGGTAATTATAGTTAGCACTAGAGAGAAGGCTATACAAAGCTTGTTTATCATATTTTCAAGCTTAATTTACAAATCAAAACTGGCCGTTTGCTTTTGCTGATCTTTTGGCTACACACTGTTCAAGACAGTTTATTCTTATTTCTGTATTTTTGTCCTAAACAGCCGCATTTATAATACCTCATTCTGCATTATACCGTAGTACTCATTTTTGAATACAGGCATTGTTTCGAAGTTACATAAAGAAAAACTAACTGACGCAGGGCTCAAAGAGCTTTCGGAAGCTGGCACAAACATACAATTGGTGATACTTTGCGGCTTACTTTACGGCTGTTTCACACGATTCATTGGTTGGCCCAATAATAATAATAATAATAATAATAATAATAATAATAATAATAATAATAATAATAATAATAATAATAATAACAACAACAGTAATAACGAGGACTTTATACATCGCCTAATCTTTAGAAGCTATAAGCGCTTTACAACATTTGACAACACTTAAAAAAATATAAAATACAACTGCCCCTCCCTTCCAAAAACCCCATAATATAATGATATGATTACAAAAATAGAAACAGAAAAACATGTCATTCAAACACCCTGGCCAACCACTCACAACAGTAGTATGTTGAACTTAGGGACAAACAAGTGATGCTCTGGGTTATAACGAGAATTATAGATGGAATGACACTATGAGATCTAACGGGAATCTAACAATACTCCGTTTTGTTCACAGGTTTAACGTGTGAGGCGATATTTTCTAACATTCGTAATATTAAGAATGTCAATGTATGTATGACCATGAATCTACATGCTGGCATGGTAAATGAAATCTTATAATATCCATAGGTTAAACATATACTTTAAATGACCAACACATGATAATCTGCTGTCAATTACCTCCACATTTACTCTCTGTAGCCTTTTACTATTCACACAAAGCTGTTGTAGTGACCAGTACCATGGGATACAGTATCAACTACCCAGTCACGTACTATCCATCACCTCCAAGATTTACTAGCAATAACCAGCAGTTACTTTACATTATTCTGTTTGGACTGACCAACACCACTCATCTACTGGCCACAAAAGGTACAGAAGAAGTATAATGTATAATTGAAATCCCTTCTAATCAATAATAAATTTTATATCCCAATTTAGCTTCTCTAGTATCCTCAATAAATAAAGTAAAATCCTTGTCCACGTATAATTTCCTTTACATTCTCTTATGGACCCATCATCACCCGTAACGATAATGTTCACAGACCCATTCTTAATTTTTGTCAATGTTTCTAAAGAATTTTATGTTCGAGTTTGAAAACATCAAAACGTAAAATTTATTGAAAGTTGCTCGTTTTACATGGCATGTTTGTACTTATCAAGAAAAGAATATATTTACCCTGCTAACTCTCTTCCAAGATGGGTAGAGACCACAATTATCGCTCTCCTTACAGCAACTTGGAAATGGAGAATGCATAAAGGAGTTACAACTGATGTTTTGACGACCATACGTTTTTTGTTTTCAAACCCAAATGCTCCTTTTCACAGTTAACATTCAATGAACTTTACGTTTTGCTCTTTCAAACTCGAACTGAAATTTCTACCTTCTCCCTGACTGATATCATACGTATTTTTGTCATCAAAGCATACATGAATTAGGACAAGTGTTGCTTATTTTAAACGTGTGTGTCTAGAAACGATGTGTGTCACACACACACACACACACACACACACTCACACACACACACACACACACACATCAATCTCTATGCCTGGCTGTAAGGGGAATACAAATATACATCAAGAGGGTATAGGTATATAAACAGGCTGTAAGGAGAGAACGAGTATACCTCAAAGAGTATTGGTTTATAGACAGACTGTAAAGAGAGTACAAGTACACCTCAAGAGAGTATTGGTTTCTAGAACGTCTGTAAGGAGAGTGTATTGTTGTATATACAGGCTGTAATAAGAGTAAAGCATACTTCAGGAGAGTATTGGTGTATACACTGGCTGTAAGGGGAGTAAGTATACCCCAAAAAGTATTAGTGTATAGACTGGCTTTAAGGAGAGTACAAGTATAAATCAAAGAGTATTGGTGTAAAGAAATAATGTAAAGAGAGTATAATTATGCCTCAAGAGAGTATTGGCTGTAAGGAGAGTGTAAGTATACCTCAAGAGAGTATTGGTGTATATACAGGCTGTAATGAGAGTACACGTATACTTCAGGAAAATATTGGTGTATACACTGGCTGTAAAAAGCTTGAGAAGAAGAGTAGTGAAGAGGTGACGTCATTGTTTACCCTCTTTGGTTAACCCACCCCAAGAATCCTTTTCAGGGCCACCCAATTATCGTAGAAACAGATGTAATATTGAGCCATTGCTATAGAAACCATGTATTTTATACCTGTGTATATCCTTGTGATAAATAAACTAAAACTTATACACCTTACCTGTTTGTGTAAATGTGGGTATGGAGGTGTACTATGTATAAAAGCACTCCTTCCATCAGGTGTGTTATGGTATGTTTAGTTGCTCGATGGTGAATGTAGGGTATTGGGTGGTAAATGTGGGGTATGATAGTAGATAACCTGGTATTAGATTGTAGATCGCAAGACGTTGGATAGTAGATACCTATTTAACATTACATATCTTGTTTGACTCTAAAAATAATTACCATTTGACCCCATAGAGGCAAGTAATTTGAAACATGACGTAGTATTAAAATTCCGATTGTCTCTATATCACTAAATGTCGGAAAGCAGAAAACTATTTAGCATTACATTTCCCGCTTCACCCCATATTGTCTAATACTATTCAATCTACCAGCGTAATGCTAATTTCCACATTCCCATGAAACAGTCTGCACTCGATTTCCTTTGGAGATGGTTGCAAGTTTATTATTTTGACAATTTCCGGATCTTGGAGTTGTTGCAATAGTCGCATCGCAACTGAATAACTACATAGTTTTACTGATAAATTATTTCAATTTCTTGATGAAGAAAGAAAACTATTCTTTACGTTTGCTTTGTATTTTGATTGGAATAAGTGTATAAAAGATATATACGAACTTCATCACTTTCATAATGCACGTATCTTTGGATCTTCCGCATGAGAAGGCGTTGGACTATAGGTTTCAACTTTACATACCACACTGACGATGTTAATTTTCTTTAACTGCAAGCCTGCCAGTAACTCAGCTGAAGGAACTATGTAACTCTGAAAAAGCTGTTATCTGTCAGGATTCTTATGTACCATGTGTCAATGGAATGTAATGCCTAAACTTTTGAATCCAGGAGAAAAGAGATGTGTTACTAGTACAAAATGTTTTGTTTGGTGTATTGGAAAAGAAAGAAACATTTGTTGGAGGCCCTTTTATAGTAGAAATTATGTCATGTAAGATATTAGTCTTGCATCCAATTTCTCAAATATTATTTGTATGTATTTAATAGTTCAGCTGAATAATGTAACGTATTATATGGATGTGACACTGAAGGATCTGTTCTGTATGTAAATTGTTTCATGATTATGAGAATCAAATAAATAAAGCCAATTTGTGGTGAATTCCTATTGTTCTGTTCCATAATTAAGCAATTTCTATGTCAAATATTTCACATTTTACCTTTGTGGGCACATTTCCAATCGTGTATACATATTTATCCATTGAAAATAATGCCGCTGAAACGTTTTCACTTAAAATTTGTTGAGCAAGTTTAAAGAACCCTATGTTGCTTAAATAATTCCAAGAAATACAAAATTGCTAGCATCATCTAATTCTTTACAGAAGAATAAGAAATACTCTTCCTCTCTTGTGAAAAAACATACTTTTTCTTTGTTCGTATTAATTTTAAGTCGCCATATTTTCACGGTATGAACTCATCGCACTTAGTTGTTTCCCAGATCATGTTTTGATTCAGAAAAAATATTACTAGGTCATCTGCGTATAAAATTATAAACAGTTATAACATACTTTAGTAAGCCCTTGGAAAACCATTGTTAATAAGTTCTTCTCCAACGCAATTATTAAACATTTAAAATTTAAGTGCGAGAAGCATTCTCTTTGACGCACGCCAGTTGCAGATACAAATCCTTATTGGATTTCACTATAATTTTGACATTTTCATACGCTAAATATACAATATTAAATAGTTTACCATTAATTGCTAATTTAAGTAATTATTACTAGGAAAATATCCCCATTAACATAATCAAACGCTTTAGCAAAATCAACATTTATTAAATCATGTAATATGAAACTGTTATCAATTCTGGATATATTTTTCCTAAAATCAGTCTGATCTTCAACAAATATTTGGTGATCCAGTTTCCAGCTAACAAATCTGTTATTCAAGATCCTCTTAAAAATTTAACCATGATGCTCAAAAGAGTGATAACGCTATAATGTTCTGCATTATTTACAGTCTTTCTTAGGAGTTGGTACAATTATGCCATCAGACAAAATGTCTGGAAATCAACCAGTATTGATAATAACAATTGAAATATAAAGTCAAAATGGTTTGGGAACATCCTTGCCATATACTAAAAATACATTAAGTAGATTATCCGGGCAATGCTTTAACCGTTCTTTAACTCTTTAATTGCACTCTACAGTTCATCTCTCAAAATAGAAATAGTTGATCCATCAAACAAAATTGCAAGTCACACTGTACATAATCATACAAATCTATTTCTTCATCATCTACAGTAAAAGGTGGATCATCAGACATACCGACAAGCTTGAAAAAACATTAAATTCTTTAATTTTTATAGCACTTATCTGTTTAGTAAAACATCCTCTCAAACGTGTACAATATTCATTACCATTCCTCTGACGCGCTCTTAATAGTTTATCGTTGGCCATCTATAAATTTCCCTCGACCTTTTTAAATGTTTTTTAAAGGAAGATCGTGTTTCGAGCGAACGTTTTCTATTTTATTTGTACTCATTATTTAAAATGTAAAACTCTTCTATATTTATAAAATTATATTCATTTGCTTGCATATTCACCGTCAAACCATGATGGACTCGAAATTGAATGTCTTCTCGTTCAGCTAGCAACATGCGTTATGAGGTCACATTAATAAATTATTTTTAACGACTTTAGCCTTCGGGCACAGACACATAAATATTTTATGAGGGTAAAAACACAAATCGTACACAAATCATAAACATCAGAAAAGACATTTGTTGACTTCCCATTGGCTTCACTTCAGATTCTAACGAAGTAAATTGATAACGTGTTGTCTTAACTAAACTCTCCATAGCTGTGCTTTTTCGTTTGATTACATGGACTTGTTATGGTCTCTGTTGATTGAATTAGCAGAGCAATATTTGTTTAAAGACCGAATAGAAGATAAATAACGCTTCAAACATGAGTGGAATCGATCTTTCCAAGACCCTATTGAATAGGGTGGATAAGAAACAAACGGACGTACAGTCTCCGAAAACAACCCAGAAAGAGGCAGTAGTGGAGCTAACGAAACAAATTAATCTCTATCAATCTGTGGCTATTATTGTCGGGATTATAATTGGATCAGGAATTTTTGTGTCTCCAGTAGGAATTCTCCAAAATGTACGTTCTGTGGGAATGTCTTGCATTATGTGGGCTGTGTGCGGAATCTTTTCCGGTCTATGTGCGCTATGTTATGCTGAATTTGGTGCCTGCATCCCCCAATCAGGAGGCGAGTATACTTATATCAGAAGAGCTTTTGGTGACTTTCCAGCTTTTATCTGTCTTTGGACAAACTTCATCATCATTTGCCCCGTAAGCCTGGCCGCATCTTGTATGATTTTCGCCACATATATTTTGCAGCCCGCCTTTCCAGACTGCGAAACACCTCAAGTTGCAACTAGACTCATCGCTGCATTAGTTATCAGTAAGTAAATAAGGTTAAGGTATCCTAAATTTAATGAAGTGGTAAGATGGAACGTTGCTGCAAACATTTCGAAACCGTGTTCAAATGTTGCGGAGACAATAAAGAAACTTTAATAAGGCATATTGCCAATATTATCAGACAGGGCCATAGAGAACGATCACGGGCCCTGGGGTACGAATCATTCGGGCCTCTCTTAGTTCTTATTCAAGCAAAAGTTGCCTTTTATGCAATTTAAAACTGTTGTTAGGTCATGGGATATATCTCTGGTTGCCCTCCTCTCTTGTCGGCCCTGCTATTAGATCAACGATGTAACGATGCAAAACTATTTTGGAAGTTCATTTTGTATAATATCATACAATACAGACCTTTGTAGAGGTGTACACAAAGTGTTTTGTGTCAGTAGATCGTGTATTTATTGAAGTATTACTAAAATGACGTGTTTACTGCTTCAGAAAATTCAAACGAACGAAACAAAGGCCTAGGAATATTTATTTACATTCTTGTTGAAAAAATTGCAGTGTAAGTTTGTTTTAAAATTGTTCATATTGTTACGATTCTATGGTCAAAGTAACAGAGAACGTTAATATGAATTAAATCCCAAATAGTTCAGAAAAGTTCTACCACAAGTCCAAAAAAAAAATGAAGTTCCAATCGAATTCGAGTTGTATTTCAAATAAATTCCAATACTGAATGTGTTGGTGTGACTAACCTCGAACGTACTATTATGCGATTGGCCTGGAGTATGACGATGTGCTGACTGTCGTTTGCTGTATCTCAATAATATAACACAAATTGTTCTGAATTCGCTATGATATCGCATTAATGTTTCAGTCAGCACCTTTAATTTCAGTCAAAGTAATTTGAATAAATAAATCCACCAAAACGAAAAACTGAACAGATCAATAATATTAATTCTGCTTCACATGTTAAGGCAAGAATGAATAATCCCAATATAAACAAGATTATATACTACTACACTTGACCTAGGTCGTAATTACCGTTTTTCGAAAAATACTCTCTAAACCTAATGGAAACATTTTTTTGGACGTTTCTTGGGTCACAATCAAGACTACATCTTAAACTCAAATTGAAGCAAAGATATTTGCTACTAACAATAATCTGAATATTTAATCCACAATGCTTGAAAGTATTTATCTACGTATTATGTTGTTTACAGAATAAATGTTACTGATCAGATAAATCATGAACTTGATTTTGGACGAGATCAGTTACAAATTACAGATCTGTATAATTTATAATCATAAAGAATAGCTAGAAAATAATACAAAAGAAATGTACATAACATCTATTAGTTCCTTCACAAGATAAATATAATATTTTACGTAACCTACTTATCATTTATCAAGTTGTCAAGTATGTCACATTACTGGTATATATAAAAAATGCAAAACCACATCTGTGTTTAGTTTCCCAGTAGAGACATTAATAAGTCTCCGCCTAACGGCCTTGATCCATCCTGCGCTTTAATCGGAACAAAAAACATAAGCTTCATAATATCGGGTCATACAATAAAACAGTTCACATAAATATTGTGTAATACATATTTTTTTCGCTCACCCAATATATCGGACCATGCAATAAAACAAATCACGAATCTATCGTGTAACAATTCTGGATATTATAGTGCTTGTACAGTTGAATATTGTGAGTGAGACCAATAGTTAATGGAGCCAGTTTGCGAGTCAGATTGGCTTCGGTGGTGACCATAGCATCCAACTTTACATAAAATTATGGTTTCTCTTTTTATATACCCCTACCTCTTAAATGAAAAAGTTTATTAAAATTTATTTTTCCCAAATTATAAATAAATATAACTGGTCTTCAGCATAAACCAATTTTTTTAAAAAAAATGTTACACCACCTAATCAAACCTAATGCGTTAAAAATCACTCTCGTATGGTGAGGCTAACTCGGCATTATTCATAAATTGCAATATATTGATCAACCGCTTCAGCGTCCTAGTGGTAAGAGCGTCCGCCTCGGATGCGGGAGTTCGACCCCCCCCCTGGTCAAATTATTCCAAAGACTTTAAAAATGGAACTAACAGCTGCCTCGCTTGGTGCTCAGCATTAAGAGGTTAGTGTTGGGACTGGTTGGCCCGGTGTCAGGATAATGTGACCGGGTGGGACATCAAGCCACATGTCTGCGGCATGATGCCACAGTGCTAGACATCACTATAAACTGTCACAATGCAGACATCGTAGCTATATGACTGAAAAATTGTTAAAGCTACGTCAAAAGTCTAAATTACACACAAGCACACACGCAATATATGGATTATACACTCTGCACCACGCGTAAGTTTGCGTAGCATGAGAGAAGCGTTTGATAACGAGGGTGAAGATGGAAGGTAGGAAGTCTTTTACCAAGACGCCAAATTAAATGTTAAAAGAATCCAAGATCAGATATTCAGCCCACCCCTCCCCAACAATCAAAGATCAGATGTACAACCAACCTCTCCACACCCCTAGAACCGACAAAACAAAACAAAACAAAAAAAAAGAGAAAATAACGACAAAAACTCCACAAAAGCAAAACAAAACAAAACAACCTCAATTAACAAAAAATAAAATATAAAGACAAAAAAAAAATAATTAAAAACCTAGACAAAACGGTAAGTCACAGAAGAAAGCCTTTTTTATTTCTTGCTATTCATGCCAGTGTCTACAAAAAGATAATTGAATAAAAGAATTTAGGTCAAAATATGTAATCAAATGCTACCTTTAAGCTCATTCAGAAAGGATATTTAAAAATACCGTCACAGTGATTTGCTAATGTATCTTCAGATAGCAAATAATAATAATAATAATAATAATAATAATAATAATAATAATAATAATAATAATAATAATAATAATAATAATAATGAGGACTTTGTATAGCACCTAATCTTTAGAAGCTCTAAGCGCTGTGCAACATTAGATAACATCTACAATATAAAAACATATATAATTATATGATTACAAAAAATAAACACCATGAAATTAGAAAACATGAATCATGCTGAAAATATTAAAGGTAGGAGACATTATTAGGTCTTTAAACTTATTCTTGCAGTCAAAATAGGTGAGTTTCAAGAGCGCTCTTGAATGAGATCATTGTCTTTGTGTTTAAGTTCAGTGGGCAACTCGTTCCACGTTGCTGGGCTCTGGTATGCAATAGAACGTTGTCCATATGTCTTTGTTTTCATAGAGGGAATAATAAGTATACGGTTGTCAGAAAAGGAGCGTAAGTATTTTGCTGCTGTGTACACATAGGCGAGGTTGGAGAGGTATGTTGGACTGGATCGCCTCAGTGAAACGTAGCAAAGAGAACAAATTTTGTGTTTGATTCTGGATTGAATGGATAGCCAGTGTAGGGTACAGAACAGGGGCGAGGTGTGCTCGCATCATGGTACGATATAAAAGAACAAAACCTTGACAGTTTTAAGATTACACATAATAGAAGACTCACAATTAACTGGGAAAAATATGGAGAAAAATTATACACAAAGTGTAATAGCGAAGATCCGCCACTAAACTTTATAACTCCATTCAGAAAAGTATAACACATTCCATCATGTTGCACTTATATGACCAGTCGATGAGTGATTATCCTCTATGGCGGATGTTGATTAGTGTTGTCGATGTAGTTAATTGCGGACATAGCCAGATGGGTGCCTTAGGTCGTGAAGATTTTTCTTATTATCAATAAATAAATTTCCACTCAGTAAACTTTGAAAAAATTTCGACATCTGGTAGTTTATAGAAAAATTAATAAAGTTAAGCGTAGATAAAATAGACGACCTTCAATCAGTCTATTGATTTTCATCTCTACTCTTTAACACAGCAATACTGTCCAACGATAATATTTGAAATAAACATTTGTTTTACGTATTAAAATGGACATTAATCTTAAATATATACACCGTGCTGTGTAGTAGAGGTGTTTTATTGCCGAAAGCCACATGAGACAATCCGTTATCTATCTATCTATCTATCTATCTATCTATCTATCTATCTATCTATCTATCTATCTATCTATCTATCTATCTATCTATCTATCTATCTATCTATCTATCTATCTATCTATCTATCTATCTATGTGCTGTGTAGTAGAGGTGTTTTATTGCCGAAAGCCACAGGAGACAATCCGTTACAATCTATCTATCTATCTATCTATCTATCTATCTATCTATCTATCTATCTATCTATCTATCTATCTATCTATCTATCTATCTATCTATCTATCTATCTATCTATCTATCTATCTATCTATCTATCTATCTATCTATCTATCTATCTATGTGCTGTGTAGTAGAGGTGTTTTATTGCCGAAAGCCACAGGAGACAATCCGTTACAATCTATCTATCTATCTATCTATCTATCTATCTATCTATCTATCTATCTATCTATCTATCTATCTATCTATCTATCTATCTATCTATCTATCTATCTATCTATCTATCTATCTATCTATCTATCTATCTATCTATCTATCTATCTATCTATGTGCTGTGTAGTAGAGGTGTTTTATTGCCGAAAGCCACAGGAGACAATCCGTTACAATCTATCTATCTATCTATCTATCTATCTATCTATCTATCTATCTATCTATCTATCTATCTATCTATCTATCTATCTATCTCTCTCTCTCTATCTATCTATCTATCTATCTATCTATCTATCTATCTATCTATCTATCTATCTATCTATCTATCTATCTATCTATCTATCTATCTATCTATCTATCTATGTGCTGTGTAGTAGAGGTGTTTTATTGCCGAAAGCCACAGGAGACAATCCGTTACAATCTATCTATCTATCTATCTATCTATCTATCTATCTATCTATCTATCTATCTATCTATCTATCTATCTATCTATCTATCTATCTATCTATCTATCTATCTATCTCTCTCTCTCTCTCTCTCTCTCTATCTATCTATCTATCTATCTATCTATCTATCTATCTATCTATCTATCTATCTATCTATCTATCTATCTATCTATCTATCTATCTATGTGCTGTGTAGTAGAGGTGTTTTATTGCCGAAAGCCACAGGAGACAATCCGTTACAATCTATCTATCTATCTATCTATCTATCTATCTATCTATCTATCTATCTATCTATCTATCTATCTATCTATCTATCTATCTATCTATCTATCTATCTATCTATCTATCTATCTATCTATCTATCTATCTATCTATCTATCTGACTGGGGAAGTTATGTCAAGATTCAACGTATGACTTACCATCTGGAAAACTGTTACTCCAATGTTAAATTCCTAAGAGGCAAATCATAATGTAAATCATCTAAACAAACAACTGTAGCTAACATTCATTTTATCTTCAGTTTCACAAATATGGTCTGCAGAATATGAAGGCAGATGTATCGCAGTGATCTGCAGATGGTTTAATTGTGACGCAGATTTAGAAAATTTGCATCTTGTAAGAATGTGTTGAGAGGTTTTCATTAATAGGTCACACAAAGCGAATTGTTGTATTTAAATTCTTGCGACTCTTTTAAGTAGAACATAAAGATAAGAAAACAGAATAATACTACAATAGTGATTAAAACTTACATGTTCATTACATCCAATAATGAATATTGAAACTCAAGTCCGCATGTTAGAAAGAGTCCGCATCTTGAAATTCTTAAAAATACTTGCTTATGGTATTGAATACTGAACGAAGCATCGAGTTCAATGCATCAACATTTTTTTTGCATTAAATGGAAACATAAAAAGACAGTTTTTTTAATGTACTGTAAATTCATAAGCGTTTTATATAAGCTTGAATGCATTTAATTTTAGTTAATATGTGAAATTTGCCCTGAAATTTTCTTCGATGTAGAATGACCTTTCAGTTAGTAGAGTGTAAGAAAAGGGTCCCTTACTGTTTGAAACCTATGTTTCATTTGAAAAGTAAGAAAACAAAATTGGCATGCCTGTGACAGCCTATTAAACCTATTCATATGTCCCATACAACATTTTTAAAACCTCTATTTGCAAATAATCACAATTATTTATTTTTTCTCAATCAACCTAATATTTTTATAAAAAAAAACTCTTCTAAAGGAAAAATAATACAAAAATTGGAAGGGATGTTGTGGGCTAGTTTGTTCCTCTCCGTATACAATTAACAAATAATAACAATTAAAAAATGTTAAACTTGATCGCATTTTGATGCCTGACAATGTTTTGGAGTAGGGCCTGACTTTCAATGATCTAGTTTAGTGTCATTTTATATTTATACACACCATGTTTTTGTGCAAAAGGAATTAGTCACAATGTTCTCAGATTGAGCACTATTATACATTGAATTATAAGAGAACAAAATAGTAGCAACGCTTATACATATAAACAAAGAGGTTTATAATTGATAATACTTCATTAGTTTTGCCTTGCTATATTTAATTCTCCCACTAAACGGCACACATTTGTCACTTAATAAACACGGGCAAAAAGTGTTTGCAACAGTGCTTTACGACGTCAATTGAATGTGTTATCAATTTACATTTAGATTTAGTACACTAGTCTGACCTCGTACAATGTCAGTTCATGCTAATACAAACTTTGTTTTTAAAGAAAAGATTTATATTTTATATTTTATTATACGCTGGATGAAATCTGACATATAAACAGAAACATCGCAATGGTACGAACAATTATTGTAAAGTCTTCAACCATTTTACAAGAAATATTTAGACGAGATGGCTAAACCTACTTTCAGAGAGTTAATAAATATCATGAAAAGTGATGAAAATTATAAAACAACCAGGACCATGACAAAAGCAGCCACAGAGATGGTATAAGAAAAAAAAACAAAAGAAGTGTTTTAAACTGTTCGTTTCGCCCCATTCCGATAACATTGTTGACACTTTCCCTGCTTTCAGACGAGAAGAAATGAAAGCATGGATGAAAAAGATGATGTCGGCAAGCTCTTCTGCAGAAAAAAGAAAGAAAAAAAATGAATACAATTTACACATTTCTTATTCTTTTTTAGCTCATTTAATGATTAAGTGGGCTCGGTAACATTCCTTGGCTTGTAAAATTGATGACCTAAACGAAATGCTCACAAAAACGACATATTTTCTTTCCTGGTCAAAACTAACATTTTGTTATTCGTCGGAACACACTGTCAATAATTCTCAATTGCTTTTGAGACAGATTGTTAAAATCATGCCCTAGAAAAGTTTAAAATGTCGTCGCTTTCATAGCCGTATGTCCAATTAGGTGCCCACAAGATTCTTTAAGTCATAAACTTACATACTTAATTTACATTGAACAAACTGGGAACCAGCAGGTATATACATATACATTTGTTACAAATATTGATGGAGACACATTTTAAAGCATAACAAAAAACAAAACTAATTTACAAACATTAATAAATACTTAAGAAATATACTTATATATACTTACCCTCATTCCTAAGCACTCAGCATTAACAGGTTACTGTTAGAAAAGTCGGCCACATGTCAGAAAAGTGTGACTTTGTGTGTCATAATGATACATGTCTGCAGCATGATGCTCCAGTGCTAGACATCACTATAAATTGTCACACTGCAGACATCGTAGCAATATGACTGAAAAAGTGTTACAGCTGCGTTAAATCTCTCTCTCTCTCTCACACACAAACATACACACACACGCGAGCGCGCACGCACACACACATAGTCTGGGAAATCGGGCCTACTAAACATCAGAGGTCCAGGAACCACATGAGGGTACTTTTAACGTTTCGCGTAGAGTTAAGACGTCTTGAATTTGCCTTTCTACTGTAATAGGAGTTTTTGTCTTTGTTTGGGTCAATCCGATTTTCGAATGCTGTCCCAAGCACTATTCCAATTTGTGGTTTCATTCTTGTCGACATACATTTGACCACGAAGATTGCTAGGACTAAGCACACCTGATATTGGAAGATATTATGTTTGACGATGCTGTGTTTAATGAAACGAATGTTTTCCGCATATAACGCTTTTCTGCTTTTTCTATTTTCAGGAGGGGAAACGTGTGTCATGTAAAGTTTAGCTTTTCAATCGGTGATCTGAAACTCGTCATTAGATTTATAAACGTGCTGCATTTTCTTAACAACATTTGAGAGTAAAAAAAGCTTGCCATTCTTGTCAGAGATTTTCAGTCATATGAAATTGTATTTAGAGAAGATGACGGACTAATCCTCCTCTCGATATAAAGTCAAGATACTTGCTATATCTGTCAGGTTGGTTGGTTGGTTGGTTGAATTTTTTTACGGCGCTCCAGCACAAAGAGGTCATTTAGCGCCATACAAAAGGTTATATTCTTCATTATATACACATGGTAAAAAGGGTCTGTATCAGCCAGCGATACAAAACCAAATAGCTAAAGGTAAAACGATAAGAATGGTAACCGTGATAAAAAATAGTTTCCCGATCAACGAGGATTGCAAATAATATATGACAACGAAAACATATGAAAGGTAATTAAAATCTAGTGACCGTATATATAAAGCACATAAAAGTGTTTAAGATGATAAAATAGAGTTATAACTTATGATATAGGTTTACTTCTTTAAGGAAGTCTATAACATAAGAAATACTAACTGTATCAAAGAGCTCCTTCATATCTTGCACATTGTAATATTGATTACGTGTAGATTGGAGGTCGAAACACTCCAGCTATCTGTCAGGAGAAAGACCACTGGGCTGCAGAATGCCCACAACGCCAAAGGAATTGAACGACAGGAGAAATAAAAGACAAAAGTCAATATGCCTGTGATCATTGTCAAGAAAAGGACATTAGTCTTCAGAATGTCCTAAAATAAACGGAATAAACAAAAGGGGGAGGAAGAAGAAAAGAAAGAGAGGTATTTAAAAACAGTACACATTCCGTTAAGAAAGCACAAAAAAATTCTGACCATGAGAAGAATAAAAAGACGAAAAAGAAACCATGCATTAGAATAATTCAAAACGAGAGGCAGACTTTGAAAAAAGAAGATAATGGACTTTTGTGATGTATTGTGAAAGTTTCATTGTGGTTCAAAACAGAGACTACACCAAAAATAGTAAGTTTCACTTTGTCGTGATTTTCCAAAACATGGATAAATACTCACGTACTCACGCACAACACTGAATCGTGGAGTAAAGGGATTTTGTGTAGTTTAATAGATCATTGGATGTTGTAAATGGTTTGAAGGATATTATATTTGATTACACGTAATTTGTTTGAACCCTTTCCGTTTAGTATGATATTAGCGTGTGTAAATTACACAAACCATTGAATTGTGTGGAAGGAGAATTAGATGGTATAGATGGCATAATTGATAGTGTGTTCTTGGATTTCATTTCCTTGGTATCAACTCTTCCAGTTAATCTTATAGTAGGTGTGGGGACGCTTGACAAAATTGTCGTCATATTGTATATGGGGTTTCTAGATTGTTGTGAAATAAATGGTTTCTGGATTGATTGTATGTTCTTGAAAAAGTAGGTGCTGGATAATATAAATATGTTTGGATTGCATCTAGAAATGTTACCATTACCCTTCTCGTTTGTCCCCACAAACGCTTCTTTGGATAGAAATACCATTGCTCCATAAAACCTTTGACCCAATCAACCAAAATACTTCTGTTCCTATAAAACATTCTTGCCCATAAAACATTTTCTCTATTAATCCTTTATCCCTGTAAATCTATTCTTATCTTAAACCTTTGGACAAATTTAACATGGGATTTATAGTATGAACCCCAAATATCATTTTAGACCCTCAAGTGCCTCATATTACTACTAGTATTGATGTAAGCTTTAACAATGTTACCATGTAACCGCAGTTGAGATCAACCACTTATAACGATGTTACCATTTGATGTTATAAACACTTTTGACCCCATGTTGACCACCACCCCGCATGTTAAACATACAGAGAAATTTAGCATATCATTCCTCTTAATTCTCCCAGAGATTCTCACCATATAAAATAGAAGAGTTAATGTTTTCTTTTATATAGATGCCTCAAAGTTGACCATGTAACTTCTCTTTTCCAACAACTCCAAATACCTATATTGAAACCAGGGAAAGAGTATATATATATATATATATATATATATATATATATATATATATATATATATATATATATATATATATATATATATATATATATATATATATATATAAACATTTATTGAACCAAATCAGAGGTATTCACAAACACTTTTTAGCAAGCTGCACTCTTTATTTTTCACTACGCCTATTTTACCTGACACGTGCCCCCTACGGAATTATTACTAATCCCGTGGATGGACGGACTGTTAAAAAATTAATAAGCTTCGAGCCCGCAGTCAGCAAAGCCGACGGTCTACGTGTTAAAATATAAAATTAATAAGGTGAAAGTTATAACAGTTTAATAAACTATTTCAAGGTATTCACAATTACAGGATAATTTTTCAATGCAATTGCTTCCAGTTAATCCACGACCTATCCAAAATGCTATTTTTTTTCATCCCCAGAAATTGAAGTTGAGAGTGTTCCTTTCCCGTGTATCTTCTATGTAACTCATATGTAGCTTCCACCTTGTAATCCTTTTCCGGCTCTCCTTGTTTGTACTTCTGGTATCCTTGTTTCCGTCTCCTGCCCTGCTTCCTTGCACAACAACCGATCTATACATGCTTTCCACGTCTTCTCTCTAACCTTCGGTGGCATCTGACCCTGCCTGGAAAACGTCTTGTGGATTACATGGGACGGTTTCCCTAAGGCCGTTTTATCCATCCTCTGAAACCTTTTCTATTCAGCGAGTCTGCCAGATTCACAAATTTTTTATTTTGGAGTTATAATGCTACCATTAAAACTGACATGCTTGGTCCTTCTTTTATGGTTATCTCTGAAAGATCAATTTCCGGTGTGCCTTTTTGTACTTGCACTCCAGGAAATCTCCATTCTCTGTCTCTATCCGCCTTGTAGTGAAGAACATCTCAACTTCTGCGTGTTCCTTGTTGAACGCGATTTTTTTTTCTCACGCTGCTCGAGCTGCTCGTGCTACTCACTATAGGTTTTTCAAATTTCCAATTTCAGTTCACTTCGTTGGTTGGTTGGTTACTTGAAATTTTACGGCGCACCAGCACAATGAGGCTATTTAGCGCCACATAAAAGGTTATATCTTTCATTATTTACATGTGGTAAAAGGTTTCGTATCGACCAGCGATACGAAACAAATAGTGAAAGGTAAAACGATAAAAAAGGTAATGGTGATAAATAAATTTCCCGATCAACGGGAAGTGCAAATAATGTATGACAACGAACCCAGATGAATTGCAATTAAAATCTAGCGACCGTACATGTATAGCAGATAAAAATGTTCAAGGTGATAACATAAAATCTATAACTTATGATAAATGTTTCCTTAAGGAAGTCTATGATATAAGAAATGCTAACTGTATCAAAGACCTCCCTCATGTCTTGCACATTGTAATATTGATTACGCGCAGGTTGGAGGTCGAAACACTCCACCATAAAGTGCTCATTGCAAAATATGCACTATGGTGGGTCTTCTCCTTTTAGTATGTAGGAGTGGGTTCACTAAGTATGACCGATTCGAATTCTTGCAGTGATTACCTCCTCCCTACTGACGGCTTTATAGGAAGGAGTCCATTCTCCTAGGGTTGGTTTCATGGCATGAAGTTTGTTATTCACGGCATCATTCCATGATGTCTGCCATTTTTGACGTAAACAGTCTTTGATACTACGTTTAAAATCAGTATAAGGTTTATTAAAATCAGATTGTTCTAATGATAGGCCCATTTTAGCAGCGCGGTCTGCTTTACCATTACCTTTAATTTCAACATGGCTGGGTTACCAACAGTATACTATATTGTGCGAGGTACTCAGCTCAGTATGTTTAAGGAGAATATTATCTAATAATGAATTCTCCGGTTTTCTATTATGTAGTCACTTAATAGTGAATCGGAGAAGATGATGCTGTTTAAAATATGCTTGCTTTCAATGTATTGCAAAGCAAGGTCTATTACTATGATTTCGGCTGAAAATAATTGACGTATCATTTGGTAAGCGAACTTTTGCTGTATATGCCACAAACGAAAGTTGCAGCAGCATTTTCCTTATCTTTTGATCCATCAATATATATATATATATATATATATATATATATATATATATATATATATATATATATATATATATATATATATATATATATATATATATATATATTCTTGTATAATTTTCAAATTGGGCGATAGTTCATGGTACGAGTTGTGGAAAATGGAAGGGCTTGTCTCTGACATTTTTAAATCATGTAACATGAAAAGTACCTTTGTTTGTTGACGTAGCCATGGAGGTGTTTCGGAGACCGTCGTTTTCAGAATTTTTGAAAGATCAATTTGGGTACGTTAAAGGAATTGTGACATTCTAATGCCAAAGGTAGGTGTGACGTTTGGTTTATTGTCCTATAAGGTTTTATATTTTGGTTAAACAAAAAGAAGAAAAAGCTGAGTTCCGAGGGTTGGTTCTTAATTTAAGAGCATACTGTGCGGAAAGCATTTCTCTACGTTGTGATAAAGATGGTTCGTTTGCTTCAACGAGTAGGCTTTCACACAGGGATGTCACTTAAATGTTAATAGGGCACGTCTTATTCAATGATGATGGATTGGGTCAAGCATCTTCAAATAAAACTTCCTTGCTGGGTTCACTTCGTTATAGTCTCTATTTGTAGATTTGAGAATTTGTAAATCATTATGATTGTAAAATTCTGTTTCTTAAGTCTTCATTTCTCTTCCCAGATGCTTACAGAGTCTGCTTTATCCGGGTCATTAAAGATTTAATTCGGAAAGACTTTACTCGTCAAACAGGAGTTTCAGAATTCATAGAACTTGCTTTCCGCCCTTTTAATGAGCGCAGTCTAATGTCTCCACCTTCCTACGATCTGCTCCCGACAATGTCTAGAGGTGCACTGACTCTTTCACAATTGATTAAACAGAATAATGTCTGGCTGCGTGAGAAAACCGCCCAAAAGTCGACTATCTCTGTTCTGATTGGTTACCGGTGGTTTCTTTGAAAACGGTCTGGGGTGGTATTCTGAGATGTTACAATGTTCGGTTTCTGGCCTCCAAATCTAAGCAGAGCGGTGGCATCACTGCTAATTGCAACCAGAGTTTCTCGCCCCGAGGCAAGTTTCTTGAACGGACGTAACCGTAATTTTAAGTTAACGTAATGGGGACTTCACGGACAGGCATTTTCTTTGTTTCAGAATCGGTCTAAAGTCGTAATATTATATTACACATATTAGCCAAAGTTATTTCAATTACGAATTCTATCAGAAGACATTTATAAACTTGAGAAGGAATTGTTAACAAATTTTCTCACACAACGTGACATTCAAATCAAGGACTTTTAAGAGGGCTTACAGAGTAGAATAAAGAGACTTTGTCAAATGGGGGTATTCTTATAATATGCATCTTTCATTTAATAACTATTACCGATAGAACTATCCACAAGCTTTTCTGTCCACCTAGATCAGTTTTGGAAATGTACACAAATGCTGTCACGGAACCATGTCTCGATAAGACAAACTGCATGAAACTGCATCCAAACAACTGTCAAAATGCAAGAAATTACTTTATATAAAACTGGTACCAATGTTCTCATGCAAGTTTAGGGAAAATGTGCGAAAATCTAAATGGGCATGCAACTATTTTCAAAGAAAATTGAGACAAATTAAGTTTTATAGGAAAGGATCTGGAAACAAATTTTCATGTCTACGTTCACATTTTTTTCTCCAATATTGTCGCATTTAGTCAACATAATAAAGATTTCAAATATTAAAATAATCTGTACATAAGGCTAAAACATTTTCCAGGAAGATGGTAGACTATCAAACGATACTCTAGAAAGACGCTAATTGCCGGTATATAGTTCACATACTAAATATTTTGTACATTTCTTCTACTTGTATCCGGATGCTGTGGCATTGATGATATTTGGCGTTAAATCTCCTATTAAAGAAATTTGGAGCGTGTCTTTTTTAAGATATTTTGTGTAATATTTTGTATTTGAGATTTATGGTGTTCAACCTTTGAGATATTCGCTGTGAAATCTTTTATTTGAGACACTTTGTGTTATATCTTGTATTTACGAATTTGGTGCAAATTGTTGTGTATGAGATATTCGTTCCAAAATCTTGTGTTTTAGATATTTTGGTTTTAAATCTTGTATTTGGTATATGTTGGTGGTAAATCTTCTACTTTTTATATTTGTTGCCAATTCTTTTATTTATGATATTCAATGTTTATTCTTATATTTGAGAGTTTGTTTCATTACTCATTGATACAAGGTTTGGGGACTAGGATGTATCTTTTTTTATCCTATATACTTCTGGAATGTAATGTTGCTTTGGGCCAGTATCACTGTTGGTACATAAACTAAATCTAATGCAGATGGTCTGAGACAGTGGTGATTTATAGAAGAACGGAAGAGTTGTAAAATAAAGAAGACCAGTAGTCTCACTCACAGTCATGAGGTTCAGTTGGTTCAATTTTTAAATGTCAGAGGTCAAGTAGCTTCACGCATGGACCTTGTTTTCATTATAGCTACAACGATATGTATACAATATACGATACACCTATTTCTCGATATCATCACTATACAATTTTAGCATATAGCAATATTTTGCCCCTATTTATGTGGTAGGAAACAGAATATCAAAAATTTAAAAGTGTTTAACATGAAAGCAACGGCGACAATTGATCAAATTTAAACTAGCAAGCACAAGTTAAGAAGTATATATGTCTTTAATTTCTATGAGCCTTATTTTACTTCCGTTGACTAAGTTGACTAAGTTTGGAAAGTTTTTTTTTTTTTCAAAATGAATTAAACAAGCAATAAGGGATATCAGCTCTTTCTTTTAATTGTAGAGACGCCGCTTTCTTTGACGGCAATTCTTCACTCAATATATTCTTCAAGGTCAAAGATTCTTAACAAATATTAGGAAAACTTAAATGAAAATCAGAGCTTATTTAATGCCAGTAGGTTTCAATGGTCGGTCCAGGTAACAAAATACTAAATAGTATCAAATGCAAAAGCCAAATATCATATTTGGTATTATTTTGAAATGAAAAAAGAAAACGGAAATTTTATTGTCGTCTTCCTGTGCTGGTTTGTAAACAGGACGTCAAATATGGTGGAAATACACATATCTTCCATATTCAATTTACCATTAAGTTCATTTATTTGTTTCCCTTTTCAGGTTTACTAGTCTGTTTGAACTGTATCAACATTGAATGGTCGTCCAAGGTTCAGGTTGTCATTACCATCTGCAAACTGTCTGCCTTATTAATGATCATTGTCATTGGGTTTATTTTCCAGGGAAGAGGTAATTGATGCTGATTGGCAAGTATCTTCACTACTCATAGATGGTAGATCTACTTTGTTCCACGTCGAAACTTAGCATATGTATCTAGGCGAAACAGAATTTTGAATAAGTGACCTCTTTGCAGATGAAAGAGATAATGCCGGAAGAGGTCGAAATCAATGTACTGTTAAGCGTGATCTTTTAGGTGTTTAACTGGCGAATTCAATAACGTCAACATACAGTCACTCGAAAGCACAACAACACAAAATGTACGTTGTAAGTGGAAACTATAAATGGAAGCAACGTGCATGCGACATGTGATGATTGATGAGGCCTCTACAATTTCTCTAAGCCCTATTCATAAGTCAAATGTAACAGACAATCTCATTAAATCAGCCTTTTTCTGCTTTAACCAATTTCATTCAGTTTCAGTTATATATGGCATGGGTCGATAAGAAACAAAGGGGAATCGACGATATTGATTGGCGAAGATGACGAGAAAGCAATTCTCACTAGAATCTGTACACGACTGTAGTTTGACTTGAAATATATGGCTCATAACGGATATTCAACCTATTCTCTTCCTGTTTTTATGTTTAAAATCTTCCTCTGATTCCATTTTTTCCCTTTCCCAACTTTCACTCCTTCAAATACTCTTGTAGATATTGGATGATAACTTTGTTGTTTGCTTAAAGTTAGATCATGTCATCTCTCTCCCCCCTACTTTGATATAGTTATCTTTATACATTGTACTGAAATCCCGTACCTCCAAAAGTGTTTTGTAATGACTATTCATTATACAATTTGCTTGATTTATTGTTTTCGTGATGTTGTTATTGAAGTTTTGAAGATGACCAAATATGCTTGGTTTTGTGTTTGCTTAATTGTGTTCGTTTACATTTATACTCTGACAAGGTAATGTTTTTGCAACTGTTAACGACTTGTTTACCTTGCAATTGGATCTAAGGCAAGCAGCTGACAATATGCTCAAGTGTTTTCGAAGAAAGTACCTGAAAATTAGAGATAATGGATTTTCTACTGGCTAACTATCTTTACCCAATTAATCATTCTTGTATTTCATTCTAGTTTTGGAACTAAAGATTCCTTAATTCCTCGAGAGGATTGTTATTGTCTTGACATTCTAATGGTGTTGCATTCAAGCAGCTTAGATGTGACGTGAACACTAAATAGCTAATTCGTTTGAGACATTGTTTCCCTGTCAAAGGACAATTTGTAATAAAAATAGAAACGCTGTATCAATTGAATGCTACAAATGTCTAAGGTATTCTTATATTTTAAGCATTTTCTTTAATGCGATCCGATTTTTTTTTAATGAGCTCCTAACTGAGATAATTTTTTATTGTAGAATTCAAATTCATTAACTAAAGCAATTCGACCTATCTCAGCATTGGCGTTTAAAGACATTGCAAGTATGCACTAATTATAGCGATGCTGCAATTTGTTCATATTATCTGAACATATCATATTTAATTTTTATATCTTTTGAATTTATATGATTTTCAGTATGGATATTATCATCACGTTCCTATTTTTTTTAAAGGAGGAAATTCAGAAAATGTTAAAGAATCGTTTTCCGGAAGTGACTACAGCGCTGGTGCCATAGCCATATCATTATACTCTGGTTTCTGGGCATATGGAGGATGGTATATCAGTTCGAATATATATATATATATATATATATATATATATATATATATATATATATATATATATATATATATATATATATATATATATATATATATATATATATATATATATATATATATATATATATATATATATATATAAACACACTTCGTATACATACACCTAAGGACCTGTCGCCCCTAAAGAAAACCTCCCTCCCCACAAATTATAGCATCATGATTATAAATAGCATATTTTCCTGAAGACATTGCCATTGCTTTTGATGAAACTTCTTCATCACTGAGGAGTCATTTTATCACCCAACAAGCAAAGATAGTTATAATATTATTGGATCTGTGTGCAAAAGTAAAATTTACATATCTAAAATATCAGTCCAGGTTTTTTTTTAATCACTTGCACCATTGATTTAAAGTAATAAGCACAGGTGTTTAATTTTTGACAATAAATATAACGATGATAAAAAATTAAATAATACATATCTTTGCCAGGGATATAATTTCACAAGAGTGTGTTGAAAGTCGTTATTCACCACTAAGTCAAATAGTTATAGTTCCAGGAGGGCCAACATATAGCAAATTATTGACTAGTCTATTGAATATTCGAAAAAATCCAACACCTTTGACCAGTTTATAGAATAAATATTAATTTATAATTGAGACTTGATTCTAAGCGAAATAATATGCTATTTTTGGACATGCTAGTGTACAGTTTCTCGTACGTATCTGATACAACTAAGGTTCGGCAAACATAATTTCTTCATTGTTCTCGTTTATATTTGTATTAACTCAGCTTTCATATTTGTATGATTTATAAAATTTTAAATCATGAAATTTCTTTTTTTATTACATCATGTCAATTGGCATTCTAAACAGCATGTTTGTGTTTAGACAACATTAGCTTTGTCATATAACGACGCTAATTAAACACTCCTACAGTTAATTATCCCCAAAGAAATGAAATAAATATCTCTAATATCGATTTGTTTTGAAATTTTCAGGAGTTATCTGAATTTCCTAACAGATGAACTCATTGAGCCTCATAAGTAAGTAGAATATTGCCATGCATGACTGCTCATTTTCACGCTAATGGTTTTAAAATCTTTCTTATATATATATATATATATATATATATATATATATATATATATATATATATATATATATATATATATATATATATTATATATGGGTTTCAAGCAATTCGGTGTAAGAATTGATGATGATCGTTGTTCTGTCTGAAGTTAGCACAGAGAGTGTTAGATGCATTAAATCTATTTCAGTATCGTAATGCGTTACTTCACAATTTTGAGAAAACTGAGTCTCTGAGATCTATATTTCATGTTATAGTGATTAGTGTACAGTTTTCATTTAACCTTGCAATACGGACATAGCAGCATCTGGGATTTTATTATTAATAGATGGAACAAATTGTTAATGATTTGTTTAGTTTAGCATACCAAAATGTAAGTATTAGATAAAATCAACGGTTTTGTGTTCGTTTTTCGCACCACACTGTAACAATTAAATTTCACTTTAGACTGAGAACATGAAAGAACGGGTTTTGTCGATTTAAATGTATTTATTTCTGTAGAAAGGAATAACTATGCAGTAATTCTTGTCTGCAACATATATTATTCGCTGTTGCATGGTATGCCATTTCTATCGTTTACATTTCAGAAACTTGCCACGTGCAATTATCATCTCCATGACCGTTGTAACCTGTGTGTATTTATTAGCAAACGTCGCTTATTTCTCTGTCCTCACCCCAGCGGAAATGCTAGCCTCTTCTGCAGTTGCCGTGGTCAGGGATCAACAAAATTTTCACATACTCTGTTTTCCTTCTTCTCTGGCTTTATTTGTTTTTACCTAGCGCAGTTAAAGACATATGTATGTACGCAAAATCTATAAATAGATCAAGATTGTATTGTCCTATATTGTTAAGACCATTGGTTATCCAGGAAAGCAAGGACCACTGACATATATTAATTTAACATATTCAGTCTAAAGCCAAGCTGTTCATAATCTGTCTTTCATATTTATTATGATGTCTGTTAATATTTTTCATAAGTAATAACATTAGGGGAAGCGAGCCTCTGAGGTATCTGGTAAAGAGAGCCTGTCGTTCAGCTATGAAACTAATATAGCGCGTCTTTTAGCTGTAGGATTAACAGAGTCTATATTTTAACTCAGTGATTAATGGTGGCCGAGTGGTTTCCAGCACTCACTTCCGAACACTGCAATCTTACCTCTGTCCACGTGGCTATGTGAGAAAGTTGGAAAGTATCTTCCCGTGGGTCAGTAGTCTTTACCAGACGTTACCCGGGTTCTTCCTCCTTCTTACGTATAGCTATCATGCCCTGAAAAAAATGCCGTTAAACTAGCAATTAAACTAACAGAATTATTAGAACATGTCTTTTAGCTATGTGATTATCACAGTATGTTTTAACTAGGTGATTATTAAAGTCTGTCTTTTAACAAAGGCATTAAGAGAGAGAGAGAGAGAGAGAGAGAGAGAGAGAGAGAGAGAGAGAGAGAGAGAGAGAGAGAGAGAGAGAGAGAGAGAGAGAGAGAGAGAGAGAGAGAGAGAGAGAGAGTCTTTTAATTATGCTATTAATAAAGCTTTTCGTTAAATTATGCAATTGATACAACCCGTTTCTAAAACTATTACAAATCCTGTCTCTTATCTATGTGTTTAATGTAGCCTGTTATTTAACAATGAACTAATACAGTCTGTCTTTATGTGATTAACAAAGCCTGTATTTTAACTATAAAATTTATTCAGCCCGGATTCTAACTTTGTGATTAATAGAGCCGATCTTTTAATTATGAAGTTAATACAACTCGTCTTTTAACAAGAAATTAATATAGGATTCCTTTATTTCTTTGTGCACCTTGTACTCTTGGTTAAAATTACAGAAGGATATAATTAATCTAATGCATCAATTGCGTAGTTGTAGATTGTCAAAAGAAATATTTTTTTTCTCTTCCCACACTTTTACCTAAGGTTGAACATTTTCCAACGGTCGCATAAAATATTCCCATGTCGATGTAACTATAGCACATCTGACTCGCTGGATGTGTGTTTGAAAAATATTATTGTTTTCATTTGTACTAAAATTTAAAATAACGAATACCTAAGAAACATTTTATCACTTAACGACAGAGGTTTCATAACTATTATTTTGCATTTGCATAAGCAACCCCCTTTACTTGCTGTAGTATTGAAAAAAGTTACAATTTTTCAGAAGAAATTGCTGTATCAGAAACAAGGTAATTGAAATTAAAGTAGACTGACAGATGCCTAAAAATGACTATATTATTTATTAGATATTCTTTATTAAAATTTTGTTTCTTGTTTTATATTTCATTAATTTAATATCATAAATGTTTCAGTAAAGAACTGATGTGATTTCTGATTTTTAACTTAGCCCATGATAAGTTTGTACCTTTTTTGCATTACGTTGCAATTTCTTTTCACCGCAAGCATTCATGACGTAATATTTCCTGAACTCATGAAGGAAATATATGTATTAGAAATCAAATGACCATTAATGCTAGGCCCATGTTATTTATCTCATAGATAAAAGAAATCATTTTTCTGGTCATCAAATTTAAGAATAAATTCTCATGATGTGTTGCAGACTTTTGTGGACCAGACCATACCAATGGCTGCATGGATTGTACCAATTTTAATAGCTATATCTGTCATGGGAACTATCAATGGAGGAAGCCTCTCTATGTCCAGGTATGAATTAATGTCTCAGACTACGCCATCCAATAGAGTATCAGATTTACGCTGTAAAAGATCCGAAAGAGTGGCATTAGAGTTCGCTTCGCAATAACTACGACGCTAATTAAGAAGCAAAATTTATCTTACATAAAAAATAGTTTCACACATCTTTCCCTTGTTCGCATCCGATTTCTCACACGAGATCGAATGAAATCGAAATTTGACAATGACGTTTCGATTCGCTAATCGAATATTATTTAAAAGCAGCCTTCAGATTCTAGATCGATGTAGTGCCTGATCCAATATTTAGATAGATTTCATACTGGTGTCAATTTTCATTTCACCAAGGCATAATACATCACCACCCTTCAAATTAAAAAGAGACGCAGTTTATATAATATATAATGTATGATTAACTTGTATAAAGACTTTCATATGTTCTACATAATATAAAGTTGCTCCTGTATTATATATTCGAAGCCTGTATTAATCAAATGCTTATGGGTCTAATGGACTAGAATAAACAACCTACATTTGTCACAGTCAGGGCATGTTTTATAGCATGAAGTAGCGGCCACAAAGAAATTACACACACACACACATACATATATATATATATATATATATATATATATATATATATATATATATATATATATACATATATATATATATATAATATATATATATATATATATATATATATATATATATATATATATATATATATATATATATATATATATATATATATATATATATATATATATGTGTGTGTGTGTGTGTTAAAAAAGTGTTTGAAAGATACAGTACATTTCAATATCACATCAAATTATGTTTTCGTTGTTTATGTTTCAGATTATTCTTTGTTGGAGCCGCAAATCATCATTTACCTTCGTATATATCCATGATAAATGTTCGTTTCTTTACACCGGTACCATCTCTTATTACCATAGTAAGTAAACATTTTGACGTGTCTTGAACTACATTGGTCCCTTAATACAAGGATTATCATTAGAACGCGGATTCCTGATATAACGCTGGTTTGAACAAGCTTAATATGAAATTTTCATATTTATCCATTATACTTCTGATTACGGTATTTCACTTGATTTCAGTTCTAAGGTGATGAGAAATATATTATGTGATATTATAAAAATAAAATCCCTTTCATTGTCTGGTGGTTATCATGTTCAATTAAGCTTGTTATATATCTCAGTCACAAGATGCGATCGTTGGTATCACGCTCCCCCTTGCTACAGGACACACGGTACTAATTGGATTGAAAAATGGGAATCAGTCTGGAAATGGATGAACATTTAATAGAGTGTATATGGGTTTGCTTGGTCAGGATTGGTTAATAATGTAAGTTATGATTTAGGAAAAATAATCTTTTGAGAGCTTATCCTAGGTGTGGGTGAAAAAAGGTAGACATTGTTTTATTGATGAAATTTCATCCTTTCAAGAGTCTTGAGCTTGGAACACTCATTACTAAAATTAGCACCTGACTCTTCGGTGGGGAACTGAAAGAACATATTTCAAACACATGCAGGTTCAGAAAATGCCGAGGCTCATATCTTTTCCTCAAGACAAAAGCTAACATCTGGGTTTCATTTATACTGATAAAAATAGGTTTGATCATGAGCACTCAGAAATTTTAAGTTATTGAATTTTAATATTGTGGTGCTTGCATAGGTTCACTATAGGAACAGAGTTAGTACCGTGAATCCTACAGAGAACAGTTTTTATGTTTGTTGCCAACCTCCTGGTACTCCCAACGGCTAGTCCTAAATATAGGTTTTAGAAAGAACTGTCCCAGTTACACTTAAGTGATGCTTATATACCATATAACGTTCAGCTGCCGAAAGAAACAAATCAACGGCGCCTCCTTCCCGACTCCCAATAACACCACTAAAAAAGGGAAGCATATATATATTTTTTTTAAAAAAAACTCCTACGACTCAAATAAATTTTATTGTAGTGAGATATACAACTTATATAACAAAATAAATTGCATTTGGGTAACATGAAGTAAATTTGAATATAACAAATTTTCATATCGTCTTCTTTATGGTAATTTTAACTTAAAATAGGTTTATTTTATTTCCCACTGACATTATTCGGTATGCTTTCATCGATCCTATATTTAGCTTTCCAAGATTTAGTTTTGGGCGACACATGATGAATGCAAATAATACGATTTATGAAGGAAATGGGGTGCAGATATTTTGTAACTCTTATTAAAATATACAAATATAAGGACTATCGAAAACTTACTATCCAACAATTATGCAATAAATCACTCGATTGCTTACTTTTAGACCTCTTTCAGTTTCATAGGGGCTGTATCAAAACTTAAATGTACACAGGATGTATTTTTCCATTGGTGATGTTATACTGAAATGTATCAGAAGGTGTAATTTTGAAGAATCTAAAACTTGAAAAAATGCTGGTTCTAGATTATCCAACAAAAATGCACTTATTTAAAGTTATAAACTGTGAATATACAAAGAAAAAGAAAACAAAATGTCCCAACGAAACAAACAATTATAATAAACTGTCCAAAAGCTCAAAGAAAAATACCCAAAAAACAAAACAAAGAAAACACCCCGAAAAAGCCAATAAAAACAACAAAATGAAACAACAAAAAAACAAAACAACAACCCCCCCAAAAAAACGCACCCCCTCCCAAGAACAAGGCCCATCCACACAAAATGGGATTCTTGGTCGACTTAAGTCAAGGAAGACAGAGACTGCCGAATTTTGTACGAGCGACTCGAGTTTAAGTAGCTTTTTAAAAATACAGATAACAAGATGAAATATTATGAAGGAAACATAACTTTTATTTGCTAGATATTCGGGTCGAATTTATTTGTATTTTTCCAGCAGATTATGTGCCTGATAATGCAGAGTTTTGAAGAAATATTTTACCTCATAGAACTAGCAGGATTTGGGTTTGCCACAGTTCTTACCTGTGTACTAGCTGGACAGGTTTATTTGAGATACAGAGAACCAGATCTACCTAGACCAATCAAGGCAAGTACTATTACATACATATTTGTGACAATTTATAACAACTATATAATGTTAAGAAAGTTATATCACGCATTCGTCTCCTTATTATTACTATTAATGTTGGTGGTAGTTGTGTTATCGAAGTCTCTCCTAAAGAGGAATCAATTTATATAAGATTGTGGGGCTAACTCGAGTTGTCTCTCTTACGTAAACGTCATCGTGGAGACTCAGTTTACATCTACCGATCACAATATATCAAATTAATATTGTCCTGAGAATGACACATATTTCCGTTCTCTTGAGCCACAGATTTATCTTTAAATACAATATTTATTTTTCTTTCCTTTTTGAGACAGTTGTTCAAAACTTCTTTTGCCTACCCTTTTGCTACACGGAGTCACAACAAATATGACATATATTGCTTATTTTCTGTTTTCTTTCTTAAAATCTTTTTAAGTGCAGTTTCGTTTGCTATGAGTACTAATATTTAAATTGTTTTCTTCCTCATAAGAATTTATATTCAGACCCAATAAGTCTGCTTTGTTTATTTCCATTTGATATATCTAAATATTTGCATCACAACAATGAATCATTTTGTTTCATTTTATTTCGTAGTTGAGTATACTATAATGACGGAGGTACATATATATTCATTTCCCCATACAATTTGTCTAATCAAGCATTAGAAACACATTTTGTTTGATATCCCTACTCACACACTGTTCTCATTTGTGATCTGTATTCTTCGTCTGTAATAGCTTCCTATATTAATATAACAGTCCTTTTAAACTTATATTTTTTCCACAACTCCAATTAGTTGAAAAGTTAATTCGGCAAACGTTTGCAAGTTCTTTATTGCACAATCTTTTAAAACAGTTCATTCGCAATAAAATGCAGCTCTCAAATCGATTTTGTGATTCGAATTGGTTGAAACAATCGCCCATACATCTGTGTGATATTCCTAATTTCCCGGTAAAGGAGAGAAAGAATTGCCATGCTATTCCGCTAAAGTTTCCTTGTGATCAAGGCATTTAAAACAAAATCTTTTTTACGGGAACCAGTAAGCACATTTCCTCACCGTGTTTCTCATTTCGAAAAGATCAGACATAGGTGTGCTGCTCCTGTCCCTTTACCATCGATTCGCGTTTTTCCTTTTAAACAATAATCAGTTATCATCATCTATTTGATAATAACAAAGTTATAAATGCCCCTTTTCCACTTGGGTACAGGTCTAAGACCTTACAGCAGCTTGCCCTTATTCTTTGGCTCAGCTCCCAGGTAGCACACAACGAACATAAAATTGCATGTCTTTGGTAAGTTTCCCATAGGATGATATACACCACACCCAACATGAGTGTATTTAGGGCATATAGTATTACGTTTGTCCGTCATCCCAAGGTCATGATTTGTGTTTAGGCCAGTTTTTCCATACATTGTAGTTTGGTATACGTGTTCCAAAAAATATTTCTGCTTTCCTGTTTCTCAGCTATGTCCTTATTATGGAATTCTGTGTGTCACATGGATTGCCAAATATACTTCTGTCAGCTCTATACTGAATCCACGATAATGCTTATTTCATAGGTAGGTGAAGAAGGCAGATCTGAATTAGTAAAAGATTAATTTGTAAGCAAAATATTACTTTTGAATTGAGACAGAAGATGGTTAAGCAATTGGTAGTCTTGAGAAGTCATATTTTTGAAAGATTACATGCCAAATGTTTTAGAAAAAAGGAACTTACACTAAACAGGCAAAGGCCATTGTAACAGACCAAATTTTTAGGTCGATATCTGTTTTGTTTTTTTTAATCTCTGTAGGTATCATTTAGCTAGACACATGTACGATTAACAAGATTTTTGGGGATTGGCCGCGTTTAAAAAGCCATCACGTACAGATTGGTTCAGAGAAAGTCAGGAATTATCGATATATAATTAAGGGTTTAGTTTATATAAACTTACCGAAACGGAGTGCAAGTTATGGTTTGTACGGAAGCTGACTTGTACATTGACTAGAAAACAGTTGGTAGCTATTTTTTGTTAGACGTAGTGCAGTGTTTCAATGTTTGTAGGGCGGGAATTTTATGTCATTCTGATTGGTTACACTGTGGAATGGGCGTGGTCTCACACGAAAAACTATAAGTTTTAATATGCAGTAGTGGAATTTGCAAATAAGTCTGCACTTTTGTACAAAAGAAAACAAAATAAGACCTTGAGCGACTCCGAGCATTTAATGAATAATTTTCTCCTCAAAAATCATCCAAGGGAGAAACGATTGTCTAAAGAAATTTTAGAGACAACAAAATCTTCAAATACAAGGTATTTGTATAAATCTCATGTAAGTCATTGATACTATGATGATTTGTTGATTTAATTGCTTGTATTTGCAGGTATTTATTTGTTTAAGTTGTAGATCAATTTTCGTGTGTTGAGTTGTTTGATATAAAATTATCTTTATAAATACATTGATGGCTTGCTAAATTATAGTCTCGATTAACTAGTATGTATCTAGAATAACTGTGTTGAGCTCATATATCTGAGTTAGTACAATAAGAGTGTTTAATTATATATATATATATATATATATATATATATATATATATATATATATATATATATATATATATATATATATATATATATTGATGAATTGATGTAATCTAGATATTACGGGAAGCGGTGGAAATTATCCGAACGAGTTTTGTTTTATGTGTACTGGTAACATTAACGTAGGGTAAGGAATTTCATTCATTCTCGTGTAATGATACTAGTAAGGAATTAATGTTTCGATGTGGTGTAAATGGCAATTAGCAGACCATTTGTCTTTGGAACTTGGTTATATATATAATGTTATGACCAATTAGTTTAGCTAATCATCGATGTCTGTTTGAATCCGACCTCTAGGGGTGAGACTAATGATTTATCCCCGTATAATGTGACGGAAGATTTAGGCTGCGTTTGTTTATATTTTAACATGGCGAGATAGTTTCGGTAAGAGACATGTCTTACAACCCAAGCGAATGGAATGCTAAAATGGGTGTAGTGTAGAAAGAAAAGGCGAGATACCAAGAATTTATGGGAAAAGGAGGGTACAGCGAAATAGACTTACCAGAGCGAAGGAGCCCAAAAGACAGTCTGAGTGGACTGTTTGGACGGAACCGAACATCAGGTTATGAATCGATACAAGGCAGTGTTATTCGATTTTCTAACTCGGTTAAATGATGAGTTGATACTATCTTAAACAGAATCAGCTAATTTTATAATCTTATTTGCATTTGAAATTCCTTGAATAGTTTAAAAAATAAAAGAAAGAGGCGTATCTTTCGACTTGTAACGTTTATATCATTTGCCTGTAAAATTTAATGTTTTTGAAATTTGATTAAATTTTGTCTTTATTTGTAACGGGGGCTCGTGTTATTCTGTTCTGTATATCAGCTCAGATTATTTTTTTATTCCACCCATAAGTTCATACTTTGTATTGACCATACTCGATACCGAGCAAATAACACCATTGGCGATCACCTCTAGATACGAAAGCCAAAATCAGTAAACGCGCCACAACAGTTGAAGAGGGGTTTACCGCAGCCGCCTTATATCTTTTACTGAAGCAGTTGACCACAAGGTTGACTTTAAACAAAATGTAATTCAAACAGACGTATCTAAATTATTTTCAAAAACGGAGTAGACATACATTTAGAACCACATAAATATAAAGCTGGAAGAAAAGAGAAAGGAACAAATGCTCTCTCTACTTATAAAGAAACGAAATCAGTTGGTATGAACTGTTGGTTCTAAAAGCAAATCAGCACTTACTTAAGCTATAGTTTTCTATGAAATAAAAGTAAAGGTACACCTTTTATAGTTCTTTATAGCTCTTTCTTATGATAAAACTCAAGCACAACGTTGCAACGCCTGTTTTCGTTCCTAAATTTATATAGTTCTAAGTCTATCACATTTCAATGTTCTTTGAACTGGGAGAATACTGCAGCATTCTCACGGAATCACACAAATCATAAAGTTTTTATCCCTTAATCTTGCAACAGCTCGCAATAGGGCCAAGACAATCGTTTAGACTCATCACGTAATGGGACACAGACATTCGTATGGACTCATCTCGTGGTAGGTCAAAGACATTCGTATAAAGTCATCTCGTAATAGTGCCAGAACAATGGTAAAGACTCATCTCATAATAGGGTAAATACATTCGTATAGACTCATCTCGTAATAGGTCAAAGACATTCGTATAGACACATCTAGTAATAGGACAAAGACATTTGTATAGACACATCTCGTAATAGGACAAAGACATTCGTCTAGATTCATTTCGTAATAGGGCTAAGACATTTGTATCGACTCATCTCGTAATAGGGAAAATACATTCGTATCGACTCATCTTGTAATAGGGCAAAGATATTCGTATAGACTCATCTCGTAATAGGTCAAAGACATTCGTATAGACACATCTCGTAATAGGACAAAGACATTCGTATAGACTCATCTCGTAATAGGTCAAAGACATTCGTCTAGATTCATCTCGTAATAGGGCTAAGATATTCGTATAGACTCATCTCGTAATAGGACAAAGACATTCGTATAGACACATCTTGTAATAGGGCAAAGATATTCGTATAGGCTCATCTCGTAATAGGGCAAAGACATTCGTTTAGATTCATTTCGTAACAGGGCTAAGACATTTGTATCCACTCTTCTCGTAATCGGGAAAATACATTCGTATCGACTCATCTCGTAATAGGGCAAAGACATTGGTATAGACTCATCTCGTAATAGGTCAAAGACATTGGTATAGACTCATCTCGTAATAAGTCAAAGACATTCGTATAGACTCATCTCGTAATAGGGCTAAGATATTCGTCTAGATTCATCTCGTAATAGGGCAAAGACATTCGTATCGACTCATCTCGTAATAGGGCAAAGACATTCGTATAGACACATCTAGTAATAGGGCAAAGACATTTGTATAGACACATCTCGTAATAGGGCAGAGACATTCGTATAGACTCATCTCGTAATAGGGCAAAGACATTCGTCTAGATTCATCTCGTAATAGGGCTAAGACATTCGTATCGACTCATCTCGTAATAGGGCTAAGACATTCGTATAGACACATGTCGTGATAGGGCTAATACATTCGTATAGACTCATCTCGTAAAAGGGCGAATACATTCGTATAGACTCATATCGTAATAGGGTAAAGACATTCGGTAATAGGGTAAAGACATTCGTATAGACTCATCTCGTAATAAGGCAAATACATTCGTCTTGACATGTCTGGTAATATGGCAAAGACATTCGTATAGACACATCTAGTAATAGGGCAAAGACATTCGTATATACTCATCTCGTTATTGGGCAAATACATTCGTATAGACTCATCTCGTAAAAGGGCAAAGAGGAGCCCCGAGTGGCCGAGGGGTCTAAAGCGCTGTCCGTTACGGATCACTGCCATTTCACCTCTGTCTGCGTGTGTTCGAGTCTAGGATTCAGCGAATGTGGATATGTGAGAAAGCTTGCCAGTAGCTTCTCGTAAGTGGGTGGTTCTTTCCGGTGATTTCCCGGTTTCTTCCTCCACCATTAATACTGGCCGCCATGAATAGCCTATCGTGTGCTGACAAATGGCGTTAAGCCCAACAACAACAACAACAACAACAATAGGGCAAAGACATTCGTATAGACACATCTCGTAATAGGGCTAAGGCATTCCTATAGACACATCTCATAATAGGGCAAAGACATTCTTATAGACTCACCACGTAATAGGAAAGAGAAACACATCGACAAAGGTCCTGATAGGACAAATACTTTTTCGTCTCATCTGTGATACTCCATGTTACCGCTCTGTCTGTCGGTCTGTCTCTCTGTATATGCACTATAGACAGATCAATTTATTTGTAAGCATAACTTTTGTTGATTGTTTGTCGTCAGGGTTTATCTCATGTTTTTAACAGATCTATCGGTTGGTTGCCATAGTGCACGCTTTATTAGAATGATTTGTTTGCACTTTACTGCCTTTTCTAACCACAGTACACGTAATGTGCCTGCTACTAAATAAATTGGGGATCTTCAAACGAAAAGGTTCCACATAAAATCCAATATTTGTCAGAAAATATAATGTGCTGTAGTATTCGCTGATGCATGCCAAGTGAAAGTCTGATACCATGTCCTGTAACGACTAAAAGGTGATTAAAGTGTTTCAGAAGGGGAGCAACTAATAAATAATTAAATGCTTGACTCTTTCTTTCTTCAGTTACCGATTGTACTTCCCATTGTGATATTGATGGCAAGTCTGGCCATTTTGGTTCTCACTGTATACCAGAAGCCCATAGAGAGCGGACTAGGACTCCTGATGATGGCCGCTGGCGCCCCGCTGTACGTATTAGGTGTCTACTGGGAAAGGAAACCTACCATAGTCAGAAACTATCTCGGTAAGGAGGCGACGTTTTCGTTCGCGTTTGGATGTTTTACATAGAATGGACCTTTATAAAATATTGCAACACAATTTCTTTAACTTGCCAAGGCGCTTTTGACTCTCCTGGAGTTTTTATCGAAGGCTATTACGAAAAACAAACAAACAAAACAAGCAATAAACACAAGAAGCCTTGAAATTATATAGATTTACATGAATAATAATAAAAATATTATTTTAAAATTTTAGATATCGAGCTTATTTAGTTTGAGTTCAAATAATAAAACGGCAACCTAATTGATATTGAGCTACAAATAGAGGAGCAATATCACCATCTATTTTTCTGATGTAAATTGGTTTATCCAATTATTACATTTCGAACAAATAACAAAGATGTCAAGACCCCTCCTCCTAAAAAAAATCAACCGTAAAACGTACCTTAAAAACAAACAAAGAAATAAACGAAAAACAGAAAACCAGCAGCAGTTATGGGTGAATAAATAATGAACGAAACGAATCAAGTAATAAAGATTCTATAGGAATGAGCCTTTTTGTATGGATGATCATTAAGAGAATTCGTGGTTTAAGTAGATTGGTTTATTAATAATAGATGATGTATTTGGAAAGATTCCTTACATTCCTGGATTCGGAACTATATTAACAGTTTTGGGCAAGTGGGAGTATAGACAAGGAAAGAGAAGTATTCAGTCCAGCTTCTTTGTTATCCAGTCAGATCTATTGATCATTTTGTGTAGCATTTTATATTATTTCGACAGACATACACAACATCTGATCAGGTAAATAGAATTCTCCAATTTGCTCTGTCTTTTTTAACCATATGTACTAAATTTATTATAGTCACTCTCCTAGCAAATGTGTTAGTGTATATCATTTGCTGTCCAGTTTGTGCGGGTGTGGTCTTGGATTGGGATTGGAGTTACCTTCATTCAGATTAGGATGTTACTGAGGATTTTGTATCTGTGATAGTCTATTATTGATTTGTTTGCGAGGATTAACCTTATCAAATAAAAGTAGTTGGACTTCATCATAAAACTCCGATTGCATTTGTCGTCTCAGCTGAAAACGACTCTTCAAAACATATCAACTTTGCTAGGAAATATTTGAACTTGAGGAAAGAAGAGAATGAGCATACTTGGTGTAAAATGGGCCAGAAGTGATAATCAAGAATCCAAATATGTACTTCCATGTAGTCGTTATGTATAGGTAAGATTATATGAATACAGCTAATAAGCAATTAAGTGACATTTTGTTGTACCTAGAATTAGACCAAGATCCAGTTTTGGACTTTGCATAATCTACCACAAATGTTATTTATAAAGGGTGCTAAACTGGACATAAATACCACCAATATAATGGTTATTAAGCCCAGACATTCGTAGATCGGGAAGATGTATCTTCTGTATAAAATCCACAAAACGAAACAACGAAACTCGGATAGATCTATATTTTTTTTGCTAATGGTCTCCCGCAGAAATTACACCATAATTCCCTGAAAATTTCAGCACACATACTAAAATTACCATCCTGCTTTCACATCACTATAATTTATCTTACAAAGAGCATATCAAGTGAACCATTACCAATAGATACAACGCTCGTTTCCTTATACATCGCATCCACATACAAAGTGAAAGGATTCAGACATGTAAAGAAGCACGAGGAGCAAGAACTGTAGAAGATGCACCAACACATTTCCTGCATTTTTTTCTGTAATTAGTCTTAAAAATCTAGAACTTTGTGTTGAACGAAAAAAATTACCTCCAAATCATCCTGACCGCAATGAGTGAAAAGATATATGTTAATATTTTTATGCGAATCCAGAACTGTAATCTTTAGGATTGGTGGGAGTTGTACTTTGCCAGTAGATATGCAAAATCGATGACATATAGATGAAATGGCAACATGGAAAAGACTATCGTTCTGACTTTATATCCAAAGCAAAAATTTCTTTCTTTCAGTAAAATTTCTTGCAGAAGTTTTAACTCAAACCACTTTTTTTTTTCTGGACCAACTATTTTTCTGGTAGAATACAAAAAACCAACATGGACAGTTGTCAAGCACCAATATCTTCTCTTATCCAGCTGTCACCCAAAACATTGCATTCCGTATAGCCTGGCAACAAGGATACACTGAAAATTGTCGAAAGATCTCTGAAAATTGGATGAACCCTGACCACAACAAATTACTAATAGCAGAAACAACACAGACGGCTTAGAAAACAACAAGCACACCTGAAAATAGAGAAATTGATAATGTTCATCTGATAACGTTTATTTCCAACTACTATTCAGACAACACTGAAGTACGTCAAATCATTCAGAAACACTGGTCCATCGTGGAATTGTGTTACACATTGCAGTTAAACTTTCGAACTAATCCTTGACACACGTGACTCCTTACTGCATCCAGTACACTTGAGAAGACGTTATTCACCATATGATTTACAATTATAGACGAAAAGTTATAATACTTATTTTGTTAGAGAGTCATGCACAAATTCAAACACGAACGCACACATTTCCTAGCTGAGTGTAAACTATTAATATGCCCTTCCTAGCATTCGATTACTGCAATGTTGAGAAAACGTTTTTATGACTGTAGATGTTTAGCGGGAAAAATTAATTTATTATTGGTACCAATCTATTTAGGCTTATTTGTTGTGTAATGTCATCTACGGACTGCAACTCATCGTCATTTTTCAAAATGGTAAATTTACGCAACTGACGCACACTGCATTGATATAACTATTAAGTATTACAGGCTGGATTTAGGTGCCTTTGAAGTGAAGAAAGCACTTTTGGCTCTTTTGGAATTATTTAGATTCTTTTGCCGAAATATTCCAGAAAATATGAATATGAAAATCTAGATTAAATATAAGTTATTTCAGCTAGCAGTGTGCCATAGATATTGTGAGTATATATCATTTGAAGGTTCTCAGAGATATGTAAGGCATAAATTATATTAAAGGGATTAATTATAAATATTAACGTTTATGTATCAAATATGCACAGGACTTAACTGCATCATGAGATGATATCATTAATTTATCATTAAAAATTGAACGTTAGCTATTTTATAACTTTGCAAATAGGCATATATTTTAATGTTTTCAAATATATATAATTTCACAAGAACCTAATATGAGGTAAATGTACATATATTAAATATATGTTTGTGCAACTGTTATACTACTATTTAGCCATGCCATCTGTATAAATTTAAGTTCTATGTAAGATTTAAATATTATACATCATATAGGTCTAACAAATTAGTATAATACATTGATGTGTCCCAAATCTTTTACATACAACAGCTGTGGTCAATCGTAAGCTCATAAGCTCACGTTAAATCTCTTGTTTATTAGATCTTTCAGTCATCAGTATACTGTTGGATAAAATCTATCATGATATATGTTATTGATTCATAAACTTAACTTCTAATTAACGGAGATTTATATTATTTATTTACGTATTTTAATAACGGTTTCTACAAATACTTGAATTCAATCATTGTTTTTTTACAGGTAGATTTACAAGACTTGTCCAGAAAATTCTATATGTATGCCCGCAAGAAGATGGGAGAGAATGGACATAAGTGTCTGGTCTGACAACAGTTGCATTAGCAACGTCCAATTGTTTGTAAACTGCTATAATATCTTTGTGGACTGTCTATTTGAAGAAACCTTTAGTTCACTTTCATATTGCCAGATTTTGAGTTGCTTGAGAGACCAACCTGTGACAGATCATTTTTGAATCAAATATGACGACCATTATTAGAGACTATAAAGATATAAAGACCACAATTACTGCTATCGGATAACTTGATCGGAACAAAATATAATTTTGAACTCTACGATGCATTTATCCTCCATTATACAGGAATTAGACGAATAAAGTGATATAACCCCCTGTTCAATGCCACGTTGTCTTTGTTCGATTAATTCAAACATTACACACTCATCTCTTCCCTAAAGTTTAATAACTTCATCCTCAGAGCTTTGGAGTATTCGAGAGTACAGCTAACTATAAATGGGTACTTCAATCAGCGGACCCAAATTCGAAACTCCGTAGAGTACGAATTAAAATTCTCTAACCAATATAATATTAATTATTGTAGTTAAAAAGTATCTTAATGTTAACAAGCCTTCTTCCTGAGGAACCAGATATAGCACTTTCTGTTCTCAACAATTACACAAACAGGTATTGTGAAAGTAAGGGAGTATTGTCGAGCACATAAACGATTGCAAGACTCAGAGGACGATTTATAATAATTGTTGCCCTGTGCAAATAAAAACAAAAACTAGACGAAGAAAGGGCAAGAAACAGCTAATTATAGAAATCGATTAAGGCAACAGTTTTTAAGCAAAGATTTTCGAATGTTTTTTTTATGAGCTGTTTGGTCTCTTCATATTCTAGTCATCAATGACTATAGTTCAAGAACACCTACATGCCTGAAACATGCAAAGGTCTTTGACTGGTAATAAATTGGTGCAATAGGAGCACGGTAATTACTATATAGGTTAATATTATCACAGACGATAGTGAATACTTTAAATACATCAAGAAACACTTGTATCTGAGACTAATTGGCTGCTTACTGAAAGAATTTAACATTATTCCGCCATTTTGAAACGTATATTGTAGCAGTGTAACATTATTCTGCTCTGTAATCCACTCATTACGCGTGGTGCCCTTTATGAGTATGGGAAGTATTTGGAAAAAAAACTTTTAAACAAGTTTTATATGATTATAAACTTAACATTTTCTCCCATCGCAATAAAGTTACTTTCACTATATATAATTATAAACATTACTAACGTTCATGGTCCCTGTGTGAGCAGGGCCCAATTGGGCACAATCGGTCAAAACGGGCTAAGAATTAGGTATCCATTTCTTGTAATATTATTATGAAATGGTGATGATACTGTATTTCGTTTTCTCAAGACGATGATATGGTATTCCAATGGAGGTAATCGATATGAATCAAAATACTTCATCTTTCTCATACTTGGTACATTTTAACATAGTCCTTTTCCGGTATGCTGTGGCAAATGCTTCATTTTTTATGCACGAACAAATCGCTAAGTTCATATAAAGGTATTTACTTCCTTTAAAAAACTATTCCTCGGATATAGCAGTATTATCTATGGTTCAGGTTCTTAAATGTTTTCCAGGCAAATGTTGTGTCACAGGTTCATATCACTATGCACCCAAGCAAGGAAATCGTCAAGAGGCAATGGATAAATTTCGTGTTTATGTGACAACCCTGGCTATGTAAAATCGATGAATGACCCAGTTAACGCAGGTCGGAGATGGTTTATTGACCTACCGCGAACTGATGTATCAACTCCGTCTACCGAACTAGGTGACATGATGACCTGTTAACCTCTGACAAACATTCAGTATCTGGCAAAGAAGCATGTTGCATTATCAGTGACATATTTATCAGAATGCCTTTTATTATTTCTAATAAATAATATCCACTGAGCAAGTTGCATAAATTACACTGTATAATAGTTTACTTGCATTTCAATTTAGTATAGGAATAATTTGAGTGTTTTAATTCAGTTAAACGTGAAAATCAGTTCTATGTCGGATTGAGAATATTTTTCATAAAACTCATACAGAAAGTAGATTTAATTACCTTCTGCTACCTGCTTACGACCCATATACACATCTTAAATGCTCCCACGTGAGAATGAAAGACCACATTCATATCTTAACGAGAACCGCGCCCCAATAAAGGACAACAGTCACACTGAAAATGCTACCATGTGCACGAAACCGCCTGATGCACATTTTGACATTGAAAGCAGGTAATTGACTTCTGGCTGTAAGCTTCGGCTAATAATCTGACAAGGAAATCTAAGTTGACCTCATTTCATAAAAATAGAGCGAAAAGTGTTTAGAATGAAACACCTCTTTTCATAATTGTTGCAGAGAATGGTAATTGCTCAATATATTTATATTAAACATTATTGGAACCAAAAGGATTTTAATATTGGAGTTTTCGTACGCATTAACTCTAATGTACGATATAATCACCACCTAATAATAAGTGAATCGAGAAATCCAAAATTAAGATCGATGTATGGAAGAAAGACATGATCCATCCTAGACCGGTCAAAGCTCCTCCTAGACAATCCGCGTTGTGCAGACCTATTTTGTTCTGTTACGGGATGTATTTTACTGTACCTACAAAAGAATATAGAGATGGACGCAACCTCTCCCTCACTACATACGTATTGAATCACGGACATGACCAGTATCAATATATTCATTAGGTGCGGATATGTTAAATTATGTATATAGGTAGCATTGGACGAATGTTTGCTATTCACGAGTTCCTGGATCTCTGACAGAATAGCTTGCTTTATATTGTCATACGCTTTTCCGGTGAAATATGCTAATAACGTCAGCTGACAAAATTCTATGCACTCGATAATTATTTATTTGACACATGACGAACAGGTTGTAAGTTTAATATGTCTTAATCCATGATTGTCATTGATACAAAAGCAATTTGATTTGACTTACTTTTTAATTTATATCCCAACTGAAAGGCTCGAGATGACAATTTTCATCATCATCATCAAACCTTTAACTTTATAGTTCGTTGATGCACCACAGTTGACTTTACAACCAAATTATCTCCATCTTTCCTTGTTCTCTACTGCCCTTTGGGATCTCCAAATTCCATGCCTGTCCACTCCTTGATGTATTCCTACCTCTTTTTCTCCCTGCTTCGTCTTCTGCACCTTCATACAGTCAAAGCACCAAAATTCAAAGTTAATGGGTTTAATGCCATTTTTCAGCACAAGATAGACTATAGATGGTGGCCAGTATAAATGGTAGAGGCAGAACCCAGGAAAAACTCGGAAAGTAGGTACTGTCAAGCTTTCTCACAAACCTACATTGGCGAGACCCAGACTAGAACCCACGCAGAGAGAGAGAGAGAGAGAGAGAGAGAGAGAGAGAGAGAGAGAGAGAGAGAGAGAGAGAGAGAGAGAGAGAGAGAGAGAGAGAGAGAGAGAGAGAGAGAGAGAGAGAGAGAGAGAGAGAGAGAGAGAGAGAGAGAGAGGGGGAGAGAGAGAGAGAGAGAGAGAGAGAGAGAGAGAGAGAGAGAGAGAGAGAGAGAGAGAGAGAGAGAGAGAGAGAGAGAGAGAGAGAGAGAGAGAGAGAGATCCGTAATGGTGAGTCCATTAGACCACCTGGCCACTCGGGGCCCCTCCATCCATAGGTAATTCGTTTATGGAGTATAAGTAACAATATTCAAAAGTAATTCCTTCACAGTGTATATGTACCAATATTCAAAGGTAATTCCTTCGCATAGTCAAAGTTCTCACATCCAAAGGCAATTCCTTCATGGAGTATATGTACCGATAATCCAAAGTAATTGCTTTATGGAGTCAATGTACTGACCTTGAAAGGCAATTCCTTCATGGAGTATATGTACCGATAATCCAAAGTAATTGCTTTATGGAGTGAAAATACTGACATCCAAAGGCATTTCCTTCATGGAGTATATGTACCGATAATTCAAAGTAATTGCTTTATAGAGTCAAAGTACTGACATTCAAAGGTAATTCCTTCATGGAGTGAAAGTATTATATTCAAAGGCAAAAATAGCTATAAATACAGTTTCAAGTTTATCAAAAGAATGACAAATAATAATAAAATGTTAGAGAAAATGTAACTAATATAGAAACAAGATAATAATAAAATAATGCTATAAAATAATATATAGAAATAAAATTGAGCCACTTTCAAACAAATAAAACTATTGGTTTTATTGGTCCACGTGAAACACAACAATAGCGAGAGGCTTATATGTGAAAAATCCATATCAATTGTTTAAATGCATCTCAACTCTTTAGGGATACAAGTCTTTAAAATCTTTAGGAAGGAATAAATCACATTGTATTATCACATTGTGGCACCTAGATATCATTATGGACAAATATCAGATGTTCTACTCTGAAGAAAAAGTATTAACAAAAACAAAGGAAGAAACAAAACTGATGGCAAAACTGAGACAACATTCAAATTTACACAATACCATGATGGCAAAACTAAAACATTCAAATTTATACAACACATGAGCAGTACTACATAAATTGAAAAAAAATATAAAATTTCAAGAAAATCAAAAGTGGGGTGTTTTTTTAAAATAATTTTCTATCCACCAAAAAGCACGTCAAACATTGGACCGGCATATGCAATTTAAGTACCACTTCCAGATTTCAAAACCGGCTGCCTCTGTTTTGAGATCTGTGAATTGCGCGCAGAAAAAAATGTTTACGTATTCGAACAACTGCGTCTGTTATCGTTAACGCTCGTGATTCCATGTGAACATTAAGATTTTCGAAGACTCTCATCCCAGAAGAAGAAGTATGTTATGTGAAACATCTGCCTTTGCATATTATTTTGATCAAGAAACACGGAGAAAGAAGAAATAGTATTGAAGCCAATTGATTCTTAGTCGATCTCTCTGCTTTGCCTACATATCCATTTCTAGAGCACACACGTGTACCGCAAAGGACATAATTTCCGCATACACTTTCCGTTCCCATAGCTGGTTAGTCAATTAGTAAGTATCAATCCCTTATGGCCTCTCTCTCGCTTGTATACATTTGTTGCATCATAAACCTAAAAATCTATTTTTCATGTTTTTTTTTTAAAACATGTATAACGATAGTAAAAATGCACGAATTTTGTTGTTTGTTATTTTAAATTGTAAATTTGTTAAACCAATAATAAATCTTCTTGAAAAGCTCTTCCTATAAGATTTTGCTTTCAAGATCTTTACATACACTCCTGCCCTGAAATGCGTTCATACACTAAAGTCTTGTTTTTATAAAAAAAAAATACTATTACTTTCAATTCCAAGACGGAGTGCTCCGTTTTTAGCTGAATGCATCACACACACACACACACACACACACACACACACACACACACACACACACACTTTCCAGTATCCGCAACAGTTGAAACAAACTAGTTGAAACATAATAAATTAAAAGGCATAATTCCTTTAGAAACAGTGATGAAAGTTTTTGAAAACGCTACGATTTTCTTGTTTTTTTTGTTCTATTTCTTTTGTCTTGCCTATGTTTTGTATAGGCCTTTGAAAAAGACTCATTAGGACTCGAAAGCTCTCATGCTAGTTTAAAAAGTAAATCTGAATATACTATGATAAATTATTTATAAATGAATAATTATTTTATGCTTAAAAGTATTATGCACACAATAATGTTGCAATATTTGTTTATTATAATTTGAGTTCTGAAAAACTATCAAACATTCGTCATAAATATTATTCTGGTTTTAATCTATCTATCTATCTATCTATCTATCTATCTATCTATCTATCTATCTATCTATCTATCTATATCTATCTATCTATATATATATATATATATATATATATATATATATATATATATATATATATATATATATATATATATATATATATATATATATATATATATATATATATATATATATATATATATATATATATATGACTTTGAAATTTTTAATGGCTCACGCAGGTTGCTTCTTTAGAATATTTAGATTTAGTGGATATTTAGCCATAAATATTTGAGCATTAAACTGCATTGAATAGCCAAATGTAAACGAGTCGTGTTGGCGTATACGGCCACGTTTGTCTGTAGAAGTCACCGGGCAATTTAGACCTTGCCGCGAATTCTATGAACTTGAGTTAAGGTCATGTATATCAACGTAACAGTAAACATTATTATTATTATTATTATTATTATTATTATTATTATTATTATTATTATTATTATTATTATTATTATTATTATTATTATTATTATTATTATTCTCATATTTGTTTATTAATAGTATATGTAGAAGTACATGATGCGATGATATTAGTCACACTTTCCAATGCCGTCTACACCAAATCAATATAATGAACATTCAAGCAGCAGTGATAGCCTTGCTTTGATTTGTAGTGATCGATATCAGGAACGGCAACTCATCCGAAACCAGTTAGGAATCGGGTGACACTTTTTTCCTCTCTCAGTTTGGTGGTGATAGAAGAGTCATATTTTTGGTATAGATTTAAAGGTAATTGTTTATTCTTGAGAATATGAGCTTTCGGTGTGGTTGTCTTTTTGTGTTTCAGTGAGAGTGCACAGTGATTGCTTTGGGGATGATTCGGAAGTGAAATCTGTGTTCCATTGCATGCTGCTACGTTTATAGTCCAGGATCTAAAATAAAGTGCCGGTGAACCTCTGACAATAACTTCTTTAAAGGTATTTTAGATTAACATAACTTGTATTGATTGTCACACTGTGGAAAGTTCAGTACTGAGAAACAAATGTAGAGAACATAGAATAAAATCATTTGTTCGATGTCCGTGTAGTGTGAAAGAGGAAATATATTACTACTGCATGTTCAAGGATTAACCTCATTATCGACCTAATGACCTTGTTTTCTATAAATACATAATTACATTGTAAGACGAGTCAACGAGGCTGAGATAGGACGTTCGGTACACAATAGATAACAACAACACACGACAACATTCACTACAATGTAAATAAAGCGAGATGGTCATGGTATCATCACACTCACTAACATGAAAAATGATAGGTAAAAGAAACAATAAACATAGCGCTGAAATAGCTTATGTAACTACTACTAATTTTAATCATATCATTTTTTAATTTATATGCTTATATGTCCTCTTACTTCAATGACACAAGTATCACTTGTATTCCTGTAATCTTTAACTGAATATTTCTTAAATTTTTCCATGAATTCATGAAGATGCAAATTTTTCTCTTACTTTAGTAACCGTGTCAATATTATTATTATTATTATTATTATTATTATTATTATTATTATTATTATTATTATTATTATTATTATTATTATTATTATTATTATTATTATTATTAAACTTGTTATGATGTAGACAACAACTTCAATAAAAAGGTCATTACGATAAGATACATACTGAACAATATAAATTCACTTCTCACCGTACTGTTGGTAATCAAGATGCTATTTCAAGGTGTGTGTGTGTGTGTGTGTGTGTGTTAATTATAAATTTCACCATGATAATAAAAACAAATTGTCATTTAGAATAAGAAAACCAGACTAGTTATTGTTGGACTTACTGGTCGTTGTTAAATGAAAGATTTCAAACGGTTATCTTGTATTTATCAGAACATATTTTTTCATTTTATACTGCCGCTTTTCAAGTTTAATTTCATTGCAATACTGTGTTTTTATAGGGAAGGGCCTATCTAATGTTGTGAGAACTTGTTGTCAGACCGATTTTGCATAATGTTGCAAATAACGTTTGTTTGAACTAAACAAAACTCAAAAAATGTCTCAAATAAAGGTCAATGTTTAAAGTTTTACAGGAAATGTCTGCTTGGTTGGCAAACTAAAATTATGTCCCTTATCTTGATATCCGGTAGCCATAATTAGATACTGAAAAAATCCATTGATTTCATAACTCCATCTTCTCTAAGCATGACGTTTACTAGAATTTAAGTCTCTATGGATTCTAGCATTTCCTATTAAATCGAAAACAATAGCATTCTTTCACGGTTTGTCAATAACACAAATGGTCATTCATTGAGATATAATTTTAATCATATTGTGTAGTGGCATAGTTTAGATATTTGGCCCCTATGCAAAGCTTAACGATGGGCCCTCGCTTAATATATAGTGTAAAGAAAATAGTTCGTGGGTCCCTATGCTTTCCATATTTTTAATGCATGGTAGCTATCCCCCATCCCACATCGCCTAGTTTAGCCTTGCTATTGACCTAATCACCAAGGGTCATACTAAGGCATGAATACATTCTAGGAACGGTCTATACGCTGAGCTCTATCACCCAATGAACACGTGGTGGCTATAACCAGAGACACGCACAAAACCTAACTCGCTTTATTACCACATGCACAAGATCACTGTCTCAAAGTTGTCTGACTCGATGCAAGTTTGCAACGAATGAATACAGTCACTTTGGACTTTGAGAGTGGATTCGATTGGAGTGCTAATGGTGCAATGGATATTATTTATGTAGTCATTGCTAAACTCTCCCATGGTTGTGCACATTTTCGTTTGATTACATGGACTTGTTATGGTCTTTGTTGGTTAAGTTAACCAATATTGTTTAAAGACAGAACAGAAGACAAATAACGCCTTCAACATGAGTGGAATCGATTCTTCCAAAACAGTGATGAATAGGGTGGATAAGAAAGAAACGGACGTACAGGCTCCGAAAGCAGCTCAGAAAGAGACAGTAGTGGAGCTAAAGAAACAAATTAATCTCTATCAGTCTGTGGCTATCATTGTCGGAATTATAATTGGATCAGGAATTTTTGTATCTCCAGTAGGAATTCTCCAAAATGTACGTTCTGTGGGAATGTCTTGCATTATGTGGGCTGTGTGCGGAATCTTTTCCGGTCTATGTGCATTGTGTTATGCTGAATTTGGAGCCAGTATCCCCCAATCAGGAGGCGAGTACACTTACATCAAAAGAGCTTTTGGTGACTTTCCAGCATTTATCTGTCTCTGGATAAACTTTATCATCATTTGTCCCGTAGGCCTAGCCGCATCTTGCATGATTTTCGCCACATATATTCTGCACCCCGTCTTTCCAGACTGCGAAACACCTCAAGTCGCAACTAGACTCATCGCTGCATTAGTTATCAGTACGTAAATTAGGCTATGGCATCCTAAATGTATCGTACTTATATGGAAAATGGTGGATGAGGCCGAAAAATATGCGTTTTATATTGCACTGGTTTTAACATTAGGGGTAGGTAGGTAGTTTTTGACACTATGAATATTATAATGATTAAAATACATACCGTATTAGGCACTTCATTAATGGTCTAAACCCACTCAGATTGCACAAATCAATTTCGGGAATTTAAAAAAGATTATTTTTGAAACAATCAACATTATACTCATAAAAAGCTAATAAATTTTTAAATTCCATTAATAGGCTAAACCAACTCAGATTGTACAAATCAATTTAGGGAATTGAAAAAAAGATAATTTTAAAAACATTATACATATAATAACCATAAATATGTCAATAAACTTTTTTATATACACACTTTTGAACGTGCTTTTAAATTGATGTTTGTGGGTTAGTTTAAAGGTGGTGCATATTTGATGCTCCACCCATTATTCAAAATGTCTCTGTTAATAAAACGTTCGCACTTAGCAATGATACCCATTTTTATTTGAGCGATAGCTGACTGAATTACTCGGGAACTTAACGTCAGTATTCCTTATACGTCACTGTTGCCATATGATGGCAAAGATTTGTGAATTGAAAGTCTTATTGACTAACTAATATACAGATTTTCCAATCAAAACGTCCATATATATATATATATATATATATATATATATATATATATATATATATATATATATATATATATATATATATATATATATATATATATATAAGCTTCGGTTATAATTGAATTTAATATTTAACAGCTAAAAGGTATCAGTCTCAGTACTGATGAAGTGCTTTGAGAGAACTTTGCACCATCTTCACTAGTCAAGGTTGCGATATGTTAACTCTGTCTACATATATCCCTAGATAGCGCTAACATGACTTTGACAAGAATGTTTAAAAACCTTTTCCAAACTGTCGAGGAGAGGACTTGAAGAAAGCATACTACCCATACTATCCGATATTCAAATGATCAACGATTCTAAACTATTTCAAAATTTAAAATCATATAATACGCAATCAAAGACCTTGCTGAGGTGAATAGAAAGGTTTATCTCAGTAGACCGTATTTTTATTAACGTGAGACCAAAATGAAGTGTTTGATGGTTTAAAAAATTCAAATTCTTGTAACAAATGCATAGTATTGTTTATTTCAATTATTATAGTTTTAAAAGTTGCTATATAATTTTGTTTTAAAATAGCGGATATACCGTATATACTCGCTTATAAGACAACAACAATTCTGATATGCCGTAGTATAATGCTCATGTATATCAGGGTCGTTCTTTATTTTACTAATTACTCCTAAGAGACTGCACTGACACAGACGGGGGATCTGTCTCTAGCTGCTTTACATGACGAAAACGATACTTTGTTATAACTAACTGCACTGACCCAGACTGGGAATCTGTCTCTAGTTGATTTACATGACGAAAACAATACCTTGTCATAACTAACTTTATCATAGATTACAAATGTGCAAAACCGCATTTAGTTTCTTCACAGGGGAGGAATATAAATACGTTTCCGCCTGACGGCCTTGATCTCTCCCCCGGATCTCATTAAATTCGTAATTTGCACCGACTCAGATCACACACATAGGGAGTGTTACATATTGGGTCGTGCAATATAATAATTCATAATAGTTCATAGAGATATCGGGTAATAATTCTTGATTTTATAGTGCGTGTGTGGTTGAATATTGTGGATGAGATCGGTGTGTAACGGAGCCAGTTTGCAAGTCCTGTGGACATTGGTGCAGACCACAATGTCCAACCTTATAAACAGTAGAAACTCTTTTTATTATATACCCCTATTTCTTAAAAATCAAATTTTCATTGAAATTTATATTTCTGAAATTAATAAAGAATGGATTTGTTCTTGAGAACAATCTTATTTGTTAAAAATGTTAAGTGACACCGTCGAGACTAATGTGTTGGACTTCATTCTTGTAAGGTAACGCTTGCTTGGCAGTATTCATAAATTACAATACATTGATCATACACTTTTTATCGTGTGTAAAAATTTGTCGGAGCACGAGTGAGGAAGGTAGAAAACCTTTTATCAAGGACGCCAAACTAAATGCTAAATCGATAGTCAGATAGGTGGCGCTCTACAGTTTCGTATTTAGCATAGGGTTAAAATTTTAAAGAAAAAGAGTTTCCCCGGGCTTCCTCACTAGTTATACTGGTTTTTTAAAAGAGATTTTGTATATCTTAGGTATTGTTCAAAGAACATTTACTTCCCTTTATTTCGATGTATGATTGATGGGTGTAATATGGGTTAGAGAGTATACAGCTTAGCCTTACTGCAGATGTGCATCTTTCAAAGAAGTGCTAGCTCTACTTGCTCATTTTCACTTCTCGAACTTCAGAGGTAAATTTTAAGAAAAAGAGCCGATAACTTTTTTTCACATTTTATGTATTAGGTAATTCAGTCATTGCACTTTTAGAAGCTGGTATTATCTAGTTTGGCAAAATTCATTTTCCATATTTTAATAGCTCCCAAGAATAGTGTACTTTAGACAAATTTGGGTTGATCTTTGGAGCACAAGGGAGCAGTCATTTTAGTTCGCAGTGTCCTAAGCTCATTTAAAATTTCCAAAAGTACAATATCCAAAGAAATTTCATCCACATTACATGAAAGTAGTATATAGGTATGCCAACATTCTCTCCATTGTGCATGTTTTAAATGCAAACAACTTCACCATACATACATCACTCTCTCAAAAGTACATAATAACTGGTGAGCGCCACCATATTCAGCCAAGAGGAAATGCAAGCAATCAAACAGGAAGTCACAAAATAAATACTTTATTTCAATTTCTTATCATTCTTACCACTATCAGTAAGAAAGAGAATGTTTAAGAAACGAAATTAGGTCAAAATAGGTTAAAAAGTATTGTGCATTAGATAATTCAGAATTTAAAAAATGCAGTAAATTTGCTAATTTACCATCAGATACACAAAACAATGAATTGATAGTTTTCAGCAAATATGTTCGATGACTGAATTAACTGTACACAATATTGTAAAAATATACACAAATTGAAATAATAAAAATCCACCCATGTACAATATCGACGACAGCTCAGTTTGGAAATCTATGATACAGTACAAATTCTAAATATTGATTATGATAAGGTTATTCACTGTGTCAAATTGAAGTCATATGAACAGTAGTTGACTGAATATTTTTTATGGCGAAAGTTGATTCCCACCGTCAATGGAGTTAGTAGCGAGAACAGGGACAGGGGAATAAAGTTAATTTGTCAAGTGCAGATGTTTTCATAATATGTATGTTTCTTTTATTTAGCAAATATTACCGGTAGGACGTTCTACAAAATATTTTGTCCACCTAGATTTGTTTTGGAAAAAGTAAACAAATGCTGTCACGGTGCCAATGAAAGATGCGCTGCTTAGAGAACCGAAAATTTATTAAACTGTATCCAAACAAACGTGCATCGAAATACAAGACTGGCGAACTTGTAAACTCGTAAGTGTTCGAAATTCATTTGCTTATTATCAATAATTTCTTCAATTATTTCCAAAAACTAATTTTTTATGAAATATTTCAAAACTGTCTATCATAAGTTAAATTTGGCGATAAAATGAATATTAATTATCCATCACAATATATCGTCAAGCATGCAAATTATAAAATTCACCCCAAAACAGAGTAGCTGTTAAAAATATTATGGAGGATATCCTAATTATTTGTCATTCAGACAAAGTACATAACACTTGAGAGTTAACAGGTATCCTGGCATATTGAAATGTTCGGTATATGCGATGAACGTAAACGTTTGTAACTAATGTTGATGTTCAACTTTTATTTCCGGAACGTTTACTTAAAATTATGGCTAGTTTCGGGTAGGCATTAGCTATACGCACCCCAGATACGATCATGATAAAAGTTGGGTACAAAATATAAATTAAATATGCATAACATTTATGTAAAGTCTACATTGAAAAAAGCTGCTTTTATACTCGATGGAGAGCTGATGAAGCAGAAAACATACGTTGATCACAGGAAATCATGCAGCAATGATACATCATCTGTACATCAATTTTTATTAAAAACTTTGATTAAATCATAAATCCTACTTTTCCATATTAGTGTACAAATGTAATATGCTGATTTAAATATAGTTGAGTCAGAAATTGTTAAGATGATTTTCTGTGGAAACATCGGTTTCGTTTTAGCGTTTACGGGAGCTTTTACATACATGAAAATGGCATTTTAAGAAATGCTGGACTTTTATTGATTTTATTTCAAACAATACTGCTCATGTTTAACAATATTGCACCAAATTGACATGCATATTATACATAAATTAAAGTCTACGTTACTTATAGATATTCTTCAAAATATTACACCTCATCAGGTATGATAATTTGGTCTTGAAGTTTACAGTTTGAAAATCCTTACGAAATTTGTCAGTATCAATGAATAATAATAATAATAATAATAATAATAATAATAATAATAATAATAATAATAATAATAATAATAATAATAATAATAATAATGTGTTCCAGACATTGGCATAACTTTTGCATAAATATTTTAAAAAGTTATTCGATTATTGAACTTTTAGTATGTGTATCAGAGTATGTTTCAAGTGTTGTGTAAATGAAGACAAGAGATCATACATTAATTATTTAGCTTGATTTTAATCATGACATTATTTCAATTAATAATTAGACATTACTTTGATTTTATTAGCTAAGAGGGTGGACGCAACAAACAAAAAAAAAGAAATTTAAAATCTTTTCATGTAGTGTAATGTTCAAGTGTAGATTTTTTGTTTAATATAAAATAATTGTCCACAGAAAAGCAATTATCTGATTTGGCTTAGGTAATTGAGAATACATACATATGCTTTGACACTACTGTCTCGATTCTTTTTGTATCTGTTGAATAAAAAAGAAAGTCATTCTATAGCTACATTCGTTATCTCTGCTCTGCATATAATAAAAAAACACTCCATAAACAACGTAAACTGGATTCTTCCTCTTTTCAAACACCACAATAAAAACCTCCATCAAGATTTTGTGTACCAGGATTCTCCTGCAAATTTAGGGAAAATGTGCGAAAATCAAAATTTCACAGGCATGTAACTATCTTTAAAGGGTCTCAGTACACTAATTCTTTTAATAGGAAAGGATCATTGGAATAGCCTTCATACATTTTCTTTTTCTTGATATTGTCGCATTCAAATAAAATTCTAAAGACGTTTAAATATTAAAATAATCTTACATAAGGCTAAAATATTGTTCAGAAATATGATAGAGGCTAGCATATTGGTTTATAGACTGAATTTAAGTCCAGGTATATAGTTCACACACTAAATATTTTATATGTCTCTTCTACTTGTTTGCGGCTGTTTTATCAGTAATCATTATTCTGTGTGAAACTTTGCATTTAAGATATTTGACATGAAATCTTCTATTTAAGAAATTGACATGTAACCTTGTATTGAGTTATTTGTTATGAAATGATTGGTATTTGAGATATCTGTTGTTAAATTTTATATTTGGTATGAAATATTGTATTTGAGATATCTGGTGTTAAATTTTGTATTGAGTTAATTGTTGTTAAATGTGTTTGAGATATTCGTTACGAAATCTTGTTTTTGAAATATTTGGTGTTAAATTTTGTAATTGAGGCAGCTGGTATTATCTTTTATTAGGCATGTTTTGTAATAAATCTTGTATTTGAGATATTTGTTATTAAATCACGTTTTTGAGATATTTGGTATTAAATCACGTTTTTAAGATATTTAGTATTAAATCTTGCATTGCGTTTCTCGGTGATAAATCCTCTGTTTGAGGTTTCTTTGCCAAACCTTGTGTTTGAGATATTTGATGTTACATTTTTGCATTTAAGAGATTATGTGTTAAATCTTGTATTTGATAGGTGTTAAATCTTGTGTTTGAAATATTAGGTATTAGTCTTGTGATGAATTATTTGGTGTTATATGTTGTGTTCTAGATTCAAAATCTTGTGTTAAAAATACTTAGTGTTAAATCTTGTAGTTTATTTATTTAATATTAAATCATGTGTTTCAGAAATTCAGTGTTAAATCTTGCATCTGCAATAGTTCTTGTTAAATCTTGTATTTGAGATATTTGGTATTATATCTTGAAATTCAGATATTCGATAGGAAATCTCGTGCTTGTGATATTTTCGTCTAAATCTTGTATTTTGAGATATTTGTTATTAACCTTGTATTTAGGTACGATATCGTGTAGTTTGAGACATTCTGTGTTAGATTTTGTGTTGAGATATTTGGTGTTGGTTCTTGTGTTTGAAAAATTGAAAACTCCGATGCAAAATCTTTTGTTTGAGATATTTGGTGTTAAATCTTGTATTTGAGCCACTGAGTGTTGATTCTTGTGATTGAGAAATACGGTCTTAAACCGTGTGTTTGAGATATTTTTCGGTTAAATATTTTATTTGACATTTTAGGATCGAAAGCTAGACCAAAATAGAAAGCATTGTCGCATTAGAAACTACTGAACATTAGTAGATTTTTTTTGTAGGTATAACACAAAATGCTATGGAGAGAGCAGAAAATATTTTGATTGGAGAATTATTTAATCTTACATTTTTTTTTCTAGTAGAGTTATCAAGAATTTACATAAGGTCTGATGAGTCATTGAAAACTAGGTGACATTCTGTATATAAAGAACCAAACAAAGAATTATTAATTCCAATTTGATTTGATTATGTGGGAGTCCTTACTGTTGTGTGAAATTAAAATTTCAGAGGAATAAATTATTTAAATTATTCATTGATATTACAAGGTGCTCATTAATATTTAGAAATTAAAACATTACTTTTGGATTATTGAGGACTAATTCAAAGACATTATGGATTATATCGTTGTGATACATCAAGGCATTCAGTACAATTGGAATGAATAAGGAGCATTTTATACTTTTGGACTTGTGCAAAGACGTGCAGGATTATTTGAAATTGAATTTACAACTTTTCACTTAATATAATAGAAAATTTAATTTGCTAAATATGTTGGTTAAGCTTTACTGTGTTAGTTTAATCTATTGAAGACCGTTGTTCCAAGCAAACATTTTAACTGCAATTACAGTGTTAAGTTCCCTAGACTTTCTAAACTTTAGTTCACACAGCTACTGTCATTTTTCTTCAGTGTTGACCTGTATTAAAATTCGGGGGTGCACAGTGGGCCAAATCCGTACATTCGCAACATCAATTGCCTTTGCCTTTTACAGTGACCACTGCTCTACGCAAAATACACGTTCATAGTTTAATATTTGACAAACGTAGAGGTCCTAACGGGGAAATACACTTCTGAACTTCTGCGCATATATCCAGATGTAATCCAATCAATGCTCATTTATCCAATTTGTTCGAGCATATTTGTCGTTATCAATTTATTATTTGCATTATCAATTTTATTATTAATAAACTGGCTGTGTTTGCCTTTTAAGATTACACGGGCATTACAGTGATTCCGTGTGATTGGCTAGTTCAAGAAACTATTATCTAGTGAATTTGGGTTAAACAAATGCACATGGAGAACAATCTTCATCATAATCGCGGGGTGACAGCGCACAATAAGGTTGATATTGTTCAAAGACTCATCTTAAATGAACTATTGTAGCTTCTTTGCCTGGTTTGTATTCGATCAGTATAATTACCCAACAATCTTCTATATCACAACGACGATAATGTGACTCAAACTCCGGAACTTGCATTCTTCGTACTTTTGCGGCAGTCTCGGAAACATTATTGTGTGAGATACGGTGGCGATACTAATATTCATCGCAAACCATTTGCGCTTTTTCAGTCCACCTGTCGCGTATTTCGAGCAGTTGTTTTACTATTAGACGCAACTCATCCGGGTAAGTAATAATGATATAAGTTCACATTACTTTGCTTTTTCTCTCGGTATCTTTATACTACACTGACGTGTAAGTTGTCCGAGGTGTGTCCAATCGGCATGATGGTCTATTAGGGAAAAATCATTGTCTAATTGCTTTGTGTCCAATACATCTTTGTAATATTTGTATTTACTAGAATCAGAAACTGCAATCGCTTCAATTCCTGCAACTATTCTATTGACGTTATCTTTTGCAAGGGAATTACCGTCTTTGTTTTTTTTCTATAACAACAGTGTCCATATTTAACTTGGCGACCCTTTCCTGGCTTGCACGATAATACTCGCAAACAGATCCACGTGTGATCGACACAGTTGATTATCCAACTTTACTAAAATATCACAGTGTAGGCATGGTCCAGTATCGAAGACAACACCTAACGTATACAAATCTAACACATATTATTCACAATGTTCTGCGTAAGTTAATGTTTTCCAGGGCATATGTCTTTGCATTGATTGCATTCCAACATTTCAATGCCATTTAACCTTTTTATATATTCGGAATCCTAATATCACTGGATGATTTTTTTTTCAGTCGCCAATTTTATCTCCTTTTAGGTATGCACTGGCATTTGATTGCACTCATGTTTGTGACACTCTTGTGCATAAATCCTATGTTTCAGGATTTTTAACTGTGCGAGTAGCCCCATATAATAGCGGTTTGATTTGTTACTGATTTGTGTTTAAGCTGTTAATTGCTCATTAGTTTCTCCTCTCCTCACGCTACAATAATTGTGCATTGGGGTGGGGGTAGGGACTTACGCATGCGTAATAAGCTTGAGTTTGTTGCAATGGTAAAGTCATAGGGGAGTAAATATTTTTGACCTAGATCGAACCGAAACCTCAAACTTATGTTGTCATAATTCAGCCTCAGAAAGAAACTATTCAGCATTAGACGGGGCCGAAAGTTTGACACTTTTATAAATGTCAAGAGGTCTGATCGGTTTTATGTCCTCAACATTTTTGTACATGTCTTCCACTGCACCAGTGTCAGACTGACAACCTTTCTCAGTGGCTAGATTCTTTTCACGTTTAGCCGAATGTTGTCTTGTTTCTATAGTCTTTCTTCTATTCTAGACATTGGCTATAAGCTTTGCTAATGTGGATTATTGGTCACTTGCCGACCTTGCTTTGGTGATTGTTTCTACGTTTAATCCTCTAACGAATTTGATCGATGAACAGATGAGTAGTCTTAGGAGTGGACTAAGGCCCTGGATGGACGAGTGGTCTTAGGAGCTCATATCTTATTTATATCTTCGTGGGTTCGAATCTCGGGTTGGCTGACGCGGGGATGTAATAAAGAGACAATAGTTTCCCTTGTGTCGGTAGGTCTTCCCCCGGATTATTCTGGTTCTTCCTTTACCAGATACGCCTATCATGTGCTGAAAAATTGGGTCGAACTCAAAGCAACAACAACAAAAATGAAAAGATGGTGTTTTCGTTATATTTTAGAATTACTAAAATTAACTAATTACTAATTTTTACATTGCAATTTTGAATGTATGTTTGAGTTAATTTGAATATTACAAGCAATGGCGTGCTGACTTTCATAAACGATAACAACAACAAAACACATACTTGAATGAATTTGACTGTATCTTAAATCCAGTCACAACGGAAATGAACCAACAGTATAAAGAGGCGACACAGTGTTGTTAAATTCTTTGAATATTTAGGATCAACTGAAAAAGCTATTGATCGCGAACTAAGACAAGGTAACGCTGGTGAAATGATATTTTTAACTCAAAATTGAAAGTATTCTAATTTTACCAGTATATGTCAGATTGGCTTTTAAGCCGAGGAGGCCAACTATAGGGATATATAAGAGCTAGGGATCACTTAGCGGGGACATCCAGAGTCCAGCAGATTTACAGAGTATTTGACTTCATAAATATCCAAAATATATTCAAATATTAATTCGTAATTTGGCGAGATATAATACATTTCTTAATAAAGCGTTTATTAGAAAGGCGCTCAAAACATGCATTAATAATGCCAACTATTGATGAAAATTTGGTATTGAATATAAATTTAATAAAGACGAGTTCCAAAAGAGTTTGTGAAAGATCAATAAGAGTTTAATTAGTCATCCGTTTATGGGTTAAAGTTAATCATTTGAGCCTCTTATTAAAATTCATAAAGATGATAAATTCACAAATGCATTAAAATATTTGGAAGAAATTGTGTCTAAATCTGCGCAGAGGCTTACTGGGAAGTAAAGAAGACAAAATGAATCATTTCAAATTAAATCAGCTTGGCGACCTTTGAGTCATTATGAAAATTCTTGTACATTATTTTGTCTAACTTTTGTACTTTATTCATGACTGTAATTTATAGTGATTATCTATCTCTTTATTATGTGTAAGTGCCTTCGGTTCTATTTTAAGATATTAAGAACGCGTGTGTTGATAGTTGCTAGTAGTAATATTAGTGGCAAACATGTTGAAATCAGTCTATAGATGTGTTGAATATTGTGTTAAGGTAATGTGAGAGGAAACATTTGTTAGGATTATTCAGTGGAAACAGAAAGTGCCCTTGTGACTCTAATAATATTCTGGGAATATTGTAAATTATTCAAATTAGTTCCTGACAACGCCAGTTTAGCACTTCAGGACTGGTAGAGTCACAAGTGCACTTCGTTGATTTAAGATTTATACATAATTTTTCATTCTGTGGACTCTGATATAACTTTTTCAAGATTAGTTTGTAATTAACCCATCATGCTGTAATTTTCTCTTAAATTTTCATTTTATAACACTGACTGACAATTAAATTGTTTATTAAATGTTACAAACTTGTTTGTTTTGCATCTTTCTGTTACTTAGCGTATTACCATAGAGAGGTAACAATATATCAGTTCTAAATCTACTAACCAAATGATACTATATAGTTTTCTTTCCCAATAATATGGTTATCATTTCATCCCATAATATTGTAGGTAATTATTATTCCATAATGTTGTACGTTCCTGTGGTCTCCAGGTAACGATTTTGAGAAATGTCTTTCTTATTCATTGTTACTTTAAAAAAAAAAAACTGTTACTATTAACAAAGTGTAAAAGTTTTCATCAGGGATGTTTAAGTTTACACACATTTAATACAAACTTGACTTGTTGCTTTGATCATCAATGCTGCTTATGACCATTAAGAGACTCCCTATCTTGTTTTATTAACTACTGTCAAGGTTGTTCAGTTCTGAAAAAAATCCATTTTATTTTAAACAGTAGCTGTAAAACAACATGCCATTGTCATTTTCTAAGATTTGTATGTGGTATTCTCATCCAGGCGTTAAATATTGATTTAGAGGACAAAGGAAGCCTACAGAGTGAGCGGGGCGTATTCTCACCCGCCACGTGGATAGACAGCGAGAAGACATTGTTCGCTACGTTGATTGGAGCAGTCCACTACGACCTCCAATCGGAATTAAGGTAGAGGGTGTGATTAAAACTTAAATCGGAATTATAGCTCAAACTCGCAGTAAAATTCTCAGTAGACCTAGGTAGATTGATAAGGAAAATGCTACTCCTGGGGAAGCCACTCGTAATTTGGCGGGAAAATGTTGGACAAGATTGAGAGGAGAGAAAAAATTCAAAATGGTCAGTAAATTATTTGCTCGAGTTTTGCAGAACAAACGGTCTCATAATTGTAATTATTGTTATTATGTATATTTAATGACTGGGATTGTTTTAGCATGTAGAAATAACTGGTAGTGTTTCATTATATTGCGTATTTCAGACATGAATTTGAGTTTCGTAAAGAATTGTGTAGATTGTTAGCTCATCAGAATTAATAATGTAATTCGCTGGGAATTTACTCCGTAGTTCCGTACTGCGTTATGTTAGAGGTTACGCATGTTAGAATTGGAGTTTGGAAAATGATCGAAGTATTTAAGATTAGTTACAATAGATGTGTAAAAATTCAAGCATGGATATTTGGATATTTGTATATTTTGTATGAGTTGTAATGTACGAGATGCGTCTGATTATTGTGAGATTGTCAGTATAATGAAATTTTAATCTGTACTGTAGTGAAGCAATTTATTGTTGTATGTATAATAGTAATTGATACCTTGCTTTTTATGTTGTTTTTATTATGTTGTGTTTTAACATACGGAAAATTATGCGTATTTCGGTGCGAAAGAATACCTGACCGGTGAAATTTGATATCCGTTATCTGATGATAGGCTGTGTAGTGTGAGATGTGAGCGCTGAGGAAAATATTGGACCATCCTTGTGTTTTCACAGTAAGCTTTTCGGTGGACAGAAGTTCCGGTTCAAGTTCAGGAGTCTCGAGTCTCTAAGAGGGATTCAGAAGTGAAGCTGGCACAGCAGTTGGAGTCGACGAAGTGTAGTCGACATAGAGAAGAGTGATAGAAGGCGGAGGAAGAAGAAAGTAATCTGAAGGAAGAAATAGAGGAGGAGAAGGAACTTGGAAGGAGTCAGAAAGAAATAGAGGAAATTAGGAAATAGAGAAGAATGCACAGATGAATAGAGCACAAGGACAGGTGGAAATCTCACACTGCAAATCAAGTGATAGGTTATTAAAGGGTCGAGCGGAAAAAGTGTATTTGGGAAATTCAAATCTTTGACCATTTAGTTGTTATTAAATTGTTATTATTGAACTTCTTCCTTTTTGTACCTTTCATCATTTAACCGTCGACATTGCTTGATTGACCAAGGAATTGATACTTATAATGATACTTGCTTGATTGACCAGTGTGACTGTTAGCCAAGTAGAATATTGACGGGAATGTTTTGTATTAGTCCATGGATGTAATCTTTTAGCCGTTAGCTAATTATTTGGTGTTTTATATCCAGGGATTTGGAAGTACACACACACACACACACACACACACACACACACACACACACACACACACACACACATATATATATATATATATATATATATATATATATATATATATATATATATATATATATATATATATATATATATATATATATAATTTGCATTGTATTATTTTTTTAAATTTCATTATATACTAGGGATAATTGTATTCAAGCTCACTGTGCTTATGAATAGAGACACTGATGATGTTTTTGTTTTGGTAAATAGATAATACATAATTAATGTTTATGTGTTTAAATTTAGGATCATTATCAATAGAAGTAGACATATTTATTAAGGCCTGGGTCATGGTTATTATAATTACCTCATAGCTCTACCTAGCCTTCCTGCTGTTTACTACGTTTTGTATTATAATTTTAATGACAGAATCTTCTAAAATGGAAATTTTCATTAAATTCTTAATTTTTTTTAGATACAGCTAATTTTGACCAAGGTTTTATCTAAAGTTTTGATAATCTTGTTTAATGGAAATATATTTATTCCTGCACTATAATTTGAAGCTAAATGTGTTTTTATTGTCGTCAGTATTTCATTTGTATATATTTAATTTATTTATTTAATCAAGTTATTATTCTCTATAAATACAATGCTCAGGTATACTATTCTTGGACAGAAATATTAACTTGGAAGTATAGTTAAATCAGAAATTGATATTTTGAATTGTGATTCATCAAAAGTCACATGTCATTTCATCACGTTTGAGGTCATTGATACAGTACTACATTCGAGACTTCACGCACATCAACACTTTCATCATTGGATGTTATTTATAACACCACTGGAATTTTATTAGAATTTTTTACTTTAGGACTGATGATAATATTTTTAGACTATTTGGTATTAAATTATCAATACTTTAAGTTCTTTTTCAATTTTCATTCTGTATTCTAGGGAAATAAATTATTTGCTGACTTGTACAAAACTTGTTTTTCTCCATCTTTTCTATTAGTTAAGACCACAGAGTCGTAATACAGAAAAAAAGTCCTAAAACACTTACTCCTCTCTCTATTCTCTCCAGTTTAACTAATTTTGTAGAAATGTAATATCACAATATGCCCTATATAAGTTCAGTGAACCATCAGTATTAACCTTTAAAGTGTAACTATCAAAATTTGTTTCAGTCTATGTACAGAAAAAGCATTGCCATTTTGAATAAGACATATTTATTTCCATAAAAAATCTGACATTCCCATATACGAAGGAATTGTAAAATTTGGTTGTAGAACAAGACTAGAATGTGTCACTTGTTTTATGTTTTAAAATTTGGACTGATTTATTTATGTAACATTTGTATCCACGATCGTTTTGGTATGCGAGGTGGCCATGGGCCGGTGACCCTGATGGTATTGAAACTAATCCAAATACTGATGGCCTGCGACAGTGATGCAGGATTTTGATGACAAGCGGCTAGGTCATAGCAGTCGTAAAATTTAGAAAACCAGTAACTTCAAACATCGGCAAGAGGTTTAGGTGGCTAAGGTTTTAAAGTCTAAAGTTTCGAGGTCAAGTCGAATCACACCTGAACTTAATAGTTTAAAGCTTTTGTAAGGGAAAGTAGCTTTACGTACAAGATTTATAGAATGAGTTGATATGCACTCCCTTCCACAATGCCGGATATTCACATGTTATTTTCATAACTGGTGCAAAGTCTATGGAAACTGAGTAATCAGTTTAAACGTTATAGTTCGGGATAATGTCTCATACGAAGATTTTATATAGAATACCTCTGATAAATACGAGTTAAAGCAGTGATTTCATTTTTCAATGCGTATTTATTCATCTTAGTATCCTTTCATCAAGCCTTGTTTAAGGTTTCACAATAAATATTGATTTCTTTAGAGGCTTGCTGCCTCTGAATTAGTTATAAATAAAATGGTAAATATGAAATCCGTAAATAAAAATTTACAAAAATTTATAAATCATGGCATAAATGAAATCCATTAATGATGACAATTTATTTCCAAACAATGGATAAAAATACGGTATACATGAAACCCTTAATGAAGATACAGTCTACATGAGACCCTTAATGAAGATAACAATTTTTTTGCCAAATTAATAAATCAAATGGTATTGATGAATAACCTTGATACACATAATTATTTGCCAAATTGCCAAATTGTCTCACTGCCTGTATCGTTCTTTTCCAGCATATTGATTGCTGTTTAATTCATTTTAATAGACAATGTTGTAATACTACTACAACAACAAAATCATCATCATCAACAACAACTACTACTACATATAAAACTAGCAAACCTTGCAATTCGTTGTGGGAGTAGAAGGACACAAATAATAAATTATCATAAAGAAGAGTAGGAATTACAGTTATAAGAGATGTGGAAGTCTTGGAACGACAAGGATATTGCTAAATATACACTAAATCTAAGACCACGGGCTGTGTCAAGATTTCGGAGGAAAAAGTCCAACCTAATGACTACCACCAATAAGCAGTTGTATAGAGAACTACTATTACAAATTTTATAATATTACTTCTTTCGTATATCTTATTTATTCAATGTACCATTGATTAAGTTCATTTATTTGTTTTCCTTTTCAGGTTTACTAGTCTGTTTGAACTGTATCAACATAGAATGGTCGGCCAAGGTTCAGGTTGTCATTACCATCTGCAAACTGTCTGCCTTATTAATGATCATTGTCATTGGGTTTATTTTCCAGGGAAAAGGTAAGTGATGCAGATGTTCAAGCATCTTCACTACTCAAAAATGGTAGAGCTATTTTGTTCCACATCGACTCTTAGCATTTGTATCTAGGCGAAACAGAATTTTGAGTAAGTGACCTCTTGCAGATGAAAGAGTTAATGTAGGAAGAAGGCGAAATCAATTTACTAATCAGAAGGCTCCTAACGTAACCTGTATATATAGTCAATATGGGGACTTCAGTAATATCAACTTACACTGACTTCAACAAACACCACCAACAGCAACGAAGTAATCTTGTATATGGAAGATGTAGATGAAAGGAACATGCATGTAACGTGTGCTGTTGTCTGCAGAGGCTTCTAAAATTTCTCTAAATTACCTTTCTTAGTTAAATGTAGCACACAATCAGATTGGGTGAGTTTTTTTCAGTTTCAACCATTTACATTCAGTTTCAGTTAAATATAAAACAAGTTGGAAATAAGGATCCTTGGTTAGCGAGCAAACAGTTCTCACTTGAATCTACACATAAGTTGTAGTTCATAATACATATTCAGTGTGCTCCCCTCCTCCTTTTAATTTTATTTCTTCCTGATAGACTCCAGTTTTCTCTCTTTCCCAAATTGTCACGCCTACATTGGATGGTAATTTTGTAGTAAGTTCTAATTTAGATCATACTATCTTGCTGTTTCTTTTCTCTCTCCGTAATTTTGCCCATTTTGATATACTTATGTTTTTCCTTTGTACTAAAATCACGTACCGCCAACAGAGTTTTGTACTGATTACGTGCAGTATAGTTTGATTAATTGTTAGTATGGATTTTATGGACCCAGCAGATTAATAGGCCGGATCTATCACATTCACCTGTCCTTTTAGAGTTTAACGTGGACTAGCATGTCGTTGATGAAGCGTAGTTCTCAATTATATTTCCAATTAAACCGGATCTGGATTATAAATAAATTCAATAATGCCCAGTTTCAAGAGACAGTTTAGGTAGTCTATCAACAAGATGGGACATAAATCTGCCAGAAGATTGGCGAGAGAGACGTTTCCCTTTGTGAGTTAATTAGAAAAAAAAATCCTTTCATTCTATCATTAGAACCAGACTGATTGATATCAATCTGTATTGAGAAATGTCGACAGTCCTCGCTATCATCATTTGAGAGCACGAGCTTAGATATCTCCCTTTTCCTTTTAATACTGCAACTAGCTATCTGATTGTGGTGAGATAACATTCATGTTTTTGTCAGGTCTTGTTGACCACGCTTGCTTGATTTTGTGTTTGCTTATTTGCGTACTTTTACATTTATAATTTAACTGGCAAGGCAGGGTTTATGAAACTGTAAACGACTTGTTTACCTTGCAATAGGACATACGGCACGCAGATGACAGTCCTTTCAAGTGTTTTCGAAGGAAGCATCTGAAAATTGGAGATAAGGGATTTTGTACTTACTGACTATCATTACCCAATTAATAATTCTTGTATTTCATTTCAGTTTGGGGAATAAAGATTTCTTAGTTCCTCGAGAGGATTGTGATTGTTTTAACATTTTAATGGCGCTACATGCAAGCAATTTAGAAGTACTAAGTACACTAAATAGCTTTATAACTAATTTCGTGTGATTTCGTCTCACAAATCATTGTTTGCATTACAAACTGAGAAATCGGATCGATTTAAGACAGTTTAAGGTATTAGAATATTTGAAGTATTGTTTTCGTAAAATCTGATTCGTTTTTTAATGAAGTGACTGAATGAAAGATTCTGGTAGAAATTAAACATGAAATGACTTAGTTCGATCGATCACAGGCTTGTATTGAACAAAATTTACAAATATTCACTAATTTTAGCGATGCTATAATTTTTGGATATTATCTTAAGGTATCTTATTCAATATGTATATCTTTGAGCATGCGTGATTTTCAGCATCGATATGTTCAATATGTTTGTATTTTTCTTAAAGCAGGAAATTCGGAAAACTTTAAAGAATCATTTTCTGGAAGTGACTACAGCGCTGGTGCCATAGCTATATCATTCTACTCTGGTTTCTGGGCATATGGAGGGTGGTATGTAAATTTGAATATATATGTTTCACTCACTCGCACACACACACACACACACACACACACACACACACACACACACACACACACACACACACACACTCTCTCTCTCTCTCTCTCTCTCTTAATGACTTCCTAAAACTATATTTTCTCCTTGACCAACTCCGAAATATTGCATTATGTCCACGAATAGTAAATTACCTATTAGACATTGCTATTTGCCACTGCATTATATGAAACCTCTTCGTCACTTTGATTCTCTAAATCTCCGAACATGTAAAGATATATATATATATATATATATATATATATATATATATATATATATATATATATATATATATATATATATATATATATATATATATATATAGTACTGGATCTGAGTAAAGTAAAATTTTCGTATTTAAAATGTCAGTCCAACTTTCATTTCTTTTGTTATAGTATATATGCGCGGTCTTTTTACTTTTTGCCAATATAAATAATGATTTTTAAAAAGAGGTAAGTGATACATTCGTTTGCCATGTGTATATGTTCACAAGAGTCTTTGAAAAGTCAATATTCTCCACCAGATCTTGTCGTAGTCCCAAAAGGCTCAACAGCCAGCGAATGATTGACTAGTCTGTCAATTACTCTTAAAAGTGCAGCAGTTATTAACATAAGGTTATCTGCTGCTCCATCACAGTTGATGAATAAATCCAGCATATTTTTCCAATTGATTGCATTAACCATACTTTATAAGTGAATGGATTCTGAGCGAAATAATATGCTATACATGCACACATAAATAGTTTACATTTCTCGCACGTATCTGATATACGTAAGTTTTGCAGACAAATTGTCAGTGTTAGTATGTATGTGATACAAGTAAGTTTTAGTAGACAAGTTGTCATTGTTATTAGGTATGTGATACAAATACGTTTTGGCAGACAAATTGTCATTGTTCGTGCATATGCACAATAATGTACCCAGAATTGTTGTATTACAATTTAACCTAACTTTCATATTTGTGTGATTTATGGAATTTTGATCAGTATGTTTTTCATTTATTACATGAAAGACGTCATATAGCATTTCGAAATGTATATGTTCAAACATCGTTAGCTTTGCCGCATGATGAAGTTAATATAACCCTCTTGTCTTTAATTATTCCACAGAAATGAAATAATTCTCTCTAATATAGACTTGTTTTCAAATTTTTAGGAGTTACCTGAATTTCCTAACAGATGAACTCATTGAGCCTCATAAGTAAGTGGATTATTGCCATGCAGGCCTACTCATTTTCACGCTAATGGCTTTAAAATCTTTCTTATTCTCTCAGTTTATTTTATCAAAAGAATATGTAAAATACCCAAGGGGACAAACATATAGACTATTCGCTTTTATAACTTGATTTCAAGCTATTCGCTCTATGAATTGATGAGGATTGTCTGTCCGTCTGACGTCATTGTTAAGCTCAGGTTCTCAGACAGTATTACATTGATTGCTATATTTCATTAAGGTAACGCGTTATGACGAGTACTATACTCTTTTGAGAAACATAAGTCTCTGAGATCTGTATATCATGCTCCAGCGATAAGTATAAAGTTTTTTCTTTACCATCCGGACATAACATGATCTGAGATATTTTCATTAGTACAGAAAAATAAATCGTTTCTCATTTGCTTGGTTTAACTAAATGTAAATATATGTGAACAAAGGAAAGAATTTTATGTAAGCGACTGAGTTTGTCGATTTAAAGATATTTATTTCAGTAGAAGTGAACAATTGCTGTAATTGTTATCAGCGAGATGTATTACTAGCTCTTTATGGCATGCAATTTATATCGTTTACATTACAGAAACTTGCCACGTGCAATAATGATCTCCATGACCATTGTAACGTGTGTGTATTTAGTGGCAAACATCGCTTATTTCTCTGTCCTCACGCCAGCGGAAATGCTAACCTCCTCTGCAGTTGCCGTGGTCAGTGATCACCAACATTTTCACATACTATCTTTGCGTTTATCTCTGTCTTTGACACTACTTAACACAGTTAAAAGCATTTATATGAGCGTCAGATTCACAGATAGACAAATATTACATTGGCCTTGAATCGTCCCTACCATTGGCTATATAAGAAAACAAGGAATACTGAACTTTATTTTTCTAACACTTACAGGCCACATTTATATTGTTCAGCATCTGTTTGCACCGTATAATTTAATATATGTTCACTTTTCTTTTGAGAAACGTTTTGGTGGACAGTGAACCTCTGCAGTATTTTATTAATAGAGCCTGTCTTTTAACTATGCGATTCATAGATACCGTATTTTATTATGTGAGTAATACAACATGTCTTATGAATGAAATTAATAAATTCTGGTTTTTAAATTTAAAATAATAGTCTGTTCTTTTTAACTATGAAATTAATTTCAATTATGTGATTAATAAAGCATATATTTACATTTTAATGCAATTTTATTCTCATGATTATAATAACTGACTGTTTTGTCTAATCCATTTTATCAATTTCAAAGTCCTAGCTTGTTAAAAGAAGTAATCATTTACCATTACACACACTTACCTGAGGTTTAATGTTTTCCGTCAATCGTAGAAATTATACGTATAACGAATAAACTAAAATATTTTTTTCTTCTTTTCAAATTTTTTGTAATGAAGACATAACAGTCATTTTAACACTTGACGAAAGAGATTTTATAATTTATTGGCATAAACATAAGCGTCCACCGCCTCACTGTCTTACAAAAATAGTAATGTTACTTCGAAGAGATTGATGTATCAGGTCAAAGGGAGGTGAAATTGAAGAAGAATACCGGATACCTAAAATAGATTGGATGACATCTACTAGACGTCCTTATTCGATTTGATGTATTTTGTTTAAATTCTTTATATGAACTAAATTTCGGGGCCTGCGAGCAAACAGTTTATGTGGTTTCTGATGCTTAACTTAGTCCATCACATGTGTCTGTTTTGTTAGCCGTATATCGCAATTGATTTTTATCACAAGCATTATGCCCAACATTTAAGGCTATCATGTAGGAAGCATCTATATTAATGAGATAATAATTGATGCTGGCCCCATTTCATTTGTCTGATAGATGAAAATTTTGTTGTAAAATTCATGATCGTTTAGATTTGAAGCCATTCTTCGTCACATTTTACTGGTTATCAAATTTAAGAATAAATTCTCATGATGTGTGTTGCAGACTTTTTTGGACCAGACCATACCAATGGCTGCATGGATTATGCCTATTTTAATAGCTATATCTGTCATGGGCTCCATCAACGGCACAAGTCTCTCTATGTCCAGGTATGAACTAATATCTCAGACAAGTCAGTCAAATTTAGTATCCGATCTACACTATAAAAATCTGAAAGAGTGGCACTAGCTGTCGCGTCCGAATAACTACGACAGGGCAAAACTAATATGCCAGAATTATCTAACACAACAAAAGTACACATTTTGTGTTTTTGGTTTGTTTGATATGCTTCGGATTTCTTAAACGAGACCGAATGAAATCGATTCACTGTTGGAAATTTGAAAACGAAGTTTTGATTGGTTAATCCATAGACATTGAAACATTATTACACATTAGATCGACGTAGCGCCCAGGTCTGCTATTTAGTCAGATTTCGAACTGGTGCCAATTTTCATTTCACAAAGGCATAAAACAACACCAGCCTTCAAATTGAAATGCATGCAGGTTATGGGTAACATCCAATATGTAATGTATGATGAACTTTGTATATCGACTTTCAAATATTCCGCATAATATAAAGCTACTCTCAAAACAGGAGTTAGTATGAAGTACACTACTGGGGAATGTGTTTACCAATCAAATACTTATACGTCTACTGGACTAGAAAAAGTAATGTACATTTAACTCAGCCCGATTTTTACATTATAAATTAGCTGCCACCAAGTAAAAAAATGAAAGAAAATACTATAGGTAGATTTAACAATTTGCACTCCGAAACATGTATGTATGTATGTATGTATGTATGTATGTATGTATGTATGTATGTATGTATGTATGTATGTATGTATGTATGTATGTATGTATGTATGTATGTATGTATGTATGTATGTATGTATGTATGTATGTATGTATGTATGTATGTATGTATGTATGTATGTATGTATGAATATATGTATGTATGTATGTATGTATGTATGTATGTATGTATGTATGTATGTATGTATGTATGTATGTATGTATGTATGTATGTATGTATGTATGTATGTATGTATGTATGTATGTATGTATGTATGTATGTATGTAGCATTTGAAATACATATCGCATTAGAGTTCCGCATCTAAGAGTTTCGCATTTTCTTTTTCAGATTATTCTTTGTTGGAGCTGAAAATAACCATTTACCGTCGTATATATCCATGATAAATATTCGTTTTTTAACGCCGGCACCATCTCTTATTACCATAGTAAGTACATATTTGACTGTTTTGAACTACATTGGTTCCTCAGCACACACACACACACACACACACACACACACACACACACACAGTATAACGCGAAGTTCTGATATAACGCGGGTATAGACAAGAAAACTATAGTTTTTCCTATTGATCCATTATGTTTATGATTACGGTATTTCACTTGGTTTCAGTGCTATGGTCATGAGAAACATATAGTTTATGGCATTATATCAGTAGACTTCCCACTTTTCTTGTTTTGTGGTTAACATATCAGTTAAGCTTGTGATATACCTCAATCAGGAGGCAGCGATTTGTAGTGCACCACCTTTCGCTACAGAGAACAGTTTTTATGTCAATTTCCAATCTCTCTGATATATCCAACCCCCACCAAGCCCCATCCTAAATATAGGTTTTGTGAAGATCAGTGAAGAGCTGTCCCCTTTTTCGTATGGCGTAGGTGAAATACTATGAAAATTTTAGCTGCAAAAAGAACAAAACAAAAGCAAACAAGGCAAAAAAAAAAACACCTTAAAAAAAATCGACTACGGTGCCCACGTTCCATCTCCCCGTATATCGCCACAAGCGAAGGAAAACATGCCTATTTAGAAAAAAGACGATAATTCAATTTATTGTAGTAAGATTTATACCACATGTAATAAATCCAAGCTTTCAAACAACATCAAGTAATTCAAGTTTATCATATTAATGTGGCCTTCGTTATGATCATATTTACATAAAAGGGTCTTTTTTCCCTCACCGATGTTATTCTATATGCAATTATCGATACAATATTTTGATTTCCTTGGTTTTGTTTTGAGCGTCACACAACTATAAAAACAAAGGGACTTGAAAAGGAAATAATGGGATTCAGATTATTTGCAACTCTTATTACCCAAATATATTGACTGCAACAAGAATAACTACTCAACTACTATTCTTCAATAAATCACTTGAACGCCTACATTAGGAGCTAATTCAGATTCATATGCTTTGATGTATTCATCATATGTTTTTGTGGTGAGGTTAATTTACTGAAATTTCTCAAGAGGCATAATTTGGAAGTCGCTAAATGTTACCAAAAATGTTAGAAGTAGATATTCAACGGACATTCACTCTATGTTAAGCTCTAAAACTGTGCCTTTTTACGCCCCCCACCAAATAAAAAAAGCAATGATTCCCAACTAAACCAAAACAATCCCCCACCAAACCAACCAACCAAACAAAAAATAAACAAATAATACCAACAAGAATGCCGAAAATAAAAACGAACATGAGAGTCATGAAAAATCATGAACTATCACAAGCGAGGCCATACGTAAGATTCTGTCCTGGTCGACTTAAAACCAAAACGTCAAAGATTACTGATTATGGTGGTTAAAATGGCCCTTTAAGCATACAGACGATAAGAATGAAATATTATGAAAGAAAATGTCTTATTTGCTCGTTATTCCGGTAGAATTTATGTTGTATTATGTTATTTTCAGTTGATGATGTGCCTGATCATGCAGAGTTTTGAGGAAATATTTTACCTAATAGAACTAATGGGATTTGGGTTTGCCACAGTTCTTACCTGTGTACTAGCTGGACAGGTTTACTTGAGATACAGAGAACCAGATCTACCTAGACCAATCAAGGCAAATGCACTTCCATAATTGTGACAATTTTAAATAGTATAAAATGATCAAAGTTGCTTCCCTATTTCATTATTATTATTATTATTATTATTATTATTATTATTATTATTATTATTATTATTATTATTATTATTATTATTATTATTATTATTATCATCATCATCATCATTATATTATTATTATTATTATTATTATTATTATTATTATTATTATTATTATTATTATTATTATTATTATTATTATTATTATTTACAAGTCATATATAAAGAGGAAGCAATTCATATAATAGAGTGAAGCTAGCTCGAGTTGTCTGTCGTCTTAGACACAAAGTCTAGAGAACAAGTAAGTTTACCGATCACAACATACCTAGTTCATATTGATATGATAATGACACGATTTTGCTTTCTATTTAGCCTCAGCTTTATCTCTAAAAATATATACCTTTATGTTTGTTTTTCTTCATTTCTGGAGGTTTTATTTGTTGAAGCTTCTTTTGCCTAACATTTTACACCTCACTACACGGAGTCGCAACCAATATAAAAGCCACATATTTTTTGCTTTTTTGTTTACTTTAATACCATCCCTTTTACTACATTTTCTATTACCATGAGAACTAATGCTTATATTTTTCTCTTACCCTTGCTCTAGCGATTTTGTTCACTACTAAAGTGTCAGCTTTTTCTCTTTTCTTTTGCTACAACAAGACATTGTGTAACAAGAATGAAACATGTTCTGTCAATTCGTTTCCTAGAGTTGTAGATTATAATGACAGAGGTTCATATATTAATTTACCATAACATTTTTAAATGTCCAGTCGTATATTACAAGCACGTTTTGTTTGCTATCTGCAATAATATGCTTATTTATTAATATACACTTAAACTCACACACTGAACTTACACAAAGCGCACAACGTATGCAGGACAAACCACAATGTATTGATTAACGGGGACAGTGACTCGTGCCTAAATATACTTTTAGGTGACGTAGTAACGCTAACCACATAGGCCTACCTATAAAACAGAGAGCATTTCAAATTTGAATTTTTCGTTATGCCATTCTATGCAGCTTCTTCTAGGATCACAGTAAACATGGAAACGTATCAAATCTTTAATTTTCCATTCCTATTCTTCACATGACAATAAAAGTATACATTATTTCTCTGCTTTTGCTGTAAAGGTATATCTTTTCTTATTCTTTATCGAATCTTCCTATTTGATCAATATAACACTACTAGTTTTTTTTTTCATCCATTACACTGTTTTCAAGTCAGCAAACACTATCATATACTTTCTGAACCTTATCAGATAATAACCAACGCAAATAATGCTCCCTTGCATTACGACACATTGTGGCAGCTTGCATTTAACTTCTTGTACTCCTTCTTTTTTAGGTTCGGCATAGTTCCACAGTTAGTTATATCTTCCATTGCCAATTAATTCGCCTAAACCATATTTCTGTCTTATTTTACCTGGTTACTGACCCAAACCATATTTCTGTGTTTTGTTACCTGTATAGGCCCGAACCATATTCCTATCTTTTTTTAACCTGTTTATTGGCCCAAATCAAAGATACATCTAATTCGTACATTCATTTACATATTTCCAAGTTAATCACAATCAATAGAAATTGACCCGGGAGAATACTATAGCGTTCCACGGAAGTAAACGAATCGTCTAGACCTTATTCGCACCATTTTCTGGCAGCGCGAAGTAGGAAAAGTACATCGATATCTTTTCATCTTTTAGCAGGACTAATATATTCATAGAGACTCAACTCGTAATTTGAGAAAGACATTCAAATCGACTCAGTTTGTAATATGACAAAGACACTCATAGACTCAGCTAGTAATATGACAAAGACACTCATATCGACTCAGCTTGTAATATGACAAAGACACTCATGTCGACTCAGCTGGTAATATGAAAAAGACATTTATATAGACTCAACTCGTGATATGACAAAAACACTCATATCGACTCAGTTCGTAATATGACAAAGACATTCATATAGACTTAACTCGTAATATGACAAAGACACTCATATCAACTCAGTTTGTAATATGACGAAGACATTCATATAGACTTAACTCGTAATATGACAAAGACACTCATATCGACTCAGCTGGTAATATGAAAAAGACATTCATATAGACTTAACTCGTAATATGACAAAGACACTCATATCGACTCAGCTGGTAATATGAAAAAGACATTCATATAGACTCAACTCGTAATATGACAAAAACACTCATATCGACTCAGCTCGTAATATGACCAAGATATTCATATAGACTTAACACGTAATATGACAAAGACACTCATATCAACTCAGCTCGTAATATGACAAAGACATTCATATAGACTCAACTCGTAATATGACAAAGACACTCATATCAACTCAGCTCGTAATATGACGAAGACATTAATATAGACTTAACTCGTAATATGACAAAGACACTCATGTCGACTCAGCCTGTAATATGAAAAAGACACTCATATAGACTCAACTAGTAATATGACAAAAACACTCATATCGACTCAGCTCGTAATATGACAAAGACATTCATATAAACTTAACTCGTAATTTGACAAAGACACTCATATCAACTCAGCTCGTAATATGACAGACATTCATATAGACTCAACTCATAATATGACAAAGACACTCATATCAACTCAGCTCGTAATATGACGAATACATTCATATAGACTTAACTCGTAATATGACAAAGACACTCATGTCGACTCAGCTCGTTATATGACAAAGACATTCATATAGACTCAATCGTAATATGACAAAGACACTAATATCGACTCAGTGCGTAATATGACAAAGACACTCATGTCGACTCAGCTCGTAATATGACAAAGACATTCATATAGACTCGGCTCGTAGTATGACAAAGACACTCATATCGACTCAGCTCGTAATATGACAAATACATACATGCCTATTCGCAAAATAACAAGGAAAAATACATTTATATCAACTTACTTCGTAATTGGACAAATACATTCATGTTGTATATCTTCTTACAGGACAAAACAATGATATGGACTCGGCTCAAAATATGACAAAAGCATCGATATTAAAACACCTCGTAATAGGACAAAAACACATTAATCTCGATTACCTCGTAATAGGACAATGACAATCATAACAAGTCAGCCCGTAGCAGGACAAATATATTTATATCGAATCACCTAGTAATTGGACAAATAGATTCCTATCGACTTGCCTTGCAATAGTACAAAGGCATTTTTATCAATTCAGCTCATAAAAAGAACAAGATTCATATCGACCTGGCAACTTTCGCGCGTTATATATATATATATATATATATATATATATATATATATATATATATATATATATATATATATATATATATATATATATATATATATATATATATATATATAAACACACACATCTGAGTTAAGTCAAACTTGCACAAGCGTTTAAAACAAAGCAACCACAACCAGTCATTCAACCTCCAAAAAGCATCAAACTAAAATTAAAGAAAATAAAACTCCAAAATAAATTCCTTTTGATAAGTCACCATATGTAAACTGCTTGCTACTCGATTTCCACATAAACACTCTAGCAGACTTTAGACCAGTTTGTAAACATTATATTTTTGATTGTTTATGTCTCTCTGTGTGTTTGATTTGGATTAATAATGTAACTTTAACAATGTTTCAGTCACATCGCTGCGATGTCTGCAGTGTGGAAGTTTATAGTAATGTCTAGCACTGGGGCATCATACCGCGGACATGTAGCATGATGTCCCACCCAGTCACATTATACTGACACAAGGCTGACCAGTCCAAATACTAACCTCTTAATGCTGATCGCCTAGCGAGACAACTGTTAGTACCATTTTAATAATTCTTTGACATGACTCGGCAAGGGTTCTAACCTCAACTTGCCGCATCCAAATTGGACGTTGTAACCATTAGGCCAACGGAGCTGTCTTCTTATATCAGGGTTTTAGCTCTCATATTTATAACAGTTTTATCAGGATAATGTGACTGGGTTGGACATCATGCTACATGTTTGCGGCATGATGCCCCAGTGCTAGACATCACTATCAACTGCCACACTGCAGACATAGTATTACTGAAAAATTGTTAAAGCTACGTTAAAAAAAATCACATTACATCACACATCCTTTGGTTGCCATATTGCGCTCTATATTTAGAATGATTTGCAGGCTATACCACTTTTTAATCACTCTATTCGTAAATTAGATAAATCATGCATCTTCTAACCGTAAAATTAGAGACAAACTGAGGCATTTGTCTGAAAATATAATGTGCTGCGTTATTTTTTGAGCCATTCCAAATGACAGTCTGACATCATATCCTGTAACGACTGAAAGTTGTTTCAAGTGGTTAAGAAGCGGATCACATAATAAATAATAAATGCTTGTTTCTTTCTTCCCCAGTTACCTATTATACTTCCCATTGTGCTGTTAATAGTAAGTCTTGCCATCTTGGTTCTCACTGTATACCAGAAACCTAAGGAGAGTGGTCTAGGACTCCTTATGGTGGCCTCTGGCGCTCCGCTTTATGTCTTAGGTGTCTACTGGGAGAGGAAACCTACCATATTCAGAAAATATCTCGGTAAGGAAGTGGCATGTTTTATCCATGTTTGTATGTTATACGTAGGCTATTTCTTTTTATAATATTGCAACACAATTTGTTTAGCTAGTCAAAGCGCTTACGACTTTCCTGGATTTGATTCTCGAAAGAAATTACAAAACAGATACAAATAAAACAAGCAATAATCTCAAAAGAAAGCCTGATGTATTAACCCTTTGCATCGTTGAGACTTGCATTATATCAACAAGTATGCTCTATCGATGACAGAGAAGTGAAATAACAACATAGAAGAGAAACTCTATAGGGCACGATACCAAAAGCAAACATCTTCGTTCCTTCAGTAAAATTCCCGTTTTGAAAACGGATATTAACCCAAGTGAGAAACTAGAATGGAACGAAACTTACTATCTGAATATGGATGAGTGATTAATATATACGATGGAGATTTTACAATTACACAAGTTCAAAATTACAATCGTATCGTTTACGTGTTACAGCACTTTACCAATTCATTTTTGTATAAAATAACATTGTCTAGTACCGACAACTGTAGTTTTGGTCAATATTTACATTTACCAGAAACAATTCTACATTTGTTTTGGAAATGCAATATGATAAGCAAGCTGTGGATAGATTTTTTATACTGGATTTGGAATAAGAGACCATAGTTATGCTGCAAATGCAGATACCGTTTTTTTGCGAGATGCAAATGCAGATGGAATATATCAGTAACCATTGTATTCTTTGCTTTCTTCTAGCCAAGTATTACATCTATATATGTAAAATGATAAAAAATATGCGTGGATAAAAGGGTTTTAAAGTTGCCCTAAAAACAGCCATAAATTTGAAAAAATATATTGCAATGAAAACTGAAAAGAATGAAACATTTATGTTGATTTGGGAACAGTAGGAACCATTATTCCACTGGTAACTAAGAAACATTTGTTTCATAATTGAATTGTACGTTTTATAGCATGCTGCACAATATAGCGCATAATGTGCTTGTAATGTATCATGTCATGCTTGTTCAGCTGAATTGATCTGAAAATTCTTCTGTCCCTGTTGTTTCTTTTGTCTTTCATCTTACAGTGGCGTAAGGGTATTGTCTAGAACTCTTATACTACCAAGTATTAAATGTATCATATATCTTATGTCAATAGCAAACAATAGCACATGAAAGAGAAGTAAACAAAAATAAAAACAAATTCCATCGCAGAAGTTTCCACCTCAGACTAAATGTTTCTGGACCAACAATCAGTTTGGTAGAAAACAATCTCCACATTCAGAGCAAGTCAAAAACAACTAAAACGCACCAGTATCGTCTCTTATCCAGCTATCACACAAAACATTGCATTCGGAACATCCCGTACAGCCAGGCACTAAGGAGACACTGAATTTGCTACGACGATGAAACGTTTCAATAATATTTAAAGAGTTGTCTGAACATTTAATAAACTGTGGCTACGACAAAATACATATAAAAGGACAAGGTTCATCCGGAAACATTTATTCTAACCTACCACTGAGACAACCCATAAGTAGGTTAAATAATCCAGAAACACTGGTCCATCGCGGAATCGTGCGGCACACTTAAGTTAACCTCACGAATCCAAACCCGACGCATGTGGTCCTTGCTAGATTCATCGCACTTAAAAAAACTATCTTCACCATGTGATTTGAATATATAGATGGAAACGTATGATGCTTATTTTGTTGCAGAGTCATGCTCAGACTTACACATAAACTCGTGCATTTCCTTGCTGAATGTCAGCCATTAACATGACATCTCGTAGCATTCGTAAAGATGTTTTCATTGAAGATGTTTTAGAAAAAAAATAACTTAAAATTGGCAACAATCTCTCAAAGCTAAATAGTTGTGCATATTCGTTTATAGACTGGAAATAACATCCTGTACAAATTGGTAAATTTATAAAACTGACGTACATTGCCAGGACATGATTATAAAGGCTGTGTCTTCAACGTGAAGGAAGTACGTCTTCCTCTTTTGGAAATATTTCGAAATAGATTATTAGACCGAATTATTCCAGATAATTTGAATATGAAAATCTAGACAAAAACACAAGGTATCTCATCTAGCAGGGTTAGATAGTTGATATAGTATATATTACTTTAAAGTTCTCATGGTTACGTACGAAATATGCTATATTAAAGGTTTGCATTACAGATATTATAGTTGATGTAAGAAAATATAAATATTAATGGAATTATGCAATGACAGTATTTATACTTTATTTTATCATTAAAATTTAAACATTAGTAAATTTTCTCAAAACTTTGCGAATCTGTATATATTTTCATAAATTCCAATATACCCAAGTTTTAAATGAAACTAATCTGATGAAGACCTAGAAACAAATAATACATGTATCTGGCACTTTTATATCAATATTTAGCCATGGCTCATCCGTCTACATGTAAGTCCTATGTATCCGATTTAAATACTATAAGTCACTCACGTCTTACAAAGTGGTAAAGTAACATGGTATATTCTAAATATTTTACATACAGTCGGTGTGGTAAATCGTAAGCGCATAAGCGGACATTAAATCTCGTGTATATTGGATATTAGAACTATGATATTGATTCAGTCATTACTATACTATTGGATAGTACGTAGCATGTTATATGTTTTTTACTGTTTCATAATTTTTGCATTTGATGAAAAGATGTTATTCTTTATTTACGCATTTTATAAACTGTTTATACAAATATTATAATTCAATCATTGTTTTGTTTACAGGTAGATTTACAATACTTATCCAGAAACTTCTATATGCATGCCCGCAAGAAGACGAAAAAGCGTGGATATGAGTTTTTGGTCTGATACAGTTGCATTAGCAACGTCAATTAGTCTCTAAACTGCTATAGTACCTCTGCGGACACTCCATTTGAAGAAATATTTTGTACAATTTTATCGTGTCAGATTTTGGATCGGATGAAGGACCAACCTATGTCATATCATTTTTCAATAAAAAATGATGACCATTATTAAGAGACTGTTATCGGATAACCTGATGGGAACAAAATGTGATTCTGATCTCTGGGATACATTTTTTACGACCCTGTAGTTTAATCTTGCACATGTTAAGGAATGAATTTTGTATAAATCTTTTTATTTCATGTTTATTTCATTAAATGTAATTATTAAGAATATATTAACATCAGTCTAATATGTTATTAAAACATCGTGTTTAATTGATTCGTAAATGTGATTCATGTGAGCACGTGCTGTGTATGAAGGCAAAATCATTACAAGTAAACATTCAGGAATAGCTATGAAAACGATTGGCTGATACTTGGTCAGGCTTTCCTAATGTCCAGATGTATTGTGAACTTACATGCGTCCTCCGTGCGCGTGTAATTCAAACAACGTATTGGCTTCGTTTATATGATGAAGTATTTTGTAGACGTTCAGAGTCGTAGTCATTTACAGTCAGAATCGGAGTTTATTGTAACATCTTAGAGTTATACTACTTACCTTAATAAAGGTGTTTTTGTGCTAGAAGAAGTCTGTTCGTATGTCTACGTAGAACAACATGTATTTTGTTAGAGGGCTAATTTTACTTGTTTTTCTGAGTAATTGTTTTCCTGGAGTACAACATTACTGATTTAGAAAAAGACATTTTCCGAAAATATTCTAAATTGGAGCGGAACGATACAAACTGTGCTTTACTGTGTAAATTCTGGATTTTTCGTTTAGCCTTCCTCATCAGCCGCCATTTTGGACTGGAACTAAACATCGGACTGTGTTTATTTATAACTTTTTACAGGACTTGTTTATCTTTAGAACAAACAATTTGAATCATTTCCGTAAATCGTAAGTCTTGTTTAACATAATTACATTTTTTCCATTTTTATAGGAAAATAAATAATTTTTGTTAAAATTTACAAAGCTTGTTGTCTTCACTCTTTCTTTGTTACTTTGAACGAGCCGATACGTAACAACATTCATACCATGAGTCAAAAAGACGATTGGAGCAATTTAATCTTCTTTTGAGTATCATGTTGTCTTTGTTCGGTCAATTCATAAAGTACACCATCACCCCTACCTAAATTTTAATGTCATCCACAGAGCTTTTGAGTACTCGCCTGTACAGGTAAACAATAAATGCGTGCCATAACCAGTGGATCCTAGTTCGAATTTACGTTGAGAACGTATTAAAATTATCTAACCTACATAATTATATTTATTTTTGTATTTAAAATTGTGATATTATCAAGCACTTTCAAGATTATACTTTCTGCTCTGATTGGTGTATGATTTTAATTTGGATCATATACAACATAAAATTCAGAGAAATATTTATGGTAATTCTTGCCCTGTGAAAATAAAATTTAGATGGAGAAATTAAGAAACATAATCTATTTAAACAAAACGACTAAGCTTTCTTACATGAACTGTTTAACGTCATGCAGTGTATTGGTCTCTTTATATTTTAGTTATCAATGAATACAAATTCTGTGAGCATGTGATAAGGACACTATTGTTTGAATATAGTTCCGCGTTTGTTTTGTTCTCCCATCCGATTTAAGAAATGATAAGCAGTAATAAGAAAAAGATGCACAGAACTTGATTTATAATTATTTCAAACCTTTGTATGCACATGGGGTCTCTAAAAACGTTAACTTATACGGATTTCACTGCAAACGGAAGTTTGTAAGTGTAAAAGACGACCATTCTACCCAGTCATTTTCAGCTCGTGGACAAGTCCATTTTCAAAGGCTACATAAGTATGACATGGAAGGAAAATACAATAGGTCGTCTGCTTCCGCTGCCAAATAAAGCAAACAACTACAAATTTGCCTCTCCTGTGTATCTAACAAGAGGTGTGTGGAAAGAGACTATAAACTCTCAACATGATTTTAATTTGTAGAATTATCCGGCAGTTACCAAATAGAATGAACGCCCTGTTCGTATGGAAAGTCCGTTAAGCTTGAAACGCGCAGAGAATTTTAGTGTTAAGCTAACCCTGGTCAAGGTCAGTTTTTAATTATAAATTGATGAATGAATTTTCTACTTTCTGTTCACTTTGTATACATTAAAGATTTCAGTTGTTGAAATGGGTAGCGGCTACAAACAAACGGGAGGTATATTAAGAATATAGCGTACTTTATGCATACAAAGATCTTTAAGTGGTAATAAAAAGGAACAAATATGAGCATTGCATGGAAATCCTGTATAGGTTAATATAAATATATAAAGATACATGTGGTAAATTGGTGGCGTTCAAACACACCAACCTCTTCCACTACGGTTCGTTGTTAGGAATGACCTCCCGCGGTGTAATTTACCCAGTTGGGATAGATAGAAAGAAGAACGCAGATCTCTGAACAAGTATGTTGAAGAAATAAACACAACAAGCCCCCTTTCAATGAACAAGTATAATATTTAATCAGTTTAACAACAGAATTTAAAATGAAAGAAATCAATTACTTGGTTATAAAAGAAGGAAAAATGTACTAACATGTACTCAAATGAAAGAAAAAAAAAACAATAAAAATTTTCTTTACTGTTACAATTACTGGTCATTGACAGAATTAATTCAATTCGTCACTGCCTACGATATGTGATCTTTGAGTGAAATGATGAGTGACATCATCACCTATCTTATCCAGACATCGAATGTTCCACTCTTCCATGCTCTACCAACCTTTGTCTAGTTGTCTGGACTTGGACTCTTGTCAGTCGAACCTTGATTTGTAGATCGGCTCAGAATTTTCTCTGGAACATGGAATTGGTATAGGAATTTTCAGGGAATCTTAGGAACTTCGGAATCTCAGGAGGCATTTAGGAAAGCTGTTTCCTTTTGCCGTGTCTTATTCGTTTCCAACGAACCTCAAATGTAGATTTAGTCTACTTTCTGAAACAACTCTCACGCTTTATTGCAATCACGAGATACGTCTCTCACGTTTCCCGGGGTCGACCTCCTACTTATCACAAAAAAGATTGAAGACTGAAGAATTTCTCCAAAGCAAAACCCTTAATTACTTACAGAGTTATGCCCATAAATTACTATGAACCAATCAGAATAGACTGTTTCCTAGATCTTCTCTGTAGAAATTTGATTGCCAAGACATCTAATCATGCCGTAATTAATGTTCCTTTGAACAATCACTTATTGCCAAGCTTTCCCCTTTAACCGGTTGATTTTGGGAAAGGGTCTAATGTCATACCATTGTACCATAGCATATGACTCGGTCAAGTTTTGTCGCGTGGAACTAATTCCCTTTAAAGTTCAGAGGTGAAATGAAAATAATCAAATAACTCTCTCTAGCCATTTCTACTTTAATTAAGTTGACTTTGATACAATTCATTCAACCAATGCTTCTAAGAATTTTCAAAATTCGACACATCGTAATACCATTGTATCCGGCAATCGTGTGTTGAATAGGATCAAAGATTTACAAAAAGGAAATTTAACAGGAGGTCGCCATTTTAAAACGTATGTTTTAGTAGCGTAACATTGTCTGTTCTGTGAGTTAGTCTGCACTCGAACCGAATGCCGTATCTTGTTTTGCCTGATAAATATATTAACATAAAAACACTTTAGAATTGTTGTATCATAACACGGGTGCCTTACGAAGAAATTAAATCGTCGATCCCCAATAACTTTCGCTATCTCTGTGTGGAGGGTCCACAACCTACTAAGAGTTATCACACGTGCTAGGATGCAACATAAATGACATAAAATAAAAATCAAATCGTTGATAAAGTTAACTTTTCTAAAACTTGCCAACTATTCTCCTTATAAAGTAAACCATCTCTCCTCAACGTATCTATGTTCTCCTATTATAAACAAAACTACATGCACACAATGTAGGATGAAAAAAAAGTGTGTAAATAACTTACATAGACAACCTTACAATCTTAAAATTTATATTGAGATAAAATAGTTAATAGTGTGTAATATAATTTACTGATTAAAACATACTTGTGTGCATGATAATTTTAAGTTTCTACTCTGTTCGTGTATTGTAAGTTTTATTTGTGATGTATATTGATGCCAATGTGTAAAATAGATGCTTAATTTGTGAACCATCGTTTTTGTATGTCGTTAGTATTAATTACAATTCTCATCTAGATTCGGCTCAGTGAAACTATAGAGTCATCCGTGCATGAAAAACAGACAACGACGAAGCATTATTTTTGGGACAAACCAACATTAAATAAATTTTCAAACTTTTGAGATAAAGCAATCAGGGGTTTAATACCTCGTAACTAAGAAACAAATACACACAACAAATTCCGAATGGTTCTCAACCCATATTCAAGACATGTTTATGTTGACATATTATTCTCAATTTCTATCTTTTTGTTTTCTTCAAATTATTGACTGAACGTGCTTTTCTATATACTAATTTGCAAAACAAAGAACCACAAACTGCGTCGTAACTGCCAAATGCGTCATTGTTGAGCTGATAGTGCCGGTGACCATAATATTGAATCCATCCAAGTTTTATTGAAATTTCGGAAAAGAAATAAATATAACTCCTCCACTTAGACAATCTGGATACTGACTGTTAAAATTGCAAATCATTAACTGTCTCCTTTCACCATCATCCTTAAGAAAATGAACGAGCCATTGAAACTTTTATAAATATATTTACGATAACCAATTTATTATCCCGACAGTCGGAATGTGGCCACAATCATTGCTTTCGGTTCAGTATTGACGAATATGGTCACAGTTGATTTTAATTTTGTTAAAAAGTTTTAATTTATATTTTATAAATTCATTTATTTCACTTTCATGAGTTAATATTGTCACTTTTGAAAAAATTGAATGTTCCTTATTTCATCAAGTTCATTTCTAGAGCACGTGTAGTTGCTATTTGAATATGAACCAGGAAATGCATTATTTTCGGTATAAACCGGGCAATACATTATTTTCGGTATGAACCGGACAATGCATTATTTTTGGTATGAACCGGGCAATGCATTATTTTCGGTATGAACCAGGCAATGCATTATTTTCGGCATGAACCGGGCAATGCATTATTTTCGGTATGAACCGGGCAATGCATTATTTTCGGTATGAACCAGGTAATGCATTATTTTCGGTATGAACCGGGCAATGCATTATTTTCGGTATGAACCAGGCAATGCATTTTTTTCCAATATAAACCAGGCAATGATTTGTTTTCAATCTGAACCAGGCAATGCATTATTTTCGGTATGAACCAGGCAATGCATTTTTTTTCAATATGAACCAGGCAATGATTTGTTTTCAATATGATCTAGGCAATTCATTGTTTTCAGTATGAACCATTAAATGCATTGTTTTCAGTATGAACCAGGCAATGCATTGTTTTCAATATGAACCAGGCAATTCATTATTTTCAATATAAACAGGCAATGCATTGTTTTTCAATATGTACCAGACATTTCATTGATTTCAATATGAACCAGGCAATGCATTGTTTTCAAAATATCACATATAAAACTAGTCATAGTGTTCGAAAACTGTCCAGAGGAATGTCAACATTATCTAATAACTTTACCATGTACGTATGCTGCCTTCAAAAGTACTTAATAACTATAGAGAGGAAATTTTGTGCAATGCATTTGAAATATCAATCCCAAAGTCGTGTAAAAAAAAACAATTATATAACTTTGTTGGGATGAATATAACGTTATAGGAACTTGTAAATCCATCATATTTTCCTGCAAATGGCATAGGTCCATACGACTTTAGCTGGTCTACAAAACTATTTTCACTATAACAAAAGTCTAAAATTGTATAATGTTATTATTCGTGTAGATAACGCCAATTTTACAGGCGTGTAGATGATGAAGATAGTAATGATTTAATATTCATTCAGGTCAGAGACCATAAGAAGAAAATAATAAGAAAGAAAATCAATGGCTTATTCAGTTCTTTGTTAAGTAGTTAACATTTATAAAAAACGAAACATTGCTAGAAATATAGTTAGAAGTCTTGATAGTGCGATGTATAAAACGTTTAGCTTAAACGTTTGTATTTATGACGAGAATACGTTATTTATTAATTCACCCATACGATCTCTATCACTAGCATTAGTTTGCAGAATAGTTTTCCAAAGGAAATAATCTACCGATTTATTTCCAAACCTGAAATAATCCTAAATGTCTGCAGGAAGTCGAGATTAAGCATCTGGAAATCTATAGCAATTAATTTGTAGTTTACATGCCTCATATTCCTTGTTAAAATGATTTAGTTCTACTGTACATGCAACTTCATGGCCGAAATTCAAATTTCTTCATTAACATTGTATACTATAAATGAAAAATGTTATTTGTTAAAAGAATAACAACTTTCTTGTGGTGAGATTTGTGTTGAAACAATGATTCGATTTAGATATAAACTGTGGAAACATTATCAAAATGAATTAAAATCAAATTTTCCTTGCCGATACTTCTTAATCTGTAGTGGAATCTTTTAATCCTATTAATTTTTAATGGTCAACATATTCATTGAGACGGTTGGATCTAGGATATTTTTGTATCATGTTTAATCGCTTTAAAATCGATGGATCAGAAACTTGAAAGGGAGAAAATTCATTATAACGTACGGCTGAAAATTTAGATGAAAGAATATTTGTTATTCTTTGTAATATAAACCACTTTAACATAAAGAAAACTTCCTTCTATGTTATATATTTAGTTGACAGTAAGTGATCATAAATAATTTTGTATGCATAACAATAGAATATAATTATATAATATTTTTAATTAGGTTTGTCACCTTTTAAAGAAATAAAATCTCGACAGATTATCCCTTGAGAAAATAAAATGTGAAATGTTTACATTCATATGCATAAATTATAAACATTCCCAGGTATTCTGCCTTAGTGTGTCATTGGAAAGACAATTATCTCCCATTTCACAGCATGATATAGTCATGTTTTGCTAAAAGTGCCGTTACAACCCAATAAACTACCTACTTCTGTTGCAAGTAGCGTAAATAAAAACAAACTCGAACTCATTGTCCTTTGACATTAGGGGCCATAACTTTTTTGCATCATATAAAAATGTTCTTTGCTTGGAGTTCACTACAGGAATTTATTAAATCACTACAAGATCCTAATATGCCAAGGAACTTGGCCTATTAACCATCGTCCGTTACCGCATATAGGTTATTCCAATGAGCCGCTGACCAAGTTGATTGCGTGCTACTGTCGTAGGTTGTTTGACCGTCTAAGTGCTAATACTTGCTAAACTTCATTATATAAAATCTAAAATGTTATTTTACTCTGTTGCTTTTTAGTTTGGTTCAAAATTGGGAGAAATGTTAAGAATAGTAAACACACAACACTGCTGCTGACGTACAATTACGATTAAGATTTAACTTGCCATTTAGCACACTTCATTTACAATTTCTGATTACTAGGATTACACAAAGAAATACAGAGTACACCATAGTTCATTCCTTGTGGAACAAGTTTGACATTTAGTGAATTTCTTTCACCACCTAATCTCCAACATATCCGAGTAAACATGATATCTGTGGTATGCAACTATGATGCTATTCCGTATAAATCTTTGAAAAAACGAAATTGTTTGGATGAACTGATAATAGCAGTCTTTACATAATCATTTAAATTTAATTCCTTTCTATATGCCAGTCTCATTTGCTATGATGTCATTACAATTAATTAAGCCAATGAGATATTACAGCATCATATTATACTTCTTAAGAGAATAATAATTTATATTTTTTGTCTCATTATCTTGGATGTTTACTATCAAATAATGTAAGCTACTTGCATTGGACAAAAGGTGTCATTAAGACCAAAACGAAAGTACGTTTTGTTTTGTTCTGCCCTTTCGAACAGAATGACAAAACAATTCGGTTTGATTCAACAGGTTCAAGAAAAGACATTGAAACAAAAAGATGCAGTAATTGGGTTCAAAGGGAATTATTTTCGAAAAAGATACAACATAAACAATGTTGCATTTTGGATATGTTGTATCCATGCCAGTATCTAGACTAAGTAAGATAGTTTTGTCGTACTTGCGCTTACAGTAAACACACTGGATTTCGTCTTTTACACAGAACAATGAAAGACAGATCTACATAACTTAATTTAGTTTTTATAATGAGTACTACGCAAGAAAAAAAAAACACTGCGAATTTGTAATATTTAAGAATGTTAAATGTATTTATAACTAAGTAGTTTATACTTTTAAATACAATAAGAGATTTGATCAGTTCTTATGTATATCTATTTTGTAACTCTTGGTACATGACTGTGTCTATTATTTGTAATTTTTATTCATGGTTAAGATGTTACATTGTTATGTTTTATACACTGGAATAAAAAATTATATTTTTATTTATTAAGAGTGTACATTACGTAGGATCTATAAATAGTGTTTACGACCATTAATACTATAAATAGTGTTTACGACCATTAATACTAATCTTAATAATATGACCTGTCTACGAGTTTGAGGTTGTTTCCTATTTGACAGGTACGTCAGGTGGGGTCTTAGAAAAATTAAGTTATTTCTCTTAGGATGGACTAGGTTACATGAATAAGTATTCTGATATATCTGCTTTGATCGGAAGGTCTGTCTCGAGGGGTATATTGCGGCATATAGCCGTAATAGACCCTTGAAGGTGTATATAAGGAGAGAACTGAGTGATCAGATTCATTCTTATTTCATATGTAGGAATCAATCTGTAGATGAGTTTGATATCGTGTTTAGATAATTTAAGGAGTCATTTATTAGGATTATTAATTGGAACTACAACGTTTGCATTGGATGAAATATTATTCTGGGACTATTGTGAATTATTCAAAGGATTCGGGACAATTCCAATGTGATACATACATTCGAGGATCTGGAATTCTTTCGGAACATTGATTCTTTGGGACTTGAATAGACCTTTGCAGGTTTATTTTGAATTATATTCATAATACTGAATTTCGTCTTCTATTTTCATGTTATAACTTTGATAAATAAATTATTTGTTAAGTTTACGAAAACTTATTGGTTTTTCTTCTTTTTATTGCTTGGTGTATAATAATAATAATAATAATAATAATAATAATAATAATAATAATAATAATAATAATACTACTACTACTACTACTACTACTACTACTACTACTAATAATAATAATAATAATAATAATAGTAGTAGTAGTAGTAGTAGTAGTAATAGTAGAGCATACTACAGTTATTGTGTGCATACTGGAAGAATTCAATTGTGAAATATATAGCTTTTATTTGTTTAAAGGCTAGAATCATCATATTTAGTAACCATTTGTTTCTTGAGTAGACATCTACTATAAGCAATAATTTGTCATGGCTGAATAACTTTTTTAAAAATATTAATCGCATGCAAACTTTTTGACCATATAGTCGTCACTCTAATATGTTTACTTCACCATTGGACTACAACTGCTCTGTGAAACAGGACACGTACAGCTAGTTCGCGTCTTTGACTTTAATGGAATCATGATAACATAATTGGATAAATACTTAGCATGTCTGTACAAGACCTACAAATTCAGACATACTTGGCAGCAACTTAATTCGTTTATTCAAAAAAAATACATTCAACTATGGTAAGGCATATCATTATGTACCTGGTTTGGTTAATCGTCTTAAATATATAAAATTGCTAGCTTTGATGGCATGACCTTCTAGAATTCACTCTTCTTAAAAGTGTAAATATCTATCTTATGACGATTAGAAATCTACATCCAAATGAGGAAATCCGATTCTGTTTGATTGGACATCTGCATAGAAATAAGGAAATTCTATTCTGTTTGATATCAAATTATATACACTATTGATAAGGGAAAACAGTTATCAGCAGTTTTGTGTTCCGGAAATAGGTAATGGCTATCAAAACGTTTCATGCTTTCCTTAAAGTTAAAAAAAATATGTGTAAACTTTGTTCAGAAACATTGATTAAAAGATCAGTAATGCAGTTTTACACTTTTGGGGATTCTCTGGAGCTTTTGGCAAATATTTTGCATATTTTTCATATTAAAAATATGTAGTATTTTGATACAGTCATGATTTGTTGATTCATTTTTATCAGTTTTCTTCCTTTCATTTAATGACTGACAAAAATTGGCTGAATTGATTTGTTTCTTTGGTTAACATTTTTTTCCTATTATTTATGCATTCATTAATTTAAGGACGAATCCATTTAATTAATTCATTCGATCTTCATTTTTAAGAGGATCATTTATTTACCCATTCATTTATTTATTCATTCTTTTATTTATCCACTCAGTAGTCTATTAAAAAACTGTAACGAGAAAAAGGTATGCATAGAAGGAATTAATCGTAGTTTTTCATCATCAAAGTAACAATTGTTAACAGTTTTTCTCATACAAGAAAATAGAAAATTAACGCTTACATGAAAAATAGGATCCCATAAAAAATGGAAATACATAGTCTTCCTTAAAATAAGATATATGCATTCGTGTCTAATTTCTTTCTCAAGTGTAAAGGAACTTAATTAGTATAACCCTTCATGGTCGCAGATGATTTAAATTACTGACAAATCAATGCTGTTTTAAGAAGAAAAACAAGATTCATCCATCAGTATTTACCAGTCATTTGTGTCACAGTAGAAAATTAAAACATCCGTTGTAAACATTTACAACTGAAATGAAAATTTGATTCGTATTACAAAATGCTTTTCTGTGAAGTTTATGGTAAACTGAATTTAGACACGTCATGGAAAAGTATCTCTTTAGCGGTACAAAAGAGGGATAATTTAAAAAATTTTCATAAGTTACTAAGAGAAAGTATAAACGCATAATTGATTTAGAAGAAAAGTAAGTAAACCTTTCAATAGAATGAATTGGATAAATATTATTGAAAATTTGTTCGGTTCGTAAAAATTATTAATTTGATTTAGTATTCTTTTTCTAGGACCAACCAATATGCCATTTCCCTAAAATGTGGATAGTGAGGTGATTGTGTTGCTCTAGAGAGAGAGAGAGAGAGAGAGAGAGAGAGAGAGAGAGAGAGAGAGAGAGAGAGAGAGAGAGAGAGAGAGAGAGAGAGAGAGAGAGAGAGAGAGAGTTGTCCCTTAAGCATGATTTGAAAAAATACGCCTCATTTTTATTTCCCTAAACATCAGGCTTAAAAAATATTTTCAGACATTTAAAATAAGGATTGAATTTTCAATCAACTAGGTTCATATACCTCTATTACCGCTTATGCCAAGTTATGAAAGTTGATTAGCATATGGGTCTTCTTAGTAAGTATCCAAAATATGACACTATTAACATTTCTATTCACTCGTCCACGGCTGTGCTGATATGATTTGACAAATTTTTTATCTCATATACACGAAGAGGGGTATACTCTTTGTTTTGTCGTTTCTTTTCTGATTGTGGAAATATGAGCGAGTAAAGTTTAAGGGACGAATGGATTCAAACTTATAAAAGATCTAGATGTTGCAACTGAACAATGCCAATGTAGCAGAGGCAACACATTTAATCAACATTTAAAATTGATGACATTTCGAAAGCTTGATATGCACACAATAAAACGTTGAATACAGGTATGTTTACTAATTTATTTTTGTTTTGATATCTTCTTTTAAGTCGTTTTTGGGTCCGCTCTGGTGGCCTAGTTGTTAGAGCGCCCGACTCGGTTGCGGGAGGTCACAAGATCGAAACCAGGCCGAATCATACCACAAACTTATAAAAATGGTACAAGAAGCTGCCTCACTTGGCGCTCGCTCAGCATCAAGAGGGTATGCTAGGCCTGGTCGACCTGGTGTCAGGATAGAGCGTCTGGTTAGGACATGATGCTACTATTCTGCGGCTTGATATCCCAGTACTAGACATCTCTATTAACTGTCATAGTGCAGACATCGTAGCGATTTGACTGAAAATGCTTTAAAGCTACGTCAAAGATCCAAATCACACACACACACAGATATATATATATATATATATATATATATATATATATATATATATATATATATATATATATATATATATATAATGAGCAGTTCTTACATGCAAAATAGGTGCTGACATTTAAGATTGTTGTATGAATTCCAAAGTTTCAGCGTCAGTATTTTCAGTTTTATATTTTCCATCCTTTTTCTTTTCATGTCCCAACCTCCTTTTCCAGACAAGTGCAAACAAGAACAACAGAGTGGAAGCAGCGAGACTTCCAACCGAAGACCAAATCGCAAATCGGTACGAACCTGTCGTGTCCTTGATAAAACCTGGTAAAAACAAAATAATGACAATGAGCGGCAACGAATTTAATAATGGGTGCATTAATATAGTGATTAATTATCAATGTCATGATAGAGAAAGACTAGTAAATGGAATGGAACCTGCCGATAAACGTCGAGATAAATATGGTAGCAAGCAAAAGTTTTGACTAATATTTTACGTACTTGAAGGGGAATTTCTGGGTTTACTAAAGTATAGTTAAATTGAAAGAGTTTACCATGATATAAAATAGCATTAATTTCTTTTTCTTCTGGTGGCTTAAAGACACAAAACTAGTGAGCACTGGGACATTAACACATTCTATATAGAAAGTGTAACATCATCGCAACACTTCTGTTCCCACAGAACAATTGTTGGCTATAACACATACGGCAAGGGTAATAGAGGTACAGTACCATCAGTGCCATCATGGATCCATGCTATGTACATCGCATACATAGTAAGAAACCATGTATCGTTGTAGACTGTAACATAGTAGTATTGTATCCTTACGGAATTAAAATCAATCTAGTTTCGAGTGCTTATTTAGTCTGCGGCAACCGGCAACTTTGACTACGTCAGTGATAATTATCTCTTCAAAATATTTCAGTGAAACGGTAAATTTTAAAACCTTTATCATTAAATGCAAATAAGCTCTATTTGTGTTCCCCGATGTAATAATATTTTCAGAGTTGTTCGGATAATCAGTCTATAATGTAAGGAGAACTTCCATATCTCATTGTACTTGACCATCACATCACGAGTTACGTTTCAATATATTTTACGTTTTGTTTCCATTTTGTATCTCTCGCCTCATATACGTCGCTGTCAGCTTCAGTGAATACAGCAAATATTCAAATCTGAATCAGAACTTAAAATATTAAGTATTGTCGTATCGGTAACTGTTTCGATATAGCAAGTGCCTATTTGATGTGGCGCTTGGCAAAGGGAATTTACTCTCACTAACTGCCACATTAATAAGCAAGACGGCTGCAAACTATAGATAACTAGCTTAGTTGCTGGTTTTCTTTTTTTATTAAAGTTTCAAAAGGTACAATAAGAAACATTGCAAATTAAAACTTAAAATCAATTGTAAAGTCTATAACCTCACCATAAATTTAACTTTCTTTTTAAAAGAAATAAAAATGACTGAAAGAAATATTTAAACGCTTTTGATACACATACCATTCACGGGTCCTGTCAAGAAGAGTCCGACTCCACTAAGTGTCAACTGAATCCCGATTCCAGATGTTAAATTTTCTGATCCTACAATTCTAAGAGTGACCACAGACACGGACGCCACCGTAGCTCCAACCATTAATCCTATTAACGAACATAACGTCATATACGTCACAAAGCCATCTACCATGCTAAGAACAGTAAAGGCAGCGGATGTAACCAGTGCTACGAAAAACATAATTGACAAGGCACTTATAAAAGGAAACTGCTTTAAGATACCTGGCAAAAGTCTTCCAAAAATGTTGGAAATATTGAATATTAAAAAGGCTATGTTGACTTGGTCGTTGGAGAATCCTTTGCTTATAATTATGTCAGAAAATACACCAATAAAACCGAAACTCGGCGCAACGAGGCACACAAATCCCAACGTGTATATTAAAAATATCTTATTTGTCCACAATAGGGATATCTGAGCAAATATATATTTACTTCGTTTCCGTACATCTGTTTTCCCAAGATCGTAACTGGAGGATTCCTGTTTTTCTCTATTCTTTGGTATTTGCCAGAGAAACGACATTGGAACGCTGTTGAGGAGAACTCCACCTATCAGTAGAAATGTTCCCCGTATTCCAAATTGGTCAACACAGTAGGTAAAAATATACGGGTAAATAAGAGCGCCAATTCCATTAGATGTGGATAGAATAGAGAGGACGACAAGTCCAGATTTTTTCTGAAAATGATGATTCACCACCGATACGCTACTGATGTAGACAAAGGATAAACCCAGACCTGTCAGTAAAGAAAACAAGGAGTTATAAACGTCATACGTTTCTCATTTAGTTTAACATATATTTTCTCACTAGTGTAACATCATATATTTTTTCACTAGTGTAACATTATATATTTTCTCACTTAAGGTAACATCATATATTTTCTCAGTGTACATCATATATTTTCTTATTTAGTGTAACACCTGAATCTTTGTTTAAAATACCTTTGTTCCAAATATTTGCTTTATAACGTACGTGATATATCATGATCAATAATTGATATTTATTGTACGTGCGTCTTAACTTTATTTACACTTTTCAGATACGGAGAGCAACCATAATACTAACACTAGCCTTAACATTTCGTCTTATGTAGGTTGCTTTTGAACATCGACATTGTTTCCTTTCGTATGTCTTGTCTGAAATAATTTGAACTATTACCAGAAAAAACTTGCGGAAAGCTTATCCGTTTACTTATATTTGCCTTTCCTCATGGAAATGTATTTGTAGTATCATTTTTTAAAATATTTCTACGAACTGAGTTGGTGGTTATTGTGAAAAAAACGCCTTGATAAAATGTTTTGAAAACCTTGCACAGAAATATACATTTAATTTCTATTGTTGGCCCAATGAGACAATGTAATCCTGTGGCACTAATATTGCGTTCATTGTCATTTGTTGAAAAAAAGGAAGTGTGAGTCTTTTTTTCTCCGTTATCTTTACATTATCAGAATCGTGCAATATTCCCCGATATTGAACATCTTCATATTGTACCCCGCGCGCAAAGGAACTATTTTCTAACGTAAACAATTTTTTTTTATGAATGAACTAAAGCAGATATTTCATGGACGGCCACATACCAACAAATGTTTCATAGACTGACGCATACAAACTGCTTTGGCACATTCCGCATTTACTTTTTTGATACAAATGTTTCCGATTTAGCTAGATATAGACGCTATACAGGGTCATCACAATAAAACGCAAGTTATACTCATAAACTGTCTTCTTTAGCTGTTAATAAAAATGGCCAAGAATATACTTAACACCTTCATATTGCATTCCACGCGCTTGGTGCACGTGAGCGCGCGGTACGCTATGAAGTTAAAAGGTCGGTGGGAGGAGCTATATGCGCATGAATACTATTATTTGTGCATTAAAGCAATCAACGATTGTAAACTTTATTATTTTAATAATAAAAAAATAAATTTTGTTATTAAATATATTTGTTTGTGAATTTTATTATTAAATCGTTAGTAATGAAACAAGAATGAGCATATACTAAAAAAGTTACTGCATTTGAATGGAAAAATATGAACTCGTTTTTCTCGGATGGATAAACTGTACCCCCAAGGTCGTGCAATATAGCAATCCGAAAAACTCGTTCATATTTTTCCATACAAATGCAGTAACATATAATTACTGTATGCACAAACTTGTTTGAAAATCTCTTGCAAATGAAGCATGTGGTCTTTGTCTTCAACAGGCATATATGTGTTAAGTACGCTTATTTGTTTTCTGTGATTTTGGACCAAAACATATTTTATAATATAATGACGATTAATTTATGGAAAATAGAATGGTTTACTTGGGACACGTTGCACCTATGATTTGCCCATAAAGGGCGATACACGCATCGTAAGTCCTACCACGTGTTCACGAAGGACTATACCCTCATAGTAAATACTATTACGTGCCCACGAAAGGCCACCCTCATAACTTAACGACGACGGCGTTTCCACGAAGGACCAGACATACACTGTAAATACTATCATGTGCACAAAATCTCAAATTCCAGATTGCAACATTAAATGCAGCCCAATGGAGTTCTGTTTGTAACCTTTGGTTAATAAGGTGACAAGAAATCGTACTTGACCTCATTTGATAAAATTAGTGAAAAGCGTCAAGGACCATGAAAAACATTCCATTCTTCCTGCTATTGTGTTGAAAATATATTTCAATCTGTAGTATGTTTTAAGATTGTCTCCATAGTTGATTCAGATAATGTTAAAATATATTTATATTAAACTTTGTTGGAACTAAAAGGATTTTAAATATTAGCAGTCCAATGGAGTTCTAAATTAAGCCTTAGGCTAATAAGGTGATAAAGAAATAGAAGATGACTTCAGTTGGAAACAAAAACAGCAAACGGCGTTTAGGACGATAATAAACCGCTTCCATTATTCTTGATATAGTGTTGAATATATATATTTTTTCAAACGGGTAACACTTTTCAAGACTGTCCAAATTTGATACAGATAATATTAAAAAATATATGTATACACAAAAGACATTGTAGGAACTAAACAAAATTTAATAGTGGAGCTTTTTGTGTATTGATATTCTCTGAGGTACCGAATGATTCCCACCTGTAAATACGCCGATGGAGAAATCCAAATATAGGATCGATGTAGAGAAGAAAGAAATGGTCCATCCCAGACCCGCCAAAGCTCCTCCTAGAAATCCTGCCTTGTGTAGACCGATTTTTGCTGTCACAGGGCCATTTATAATGCCTGCAAAAGAATACAGAAAACGTCATTTGAAGTATCCGTACTTTTTTTTACCCCTCTTTTACCCTTCTTCCATAATGGTTTCACTGTAATGTAGAAGAATATAAAATAAAATATGATCAGCCATCCTAATTTGGTGTAGATGAAGTTTAAATTACGAGGAATAGCCCATATAACTGGGAAAATGTGATCTCCTACTCAAAGCCTTTGTCCCATGGGCTGCGTTCTGGAATTGAAATCCTTGGTGTTTTACTCAACCTTTTGATTAAAATACCCACTATAATAAAATTCTATCCGTTGGCGTGAGTTAAGAGTATAATTCGGAAGGCCGACAGATGAATGGATTGACACACATACATTACCAATCGCAATATATTCGTTAAGAGTGGACATGCTTAACTAAGTCTACAGGTAGCATTCATTTGACGAATATTTGCTATTTACGTGTACCCAGATGTCTCTGACAGAATAGCTTGCTTCATGCTGTCATAGATTTTATGGTGAAATATTATGCTAATGAAGTCAATTAAGAAAATCTCCTGCACTAAATAATTATTACATTTGACAAACAACGATCAGTGTTGTAAGTTAAATACGTCTCAACCCATAATAGCCATATATACACATCACTTTTTATTCCCACTGAAAGGTTCGAGCTAATAGATAAATGAAATTCGTAGCAGAACTTTAGATCCGTTAAAATCTGCATTGTTTTTGTTTCTTTCTGAATATCGTATTTCTATAATCTAAAGTCTAATTGTTAGATTGGTGAACCCTGGTAGTTCTATTGGTAGAGCAGCGGATTCGTCATCCAAGGGTCGCGGCTTTCATTCCAATTGAGAACAGCCATGGTTGGCTGTCTCGGTGTTTATCTGGCACGGGTACTTAGGTTCTAATTCCACAGCATCATACAAATGATAACGTATTAAAAGTAACATTCAAACCCATCCAACACTCGTTGTTTTACAGCTGTGCTTTTACGTTGCCCTAATACCTTAGTACACCGTGTATGCAATTGCAAAAGTTGTTACATAGATGAATTCTTGAAAACTATTTTGTTACCTTACAAATTAGTTGAATGAGTCATTTAAATCCATTAAACTCTCAATATGTAAAATTTCGTGTCCAGATATAGCCTATAATATACATAAACATGCAGACATGTACAAAAGATTTACCAGTACAATAGAAGACTCCAATCATAATTGAATGTACAGCCCCTGTACTGGCTCGACTCTCACGGTACACTTCTAAAAGTATGGAAAACAACCGCGGAAACCCAAACAGAAGTCCAAGAACCAATAAAGTTGAAATATAGCTGCTTCCGAATACTATCCAGCGATGGCACGATCTCGAGAAGTTTTCCTGTGCGATCATTTTGCCTTATGGTGTACTGGTTTTGGAAGTTCAGTTTTTATAACGTAAAACGATAGCGTTTCGATTTTCTCTCAACACAAATATTTGAGGATAAGTTAGAAGTTGGTTATCTATTCTGTGCTTGTTATCTGCTTGGTTAATAACTGTCTTAGGTCAGTCCATATAAATTAAATACGTCTTCTCAGGCAGTTGTGAGTCGGCTCCCAACTGTAAGTATAAAACAACACATATAAATTATTAAAAAAAATAAGTTAAAATCCATAAATACAACTTCTTTTCATTGGAAAACATGATTGCGCAATATTCATGACAACTAGTTCGGTCAGGTTAATTTATACACTATGTATGTATGCATGTATGTATGTATGTATGTATGTATGTATGTATGTATGTATGTATGTATGTATGTATGTATGTATGTATGTATGTATGTATGTATGTATGTATGTATGTATGTATGTATGTATGTATGGATGGATGGATGGATGGATGGATGGATGGATGGATGGATGGATGTTTCGGAAAATCTGACAAGGGGATCCAGCATATTGAGTTTACATAAATTCCTATCAAATAAAATTTGTTGACCATATGAATCATACCTTATATTTACAATACAAGTTAACAAATTACCAGAATAGCTGATCAATATATCTGTAAATGAATGATTGCACGTAACATGTTACATATCTTTTTAATATATACATTTTCTTACATACACAATATATCCCAAGCAAACAACTCCACAAAATAAAAAATAATACAAAAAACCCCAACAATAAAAAAAACAAAAACGAAATGAAACAAACGAAGCAAAAAGGACCAAACAAAACAACAGCAACAATAAAAATCAAAGAATGCAACATGAATCCAATACATGTGCGTCCAATAAGCGCTTGAAAGGTTGGAAAATGATGTCAACGTAGAATCAGTACGGTCAGCATTGTTCCCAGGTAATTACACTATGAGCTTGACACATGACCTGTGTTCGATACACATGTAATTTGAAATTCTCTTGTAAAGAATTGTTACATGGTTAATTGATATAGAACGCGCTAATATCCAAATTATAGCCAAATGTAATGATCCCGACCCTAGGGGATGACCGAGTGTTTGTAATTGATATGACTGGTTTCGTCTCATCATGCCGTTCAGATCAATGGTATACATCTAAATAGTGTATAGGTTTTGACCCAAGGACAAATTTTAGTTATCACAGCGATATGACCCAATAACTGAGTTGGATGTGATGAATGATAAATGTATACAAGGTTCTAAAGTTGAGGTATTAACAATAGCCAAGATATAACCCAGACGGAAAACCACTATTATAGGAATGGCACAGAAAAACACAAACACAGACACACAGACACACAAACACACACACATACAGGCCACGATGATGTACACTAACGGTCTATTTTCTAGCATGGGCGCAACTTGAAAACACTAACCACAGTCCATTGTAAATAAAGATAGAATAGTGTAGTTCCATGCATCAATTGATATTTTTACAACCTTAGTCATTTAATATTCTTTGTTCCAGCTTGAGTCCTTACATAACACATGCCGACTGAGTTGAAATCATAAATGTATTTATAAACTAGAGCAAAGATAAAACTAAATTTGATATTAGTGTGCAAAAACGGAAAATCTACTTTTCCGTTGCAGGCTTGAACATCCAAGTGCTCACTGGAGCCACGGCAAAAAAGCTGCACTTTCACCAAAGATTTGTATGAATTTACGAAGAAAATGTTAAATTCATGCCCTCCTGGTGATCAGAGGTATTTTGTTTATACTTTTCAGTTGCTAGCTGGGAATAGGATTTGGTATACATTTGTAAACAGGCAGGTAATAGCCTGCCATCTTAGTTACGTATATGTAGAAAACAATTTTTCTTACGTTCATAACAAAGTGCCGATACGTTTATCTTCCCGATAAACAAATGGTTCTTAAATATTGACACATGTGAAAATTCATGCTCTTTCGGGGGATGTCAAAATACTATGCAAAAATAAATGGTGTGCACACTTATTACAATTAATTTTGAAAGTTGTCTAGGTTTATTGCTTCACGATAGAGCGGATGAGGAACTTATTTTACGGCTTCTGGGTGTTGACTATCCCAGCAGTGTCATCTTAGATAAGCCTTAAATACAAAGAAATTTTATAATGCCTGCGTCGTTGGTTTCTGAATCAGTCATGCCTTGATTATGTTTTTAGTAATAATATTGATTTTCACAGCTAAGGGTTCCAAGAGATTCAAGTTGTGTACACTTCTGTTATACACACACACACGCACGCACACATATATATATATATATATATATATATATATATATATATATATATATATATATATATATATATATATATATATATATATATATATATATATAACTCTGCTGAAGCACATTTCTTGTATGTCCTTTATCGACAACTTTTCACCTTTTTATGTGTGTGTTTTTGTGTTTGTGTGTGTGGTGTGTGTGATATGTAGTTGCAAGGTAGCTTTAACAATTTTTATAGCCATATGGAGATACGATGTCTGCAGTGTGGCAGTTTATAGTAAGGTCTAGCACTGGGGCATCATAACACAGACAGTTAGCATGATGTTCCTACCAGTCAGGTTGTTTTGACACCAGGCTGACTCGTCTTAACAGTAACCTCTTTTTGCTGAGAACCAAGAGAGGCAGCTGCTTCTACCATTTTTATAAGTTTTTGTCATGACTCAGCATGGGCTCAAACTCGCGAGGTCCGAGGAGGACGCTCGAACCACTTTTATATGTATTCTAGTTGAAAAGTGACAAATCGATTTATCAGGAAATATGTTCACCTTGCTGATCAGATACAACTTTGGCACATTCTGACATTTTCGCAGAAGAACCAGGTCTATCAAGCACGTGTAAATTAATATTGAAGGTGAGCCGACCGGGTATATCACTATGTGAGAGTTTCTACAAATTGAATATGAATTTACGAGTTACTGAAATTGGAAAATAACTATGTGTACAAAATAATGAATTATATAGGTATTATTCTAAACCTAATGCATTTCAGAGCATGACTGCCACTGGTACTGTATAGCTAACCTCCTTTTATTGAGGTCACAAATAGGTAAACACTGCCGACGTAGCACTGTCCTTAATTTGTGGATAATTTTAGGTCATAAAGTGTAACGTCTTCAGATTAACTATTGATCCGACTACATACTAATCCTGGAGAATGAAATCTGGGTCACATCAGGTGTGAAATCATCTGGTCACGTAAGGTTAGCCATGAGCAGAGCAGGCCCCGTTGAAGTGAATATTTAGACGACACGAGTCCGTTCTATCTGTTAGCCACATTTCGACGTTGAAAATCACGTTAAACATTTGCTATCTATGCAATATGGGTCTTGATTTTCTTTACAATTAGTTATTTCGAGGACCTTGAGCTAAGACAATCCAGGTTAAAATGTACTCTGCCCTGCGTCTTATTCAAGAGGCATACATTTAGTGGGCGAGATGAGTCGACTTCAGCATAAGATAAAGGCTACTTGTTTAGAGGTCATACAATTTAAACTGCTGGTGAAAAACGAGATTTGTGTTAATGTGTCCTTGTCACATGATTTGAGGATTTTAATGAGTGGACCCGATGAGACGGCTTTTACAACCAGTACCCACCCATTCCTTTTTTTATATAAGGTCTCAATGGATAGTTTCGTATTTTAACACACCACCCCATATTTTTTAAAGTAGATGGGCAGGAAATTTGTTACAAATTCACTATGAAATAATATATGTTATTTAGTTCACATTTATTTCGAGTTAACCACAAAAAAAGCATAGATTTGTTCGATGAACACTTTTTGACAGCCTAACAGGAGATCAAATGTGTAGCTTGGACTTCGATTTGATTTGTGTTTATATGTAACTGCTACATTTGTAAATATCTAAAACGTCGAGAAGGTTAAGGAGTCGAGAAGCATGCCAATTTATTATAATAACAGTGAACAATAAAGATGCAATGAGTACATAAGAGCCGCCTTTGAAAACTATAGATAAAAGCCCCTGAGTATTGGAAATTAAAACTATGGACGTAGTAACTCGTAAATTACACTTTGACTTTAACATTTAAAAACGAATTTTATGATGTTATATTAAATCTACTAGCATGAGACAATTTACAATTCCTACATAACATTTGAGTCTTTGGGTAATCCATCTAGCTCCACCCTTCAGAATGGTAGTATTCTCGCTAGTTTTTCATGGGTCATAATTTTAACTTGTAATAAATAAGTCAGAGAGAGAGAGAAGAGAGAGAGAGAGAGAGAGAGAGAGAGAGAGAGAGAGAGAGAGAGAGAGAGAGAGAGAGAGAGAGAGAGAGAGAGAGAGAGAGAGAGAGAGAGAGAGAGAGAGAGAGAACCACAGCACACAGTAGCAGAGAGGGTGTACAGACCACCACCTTTGGAGCAAGTCTTTTGAAAAAAGCCTCGTAAGATGTTGAGATCTGAACGTCAGCAACATTAAACCAGAGCACCCAACCCTCTGGGTCGACTGTCACGTGGACGACCTTGCAGGATTAGCTTGGGTTGGTTACTTACGAAATCATTTTATATTTCATCGCTACGTGATTTCGTTGGTACTTTTGTTGGTCGCACCCTCTCTGCTGATGTATTATGCAAAATATTATATTGGGGCCTTCTCTAGGTTCAACAGATTTCGCACACTTACCCCATAATCAGCCATGGTGAGTGAAAAACCCCCCAGCACCAACCATGTGCTGACATTGTGGGAAAGTATGTTCTTCTGTTGACGTTCGAGCTAATAGGTCACGGATCCCCAATTATTAAGAAAACTTGGTAAAGATCGCTACCCGCGACATATGTCCAAATACAGGTAACCGAACCATGGACTTCGAGTACGAGAGCTAGACACGCTAGCAATGCGCCATGGTTCCATTTAATAAATATGCTGCTGTAATTTAAACCATTACGTTATATAAATAATGATTGGTGAAGCTCACTCAACGAGGCTTGCTCGAGAGCGACTAGAAGCAATTAAGAAATATCTACCTGTCCGTGATTCTGTCAAACAACAATTACAAGAGCGTCAGCAGACACAAGAAGAGTTTACAGAATCCGCAGAACAATTATTTAAACCTATCTCTGAAACCACTAAAGATATTGTTTCTGTGTTAGCGGAGACAGCTAAAAAAAACTAAAAAATAGCCGAGCGAACTAAAAAACCCCCACCAAAAACAAAAAATTCTACGAGATTTTCCGGAGAAAATAACTATTGCAGTGCCAACCCCTGAAATACCCGAAGACCAAGCGGAAGATGTTGCTCAACATGAACCAGAACAAGCACGATTTAGGGTTGATCTGCCTGATAAATTCACAGAAGCTTTTGTTAAACACGTCAAAGAAGCCGAAGGTGTTGAAGAATTAGCTGTTATTGCCGTGAAGAATTATTCAAATCAAAGACAACTTTAAAAACCTTAACACGATGATGATTTTGTAAATCGGTAAACTTGGAATAAAGGGATATTTCACATATACTATAACGCTCGTCAAGCTCGAACCGACGATCCAAGATATATGGAATATAATCGTGCAATAGATAAATACACTTTGGTTATATAATTATCACCAGAAGAACAACAAAAGATAGTCCGATAATTATCATTAGAACATCGAGCTCAAGAACAACAAGAACTAGAACAACGAACACAACAACAACGACAACGACAATCATTAATAAGACAACGACAACCACAAGAAAAATTATCAACATCATCTAGCGATAAAACTATTTTATTTCTCAGAAGGATCTCCCGATGATAAAGACGCAACTGGAAGTGGTATTATTGTTCGAGGAAGTGGTTTTGCTTTGTTTTTGTCCCGACATTGTCGTAGCTGACGTACACCGATTAGAAGTTTAAGTTGGCAGAATACGAGCTGGTAATAATTCTTCAGAAATTATCAACGAAATCTAAACGATTTTGCTAAATATTATTTACCGGTGGCATCATGGACGTTGACGTGTATCGGTATCGATGATTATCATAGTGACTGAGGTCGCCCGATTAAACAGTTAAATAATTAAATACATGATCATACACATTGTTCAACGTGGACCATCTTTGGTCAGGGTGGTAAATTCACGATTACCTGTATACATTACATTTTGCGGAGATGGACTCGGTGATGTTGTTAGAGATTTATTTTCGAGGATAGCACCGAAAGCAATACCGATTGCAAAGCAATTAGGCATGAAAGCTATTGACGTTATTCGCGAAAAAGGTAGTAATACTGTTGGTTACGTTACCAGCAAAGCATTCTCTGCAATCAAAGATAGACTAACATGATTAATAAGACGAAAACGTCTTCCAGTAAATTTACCCAGCACTGAGGTGATACCTGCAAGTGTTAGTAAAATAGTAAATCAAGCCGCAAATCAAAAACTGTAATGTCTTAATAGTAGTGATACTCAATGTGATGTTTTCTTGATTCATTATTTTTATATTATAAATTATTTGTTTAAATAAAAATATATTTCTGAATCAGAGAATCTGGCAACAATCTTCAAGCATCAATATCCATCAAAAGAAAGAAAAGTGACAAAATGATGATAAAGTCAATCATCATACCCTTCTTAACAAGAAATATTGTGCAGAGTTCATAATTTCTGAATGAATAAATTATTTCTGAATTATTTCTGAACAAATAAATTCTTTCTGAATGAATCACACTTCTGAATCACAAAATCATGATACAGTCAGGCATTATAGCCATGAAAATGAAGAATAGTGTGCAGATTTCATTTTCTGAACAAATTATATTTCTGAATAAATGACAATAAATTCTGAATGAATAACATTTTTCTGAACCAAAGAATCTAACCATAAGCACAATGTCAGGCATTATACCCATCTCAGCGAAGAATATAATCCATGATGATGATAAAATCAGACATTAAAAAGCGAAGAAAAGTGACAACAATTACAATAAAGTCAGGCATTATTTCTTTTTCTGAAAGTCATAATATGAATAAATATGTCAATACGAATAAAGGAAGTACACACCAAGCAGGTTGATGACGGCGGATATTGTTATTGATGTTTTTGCGGAGTAATAAAAACACTATGGTGCTTTGAGGTTCATGAGTGCCAGGCGAGTTACACATGAAATTAGTTGTTTTATTTTTACAATCTCCCACTATAATAGCATTTGTCGCCGAATGAAAAATATCATTTTTCGAGACTCGAACACGTAGAGTCTACACTGCTGACTCAGCAGCCGAACCCCTTAATGCCACGGCCATGGAATCTCTTACGAATATACAGCTAAATTTAAGTATATTACTATTCATATTGCCTCACCTGTAAAATAGTTGTCGTACGATGGCTTAGTTGATAAGTAAATATTATTATAATTGTATATGAAAATGTGCTGATCCACTAAATATAATACTTTTTGTCTAATTAATTATCTTGAAATCTTGACAGATAGCATTCTGCAGTTTTTATGGGAGACTCGCCTAAAGATTTGTTATCATAATATCGTTGTAGCTCTCTGTTATCTTTAACTACTACATGCTACACACATCAGTGTTTCTCCTCTGAATTCAACACCGCATCGTAAATACGGTTTCGGTTCTAGACTTCCTCTACGATAACTTTGCATGTGATGGCCACAGAATTCATTCACGCATGATTTATTACAAGGAAGTGAAAATCCAATCATTAGAAATGGTATCGGTTGTTTGTTTTCATCATCTTTATATATATATATATATATATATATATATATATATATATATATATATATATATATATATATATATATATATATATATATATATATATATATATATATATACATATATACATATACACACATATACACTTAAACACACACACACATATATATAATTAAGGTTTAATTAAACATATATTTTGCTTTAAATATTGTATGGAAGAATTTGGGAAATTATCCTCATTTGAACCTTCCACTGCAACATTTGATCTTGACAAATCTTCAAAATCTAAATTTAACTTTTCGATGCAAGATCTAGCCTTGATAAATAGAGATATAATCGATCGTGTCCGTGAAGGTAAAAAAGTAATTTCGCAACGATGGTGCGGCTCATCTTTTGTCAACGTTCAGAATCATGAGCGACATTAGTGCTGTTGATGCTAGAATGAGAGACGAATGAGGGAAAATTATTATTAACTACCTTAACGCTCAGAGATATATTATTTTAGTAAATTTTATTGTGCAGACAGACGATGACACTTGGATAATTCGTGATAAACGTGAGCCTATACATACTACTAGAAATAATGCACTTATATTAAATAGCAAATCCAAACCAGGTATGTTGACCATTACTGATAAACCGTATTATGAGCGAGCGTATCCAGTTAATGCGGTTATCTATGGAAAATATACGCTAATGATTAAACATAACGTCGAGGATCTTAGGCCAATGAAATTGTCAAGTAGACTAATGTGCGTAGCTGAGCGAGTTATTTTGATATCGATGTTGTATTTATAATCATTGAATAATCGTTGTGTAATTTGTAAATGTGATATGGTATGGGAATATTCGAGCAATAATCCAAGACAGTTCAAAGTGGGCAGAATTAATAGTGATCTTGCCCATACACATGATAATGTGATGATGACATGTCTTGAAGATAATCGACGTCGAGACTCTGGTCGCCCTGACGCTAGTTTACGAAAGTGAACGCGGTGGTAATTGAGTGTCTTCAGGAATTAATTGTAAATCCACGTTGAGGAGCAGTTGAATCTTGACTGTGGATAGCGGGTCTGTCAGTGGATCTAACCACGCTGGAAATTTTATGTGTGGTCACACTCCAGATAGGATCAGTTGCTTTTTTCGGCATCATTCTTGTTCACCAGGTTCATATAAATACCTTACAGTTACATTACATAATACTGGTTGAGATAGAGATTCATGGCGTTGTATTGGTATATAATAGTTTCATAGTAGTTGCACGAGTAATTTCATTTCAGCTATCACATTTGGTCATCTTTCAACCCATTCGCGAGATCTGGTATCTGTATAAATTAATTTTTTTGCATACTCGTATCCAAATAAACGCTCAGCGAGTGTTCGATTAAATCGTCCAACGATTGCCTGATCACGATGAATTTCCGTGTCCTCCTCTGATTGTGACATTATGCGTTTTCATCAGCGATGATACTTCACCCATAAATTCCTTACCAGAATCAGCCTGTAGTAGTTGTGGCCATCGCAGACAACCTTATGGTCCGGATCCTTGTTGATAAATTCGTTCAAACGCATATGCATCTTCAGATGCTGCTTTTGTTGACAGTGGTTTTGCTTCTTTATATCTACTTGCATCATCAACGACAGTTAACGCATATTTGTATGTGCGTGATTTTCGTCCACGTGTTTTAATAGTATCATGAGGCAAAAACAAAATATCTGCTGATCAACTTAATTGGGAACACTGACATCAAAATGTGCATACTGAATTTTTTTTAGGTGGCGGCAGGTAGATTTGCCATATTGCCTGTCTTGCAGCAGCACGTGAGACATCATTTTGCAGCATCAGCAAGTTTACTAATAGCGGCTTGCCCCTCCAATATCCTCTTGAGGAATAATAAATGGACTCCATTATAAAGGTTACATAATAAATTACAAGGCGTTAACGCCCGCCCCTTGAATTATTTTACATTTGATACCAGTTTTTATCAGTAAAGCAGCGATTGTTTCTCAAAGTGATTTATCTTTTATATTTATTTGGCATGAATTAATTTTATATTGGCGAGATGTTGCCGTTGCAAATCTTTATCTCGATAAGCAATGTTATGAACGTAACATGCTTGAACATTTTCGTTTACAGGATATTCACCGAACCGAGAATGATCTAGATTGTCAAGACGAGTATCAAAAGAGGTCCTGGCCCACAATAATTGTATCCTGGTAAATTTTTTCCCCCGGGATATTACACCCATGGAAGTCCTGGTAATTGTCCAACGAAGCAGAAATATGCCCTCCTGTCATTATACTTGAAATAACTTTGTATTTGTTCGTGCCACACTTTTCACACTTACCTATCAGTGTACGCTTTTTAATATTTTGCTATTATGGTTGTTAATCCATTGGTGGGCGTGGCTGCCCTGCGTCGAATACAATATAAATTCTTATTATTTATCATATGGATATAATTGATTTTTCTGCGACACGAAAAAAAGAGCCAGTAAAACACCATCCGGTGCTACTGAACACCATTAGAATGATAATAAAAAGTCCGTCCGGAAGTGGGAAGACGCAATTACTGCTTAATCTAATAATGGGACGGCTGAAGTGGGATAATTGTATTTGATAGCGCCATCCGTGGACTATCAGCGATGCTATGAAGTACTTAAAGATTTTAATGAAAATACAAAATTGTTAAATGAAGACAAAGACGTCATCGACTTTATTACTGATATTTATGAAGCGCCATCTGTAGATGATCTAGATGGAAGTATTAAAAATTTAGTAGTATACGATGATGTCTTGCTGGACAAACAATCAAATCTAGCTAGGATATTTTACAGAGGCAGACATAAAAATACAGACGTGATTTATGTGACACAGCTTGATACACAAATTGCGAAAGTGATTAGGGTAAACTGTAACATTTTAGTTGTGTTCAACGGAGTTGATAACTATACGCTGCAAAATATGTATTATACTTGGTGTTATGGGGATATGGATATGATTAAGTTCCAACACTTTTTTAAAAGCACAAGCTACTCCGTTCGGTTTTATAACAATAAACTTGCATTACCCTAGGTCTAGTTATCGTGTAGGTATTGATAAAATATTTGGTCCTTGATTTTCAAGGGGCGTAACCATGTCACAGAATAATGAAGCTGTTATTTCCCCGGCGACATGGCTTAACTGCGCAAAAAACAGCTACATGTAGAATCAGTAATTTTATCAACGTCATGCAATTGCTTACTCTACAGTAAATTGTGAATAAGCAGCATTTCAGAATCTGCCACAAAATGTGAGTGCTATATATATATATTTTTGAAACGTCTTTTTGTTAAGTGGAACCATGGTTCATTGTTAGCTCTCTTACTCTAATTCCGTAGTTCTATTCCCTGTATCAGACATATGTTGGCGATCGATGCCAATTTTTCTTAATAAGCGGAATACGCGACCCATTAGCTCGAATTTCAACAGAAGAACACACTTTCCCACATTGTTGGTACGTGATGGGTGCTGCTTTTTGCATTCTCCCGGGTTGATTATGGGTGCGATTTCTGTTGAACGTAGTGAAGGCCTCTATATAATTTTTTGATACAGCAGCAGACAGGGTGCAACCATTAAAAGTGACCGGCACGTAAACGAAACCACGTAGCGATGAAACATACAATGATTTCGTAAATATACCAACCCAAGCTAACCCTGCAGAGTCGCTCACGTGACAGTCGACCCGGCGGGTTAAGTGTTCTGTTTTAGCGTTGTTGACGTTCAGATTTCAACGTTGTAAGAGGATTTATTTCAAAAGACTTGCTCTAAAAGTGGTCTGTACAATCTCCCTGCTGCTACCACACACACACACACACACACACACACACACACACACACACACACACACGTGCGACAACAGTTTTTTGGAGGTTATGTATGTATGTATGTATGTATGTATGTATGTATGTATGTATGTATGTATGTATGTATGTATGTATGTATGTATGTATGTATGTATGTATGTATGTATGTATGTATGTATGTATGTATGTATGTATGTATAAAACATGCGTATGCATGCGTTGTGGCTTGAGATGCCATTTATTATGGATATGAATGCAGGTGCTGGAAGGTCACATGTGGGTGATTGTGTAATGCGACCCGAGACTGTGTTTTTGACTGAATCCAGGATGAAACCAGAAGTATTATATTCGTCCTTTCACTCAGTGGATAAACTATGCAAACTGGATTAGGAAGAGGCCATTCAAATCTGAAACAAGGAAAAGCGATGCAGTTATGAGGGATTATTTGTGTATTTGTGGTCATTATTTGATTAGATAAAAATTATTTTTAGCCTTGCCGTGTTATAAGAACTTCCCAATAACAAACACTGTTTTCTAGAAGTACTTGGAAACACGAAACAACACAGGTTTTACAGCCAAACTAACGCATTTGTTTGATTTGCTCGGAAGATGGACTCGATGCTAATAACAATATTATAAGAAGCTAATCTTATGTGAAATACAACCTGAATTGACAAAATACATATGCATATACACTTTTCATATTATCGCACATACCATGACAATGGTTGCACATTTACTGATGGTAGACTGCTAATTCAGACATAAACGTTGGGTTAAGACATGTATAATGTATTTACAGTTAATATGTTTGTAATAGAAACACTATGTAATAGAACTTTTTACCAATTCAAAGCATGTTTCATAAGGAACATCAAAATGAAATCTCAGTGAACATGAAAATAATTTAAATAGACAATTTAAATAGACAAAATACTTAAAAATAATTAACACAGTACTGGATAGATACAATACATAGACAGATGTTGAAATAGTCTAAATAACAGCAAATCTTCAATCTGTTTAACAAATCAAGGCAGTGAAGTATGGGAGACAATCCAATGAAAATGCTCTATATTAAATATATAGGAAAAGGACCAAGTGAACTTGTAAATGTTGGTATAACAAATAATATGAATTAACTAATGGCTACGTCTGGAAGGAAATGTATGCATTATATATATATATATATATATATATGTAATGAATAATATATATAATATATATGGTAGAAAAAGAAACCACGTTAGATCTTTATTAAACAGGATAAAACTCTGTGGCATGCATCAAGCATTCAAAATTTTAACGCGTGCGTGGTGAGGACCGTGATGAGAACCGTGTTCTCTGTATCCTTTTGCCCTCATCACGAGGTCAGGGATGGCTGGATTTGTTGAAATCGGCAGCTAGTGGCGATTCCCGAATAGAAGTGCTGTGTGGAAGAAGGTTTATTGCTCGTCTCCATTTGGTTGTGTCTCAAGTATAAAGATGTATGTTTGTGTGTGTGTGTGTGTGTGTGTGTGTGTGTAGAGAGAGAGAGAGAGAGAGAGAGAGAGAGAGAGAGAGAGAGAGAGAGAGAGAGAGAGAGAGAGAGAGAGAGAGAGAGAGAGAGAGAGAGAGAGAGAGAGAGAGATTTGGATTTGTATCGTAGCGTTAATTGCTTTTAGTCATATCACTACGATGACTGCAGTGTGGCAGTTTATAGTGATGTTTAGCACTGGGGCATAATGCCGTGAGCATGTATCATGATGTTCTTCCCAGTCACATTATTCTGACACCAGGCCAACCAGTCCTAACACCTCTTAATGCTGGGCGCCACGCGAGACAGCTGCTGGTATCACTTTTATGTCTTTGGTTTGACTCGTTTTGGATTCGAACCACTAGGCCACCTGAGCTGTATTTAAAGTATAATGACGATGAGGGTAATGATGATTATTAAGACTGAAGATCACACATCACTCCCAATCAAACTGTTATTGTTAAAATTACTTGTTAATTTTTACTAATTTTAATTGTAAACCTTCTTTTAATAGTTAGATTAATATTATCTTAATGATTCGAAATATATTTTAGTATGAATATTTAACAGTTTTCGATCAGCACAATGTTGGGTTCACTGCGTCAGGACGTAATTTGTTTTAGTGGCGCCTTGCAGAGGTGCCATGAGGTAATGCTTTTTAGTGGCGCCCTCATTTTGCTACAAAACCAATTTTACGTCTGTTGACAACCACTATCCTTCTCTCAAAATATAAATATTGTGTAGAATTGCCATTCTTACTCTAAGGTGATGGTGAAATGCATACAAATTTCAGTTGTAAAGAAATGAAAAAAGCAAGGTCTCAACGGCGTTCCCTTCACCCGGCAACCGAGATTACCAGGTAGTTGTCGTCTCCCCCACATACTCTACCTCGTTCCATCTCTTGATGCGGTGTGTATTCGGTTTTACTATCAAGATAATTCTATGACTATCACCGTCGCATGTAAAGCGTTTAAACTGTATTTAACACTCTCATGGTGAGGTTATATTAATGTTCCGCTTACTCAGTGGGCATTGATATTCAGTTAAATTCAGAGACAAAATGTTTAGACGAATAAAATATCAGTTTTTATACATTGAAGCATAAAAGCATCACATTTACACAAATGTGCTACTTATCAAAATGATATAAGTTTAACTTAGATATTCAATAATTCGACCTTTAGACTAAAGTTCATCTAAATCAGGTTGAACTAAATACAATATGTAAGGTCAGGTTCTATTGTTAGTTTTGACAGTCATCGCTGTCAACAAACACAAAATCTGTATCAGATTGAACTTAATGCTGTTAAACGTCTGGCTCTGGTTGTTGTGGTAGCTATTTCCCGCTCTAATCAAACAAATTGAACAATACAAAAGTTTGTGTATTAACTCAGTGACTGTATATTTTCGACGAGCAGCAGAGAGGGTGAACAGATCACTTTGCTAGAGACCTTATTTTTAAAAACTAAAGGTTCATACGAAGGCTGAAAAACAAAGTTCTTGGCTTAAAGCTAAAAATATTCTAATAGGACATATTTATTTCGACGTTTTTCACGTGCTGGTCACATGCGTTGGTCGTTCACCCTCTCAGCTGCTATGATTTAAACAGCCAGTATAAATATTATCAAAAATGATTGGAGAACCACACTCAGCTTGATTAGCTCGAGAGCGACTAGAGGCAAGTAAAAATATCTACCTGTTCGTCATTCTGTTAAGAAACAACTACAATCGCATAAGTAATTTCAGGTGGAATTTACAGAAGGTACAGAACAATTATTTAATCTGATTGTCGAAGCAACGAACAAAATTGTTACAGCAACTGAGGCAACACAAAAGGTTCTTACGACATTGCTTGTTGATATTGCTGGCCATATTCTAGCAGCTCAACCAGCTGATGCCCAGCCTGAAAACGCTGAAGCACCCCCCAACAAAATCTTCTGCAATACCTCCTGCTGAATTGATAAAAAAAATTTGATGGAAATGATGTTAAGGCAATTAATAACCTTAAAGACCTAGATCCATTAGCCCGGTTTGCTTTGGATGGTTTTAGTTAAAGAGAAAAATTAATGAAAACTGAATACACAAAAGATATTAAAGACAGTAATCAGTGACAAAAGGTATTATATCGCGTACGCATGATTGTTAAACGAGTTAGGTCTAATGATCATTATATCAGAATTATGATTGAATCAAATCAAGAGAGGAGGAAGACAAAGTAAAGCATGAAAACAACAACGAAAAGCACCAAAACCACTCGAGCAATCACTTCACGATTATCCAGGATCACCAAAAGTGCGAATACCAATTCTAACTCCTAAGTCAAGTAAGAAAGCAGCACCGAAATCAAGTGAAGTGGAAGAAGAAGAATATTAGCCGACAGACACCTCTTCTGGCAGTGGCCTTACCACACAAGGAAACGGACTTATTTTTTGTCCCAATAATGTTCACTCTGATTTTGATCGACTAGAAATTCTCATTGGAGGAAAACGAGCTGGTAATAATTTATCAGAAATTATTCCTGAAGCATCTGATATTTGCAAACGATTATTTACAGGCGGTATCATGGATATTAATGTGTATCAATCCGTCATTAATGAAATCGCCGATGACTACCACAGTGATTAGATACAATTAGTGATAAAGTCACTTAGTAATAAAATGATCGTGAATGGTGCTCAACTTGGACCTACCATGGGTCAGGGTAATAAACTCTCGATTACCAGTATACAAAACAACCTATGGAGATGGACTAGGTGATGTTGTTCAGGATCTGTTTAGAAGGATAGCCCCGAAAGCAATACCGATTGCAAAGCAGCTAGGAATGAAAGCTAATGATGTTCGTAAAAAAGGTATAGGCGCTGCTGGTAATATTGCTAGCAAAGCATTCTCAGCATTCAAAGATAGATTATCAAGATTAATACGCAGACCACAACCAGTCTGACATCAACCAGTAAAATTCGCAGCACTGACGTGATGCCCGCATGTGTAAGTAAAATAATAAATCAAGCCACTAATAAAAACCTAGCAGAGTTGGCTGATATACTAATGTCGAAAAAGGCAAAAAAATGTAACCGCTAGTCTGATAACAGGAAGTAGTCTCACTTCCCGAAGTAGTCTGGTTTACGACTTAATCTTTCCACAGCGGTTATTAAAGACATCGCTAAGACGGGTAGCATATTTCCACTTCTCGCAGCCATACCAGCATTAATGAATCTAAAAATCTCCCCCAGACTTTCCCCGCCCTGACATATCCCCCAGGAAATTTCCTCTGGACCTTTCCCCCCATCTAACAGAAATTTCCCCCAGTCATTTTCTCCCATGATCTTAAAACTTAATTCATTTAATATTACATTCTACCAATAAAATAAAAAAATATATTAAGTTATGTTAAAAGTAAATGGATCTTTGAAATAAACTTCAGTAGTAAGGGTTAAACAAAGTTAACATTTTCACATTAAAGAACTTATTATTTAAAAGTTAACGTTGTAAGCAGTTGCTTTTAAGTATTTTATGATGTCACTATTGTTGAAGTCGGTGACTATGTTTGCTATTCTCGAAGAACATTCTTTGTACTTCTTCTTTGGTTGTTAAGATCCTTGATTGTGTGTGTTTGTGTGTGTATGTGTATGTGTGTATGTGTGTGTGTGTGTGAGAGAGAGAGAGGGTGGTGGTGGTGGTGGTCAGGAAAGTAGAAGTCGGCGAATGTTTGATATTTTCGTAGAACAGCCTTTGTACAACTTTTTTGGTTGTTGAGGCAAATGTCCACCGAAGATCCGATTTAGGCTGACATTATTTAAACTATGTTTACTTCATTTGTCTATCATAAATATGCCAAATATGCACACTAAATAAAGCTTTGACTCACGCCTTTTCATTATACTTCAAAGAAACCTCCTGTTATGTAGTGAGTAAAAGCACTAGCAATTGATTGACAAATAAAGAACGCTCATTTTTGTTACAACTAATATTGCTTAAAAATGGGTGTGAATTTATGTTCACAGTTCAAATGTGTGTGTGTGTGTGTGGTGAGAGAGAGAGAGAGAGAGAGAGAGAGAGAGAGAGAGAGAGAGAGAGAGAGAGAGAGAGAGAGAGAGAGAGAGAGAGAGAGAGAGAGAGAGAGAGAGAGAGAGAGAGAGAGAGGTTAGGAAAGTAGATATTTAACATTTAATAATGCATTTGTTTTCAGGTGACAACAGTCATATCTGTGTACTAACGGTGATGCGGGAAGCAAGTATACATCAAAGCTAAATGTTACTATATATAAATAAAGTTGTATAAAGAAATGGGGGAAGTCCTATCTGTTGGGGGTGAAAAAGTCCAGAAGTGCAATATCCGGGGTGTGTGTTTGTTTGAATGTCGGGGAGGAGTCCGGGGGGAATGTCCTGATACCAGCAATAATAGCCGCTGAAGCCCCAGCTGTTGCAAAAGCATCTGCTATAGGCACTGTTGGAATCGCTGCTCGAATGGCGTTAAAGAAAGCAACCGGACAAGGAAGAAAATCCTCCAAAACAAGGCAGCGGTTTAAGACTTCCAGGGACCCTGCCCTCGTGGTACGGAAAAGGTCTAAGACTTTCAGGGACTCCGCACTCATGGTATGGAATCGGTCTAAGACTAGGAACAGTTCGATAATAGTTCCACTATCGAATTTTGATCTACTTGATGCAGGTAAGCAACTAAATATGAAAAACTTCAGAGGAGTTTTATGCATGATCAATTACCAAAACAACTCAACAATATTGAAACCGGCATTATTAAACTTGATAAAAAGTCTTTACCTGGCACGCATTGGGTGGCATATGCAATAGATCCACGTGTAATTGTTTATTTTGATTCGTATGGGTTGGCGGCACCAAAAGAATTTCTTCATTATGTCAGCAATAAAATTGCTCCAATCTGGTATTTAACGCTACCAAGACAAAAATGACGGATCCCCCAATATGTGGTTGAGAAGCACTTAATGTACTTTATAATGTATCAAAATCAACAGTGCAACCTCATAAAGTCGTGCACTCGTTTACTGCTGAACGGTACACTACGATGTCGCATTTGAACAGACACTAGTAAACATAACGGTAGATATTTATGGAAGATCTTCCTGATTGAAGAAAGATCAGAAAGTCGACTTATCTAAATACGCAACTCTTGCTCAACTCAGAAATGAAATTAATGATTTATTGAATATCACGAGTGTGGATCAAAACAAAGTCGTCGTAGTTCAGCATAAACAAGGACGATTAAAACTAAGCAACATACAACTGCCGGATGTGCTTATACGAATTCCCACAGCGGTTACTAATAATATCGTTACTTTTGCAGAGCAAGGTAAAATACATCATTCTAGTAAGTAGGTTAATGAGTTTGTTAAGAAAACCTGCGATCTATATACTGGTTGCATAATAATGTCAGGAATTTTTTTTTATATATCTCGGGATCCCAACCGCAGATATAGATTGAACAACAAAACCATACTTTGACGATAGCAATATTAAGATCACTATCGATCAAGTGACATCAGTAACGACGATCAACAATGAAATTAACTCATTCAGAATTAATTATTAATAGATCATTTCATGTTTCTACGAAAATTCAGAATCGTTTGTATATGATGATTATAGTTTTTAGAATCTTCCAACTGTTGATATAAAACTTGCTGACATGAACACGAAACTAAGCGATATTATTAGTGGAATTCCTGATTTCGTTAAAATATCTATCTATCTATCTATCTATCTATCTATCTATCTATCTATCTATCTATCTATCTATCTATCTATCTATCTATCTATCTATCTATCTATCTATCTATCTATCTATCTATCTATCTATCTATCTATCCATCCATCCATCCATCCATCCATCCATCCATCCATCCATCCATCCATCCATCCATCCATCCATCCATCCATCCATCCATCCATCCATCCATCCATCCATCCATCCATCCATCCATCCATCCATCCATCCATCCATCCATCCATCCATCCATCCATCCATCCATCCATCCATCCATCTATCTATCTATCTATCTATCTATCTATCTATCTATCTATCTATCTATCTATCTATCTATCTATCTATCTATCTATCTATCTATCTATCTATGATTAAAACTCCAATTTAAATACATATTTGCCTTAATTATAATATGCAGGAATTATCCTCAATTGAGCCTTCCGCCGTTAGATTTGATCTTGTCAGACAACATAAATTTAGTTTCTCGATGCAAGATCTAGCTTTAACGAATGCGGATATAACTCAAAGTATCCGTTCAGCCAAGAAGGAGTTTCGCTACGATGGTGCGGCTGATGTGTGGTCCATATTAAGGATTGGAAATACCGTCTATATGATGAGAGACAAACGAGGAAGAGAAATTATTGACTACCTCGATGTTCGGAAATATATTATTTAACAAAATTTATTGTCAAGACCGACGATGGTGTTTAAATCATCCGAGACAAGCATAAATCCGTTCAAAGGTCATGGAATAATATTATCCTTGGTGAAAATTCCAAACCAGTAATAATAACTTGAATAGACAAGCGGTCTTATCCAATAACTGCGGTAGTGTACTCGCTATATTAGTTAAATGATAAAACTAACGTTAAGGATCTCAAGCCTATGAAATTGGCAAGGATAAATTGTGTAGCTGAGCAAGTTATAGAACACTTAACAAACGCGATACGGAGAAACGGTTTAACGGATTCAAGACGTAAAAATATATGGACTGAAAAAGTTAAAAATAGTGGAGCATCTATCAGCAACGTTGCTGAGCTAGAAAGGAAAGTAAACTTTCCAATAAACTGTGAAGACATTGATAGGAGAGATTTTGTACAAACCGAAATATAAATCTATAGGAGCTTCCATATATATTATTGATCATAACGCACAGGTATAGACTAATGCAACAACACTATTTCCACGAGATAGAACGGTTAAATTTTATTACGGTGATGTACGTGATGCTATCGGTGATACCAGTAAAGGTTATCCTGTATCTGTGTATGTTTCAGAGTTCGGAATAGAATCATTATGATTGATTTGTACTGTCCAACGGCGATATTTATCATACAGAATCTCTCCATGAGGAAATGAAAAACCTTGCCCAACGCCTTTGGTCTGATGATGTTGAACAATTGCTACAAAATTGCTTTACCTTTCCATCAGTCGCTGCTTACGCTGCTCAGAAGAAAATTCATGGAAACTGACACGATTGGAATTACTTGAATATGTCGTGAGGAGTTGTATCAAATAAGAGCACGGTGGATGGTCGCATTGAATGGTTAAATTTAGTTTATCTCGCAGTATCTCGAGTTAGAAGAATATCTCAACTGAAGCAGGTTATCATGGATTGCGTAATAACCGAAGAAATCACTAACAAAGTCGATCTCAAGAAAAAAATTAGCAAGCTATAAACAGTGTGACGAAAACAAAATCGCGATTTTGAAATAGATGCTGAATTTATTATGATGTTAAAACAACGACAAAATAATCGTTTCGCAAATTGTAACACAAATTGTTGTAGCAGTATTCAAGTAATAACCCAAGAAAATTTACCATTGATAGAATTAATAATAGTATTGGTCACACACGCGACAATAGGAAGCTGACTTGTCTTAAGTGTAATCGACTTCATGGATTGCAAGTTTATAAAAGTGTGATTGGTGGTAATTACGTATCCTCAGGAATTATTTGTAATTGTTCACTCACAAATCCACGCTGAGGGGCGGTTGAGTCTAATCTGTAGATTGCAAATCTACCTGTGGATCTTACCACGCTGGATATTTTGTGTGTGGTCACACTCCAATTAGGAACAGTTGCTCTTTTTCTGCCTCCTTCAAGTTCGTCAGGTTCCTTTAAATATCTAAGTGTAACATTTTCAAGTACTGGTTGAGAGAAAGATTCACGTTTTATCGGTATATATTTTTTGTGATCGCATTAAACGGTATAATCGAAATTACACGAATAATTTCCTTATTCAGCGCTGCTATCACACTTGGTAACATCTTAATCCATTCACGAGATATATCCTTTGTCTTAAAGTCAGCAGATATTTCCTTTGCATATTGATACCCGTATAACCGCTCAGCAAGTGTTCGATTAAATTTTTAACGATTGCCTGATCACGATGAATTTCCGTGTGTCCTCGTCTAATTTTAACGTAGCGCTTGTTCATCAACTATGATACTGCACCAAAAAATTATTTTCCGGGATCAACCTGTAATAGTTTTGGCCATCTTAGACCGTCTCGCTGATACTTTCTTTCAAACGCAGATGCAACTTCAGATGCTGTTTTTGTTGATAGCGGCTCCGTTTCTTTATATCTACTCGCAACGTCAACGACAGTTAACGCGTATCTGTATCTGTGCTGACGTCGGCCAATTTTAATGGTATATTTTGTTAAAAACAATATATCCGCTAGATGAACTTCATTAGGAACACTGACATCGAAATATGCGTGTTGAATTTTTTAGGCGGATTTAGAAAGATGTGCAATATTGCTTGTCGTGCTAACCACGCTGCAGCAACATCACGTGAAAGTTTTGCTGAAGCGGCAAGTTTGCTAATCGCTGCTTTACCTCTCCAATATCCTCTCGGTGAATAATAAACAGATTCCATTATAATAATCAGTTAATTAATTACCATCCCCTAACATTATTTTAGCTTTCATAGCAGATTTTACAAGATAGCTAGCGAGAGATTCTTTGAGAAATTTAAAAAGTATAGAATATAGCGCGTGTATCAACTTTACATCTATGAGATACAGCTGTTGCAAATCTTTACTTTTATAAGCGACATCATGAATGTAACACGTTTAATCAATCTTATTTACTGGAATCTCTCCAGGTTTTGGCTGATCTTGGTTATCGAGTCTGATATCGAGACGAGTTCCTGGACCACAATAGTTATATCCCTGAAGGTGTTTCTTGCCGGGGTATTCAGCCCATGTACATCTTGGCAATTTACCTAATGAATCGGCAATATCAACACCACGCGCTTTTTGAGACGCGAAAATAAATTTATATTTGTTTGTAACACATTTTGCACCCTTGCAGGGGATGTTTATAGCAATATGCTTTACAGTAACATGTGTCAATTAATACTTTCTCAGGAAGACGTCGATGGCAATTGTCATGTTGATTCTAAACGGTGAAATTAGCCTTAATTGCTAAGTCTTTAATATTTGTTTATTATCAAAGATGAATTAAAACTAACAGAACTAAACAATAAATCATCCTTAATATGTTCGTCTTATCTGACTGATCTAACGTTTAGCTATTTTTTGTATTATATATATTTTTATCTATCTGCATCTATCTATCAAACTGAATAGATAGGTACATATCTATCTTTTAATCAAGCTATTGTTTATTCCTTGTATCTGCACAAAAATGAAATAATTTCCTACGTAAGAATTTAAACATGAAATCTGTCAGTCACACGCAGACAAATGAATGGGCTTGTATTTTATTCTTCAGGTGTGTGTAGTATAACATAAGAAGTTATTCTTAATATGTTCATCTTATCTGAGTGATAATAAAGTTTAGCTATATTTTCTATTATTTATCTTTCTATCTGTCTTTCTATCTAGGTAGATTGATAAATAGATAGGTATACGTTTAGCTATTAATCAAGCCTTTGTTATTTCTTTTTATATGTCCACAAGAACAAAATAATTTTTCTACGTCAGAATTTAAACATAACCTCTGGCAGCCAGACAATGTCGACAACAAAAAAAATCGACTTTTGAGATGATAGGTGCAGCATAGATCTTTGCAAAATATAGAAATGTATTTTAAATATAAAAACGACTATACAGGAATATAATTTCTTTTGCAACTATTGTCGATGACATTTATGTTTCTTTTTGTTTAAAACTAGACTTCGGTCAAAGCATGTCGATATTAATAATCACTTTATCTTGTTTTACAGGACATGAACTGAATCAATGTGCATGACTGACGATAGATCCACATCGCTGCTTAGTGATTTGACCTTTAGAAGTAAACTGAAGTTACCATATTTACTTCAAAGTGACACTGTAAACAAAGTAAGAGATTCTGTATGAGGGTTTAAAGTTCATTTACAGAACATATTAAATTGTAAGCAAGGTTGGGTCTTCTTTTCCAAGGTGATTATTGGCATCCTGAAGTAACCATGTTTACTTCAAAGTGGCAATACTATGACCATATTTACTACAAAGTGACACTGTAAACAAAGTAAGAGATTCTGTATGAGGGTTTAAAGTTCATTTACATATCATATTAAATTGTAAGCAAGGTTGGGTCTTCTTTTCCAAAGGGATTATTGGCATCCTGAAGTAACCATGTTTACTTCAAAGTGGCAATACTATGAAAATAAAATCTATAATCATATAAATATTAGGTACGTAATGTATTGTTTGTGAAATGACATTGGTAGCCTTAAAAATAATTCATAATTCTCTAAAAGTCAAATCACAAAGCATCGATGTGGATCTCTTGTCGTTCAAGCTTTGATTAAAGCTGTATTTCAATGATTCACCAAATACAACTACTTTCTTTAACGTCAATCATACTTGGATAATACATAGATTGCTCAGTTCGAAAATTCGAAGTCCACATACGTGAAAAAACAAACAAACGATAAAGTAAATTTTCATCTATCCTATATCAATTTTTATGCTAACTTCAATATACTTTTCCCGTTTCTATTCGCTGTGATGTAATTCAGGTAAAGGTCACATTATAGCGATCTATGGGGTTTTCAAAACGTTGGGGTTTTCAAAAATTTATCAAGCTGCAGTGAATGATTCGGTTTGTTTTTGGGGTTGCAGGCTGAGTTTCCTCAGCTTCAAAACTCCTTTACTGCTAGTTTGTTTATATCAGATGTTTTTGGAAATATATTTTGATTTGAGGTATTATGCTGATTTACCATACGGTGAAAATCACAGGTCGAAGGTATATATATCTTCCAGATGTATAGTTCTGATAAATATTGCTGCTTGTATACATTTTGTATTTAATTTGACAGCGATTCCTTGTAGCAATAAGACCATTTGCTGCAACTATGCGGAAAACCATGCATCAGAAACTAGTAACACATTATTCCATAATTCACAACCACGTTCAACTCTTACAGGCAATTGGCTGTTTCACCTGCATCTTCGATTATGTTGTGAGCGTATAGGATCAAATATATTACTCGGCAGTTGATGTATTAAACTGAATGTTTGGGACACTATTTTTATAAAGTTTATAACCAGATATATTTCGAGTTCCTGTCTCTCCTTCGATACATGAGGGTTCTTCATATATTTGTTGATGATATTACGGTGCTGTGTAAAAGTGTAACTAAATGACTGCCTACGACATCGTGTAGTATTCATGTCAATGATATTTCTATTGCTACCAATTTTAACCTGATATTTGCAGCTTCTGCTTGTTTCCTTAAACATTGAGTTGGGAGCAATATAGCCAGCAATTTTAAGGTGAAGTGTGAAAGTTGTTAAACGTTTCAGCACTTATGTATTTGTTTCTCTATTCAACTATGTCATGAGTAGTCATCATATTTATATGTTGCGTGAAGGAGTTTGAGTGACATCATCAGCACATGTGAATACATTCAAAATATACGTTATAATGATAATACTTTCGTTGTCTTTCTCACAATAATACAGTTTTTAAAACATTAATTAAGCTAAACATTAACAAAATAGAAAAAACACAGTGTGCTTGGATTCTGCATATATATCCGCAAATTCTATAAAAAACTACAATAAAATAAAGTACTATATCGTATAAAACAAATGTACTGGATATATTTGTATATTTTGTTTACTATATTCAGTGTGTGAAATCTTTAGAGTGCTTCTTTGTTTACGTAGTGTTTCAATATACATTTTCTCAATCTATAACACGGACGTGATCATGAAAAGCCAATGTACGCTACAAATCAAGTTTGACTTACAAATTTGAACAGTTGTTTGCGATTGATGTACAATATTTGTCTTTTTCATGGCACTTTATATTATGCTGCTTCAGTGAACCGGGGTTAGAAAATTTTTATAATTTTCCGATATTCTTCAATATTTATGTCGTACAAAACCATTTCATGTTATTTACATTTTTGCAATAGTTGTTCATGACGGTAAATACTATCTCTGAATACAAATCAAATCTATCCAAGACAAAATAATCGTCACTATCGATTTCGTCTTAGCGTTTGTTGCAAAATACCTATATGGTAGCGGCGGTGGTAACATATTGTTATGGGTTTGCTTAAAGTTTTTCAGTTGCACATACTACAATTTGAAGCTGTATTTATTTCTTAAAATGCTTGATAAGGTCTTCGCATACGCGTACTAAACCATTATGAATGGTGTACAATTTGACCTCCAGCATATATGTTTCCGTTACAAATATAAAGGTCAAATAATAGAATATCATTAAGAAGATTATCTTTATCTTTTTTAATCAGTAACACATTGCTTACTTCATTGAACAACTGCCCAAAATTGACATTCAATGGATGTATGTAAGGAAGTAGAATAAATATGTATGTTCATTTCAAGTCTACAATAGCTTCTGTCTTCTAAACCAAGTGAGAGATCTATTAACAAATATACACTAATTCGAATTTGCTTCACTGTTCTTTATTTATCATGCTGAAACTTCGATACAAACAAATTAGAGATTGTACAGTCCAATGCAACAACACAGTCCATTAGCTTGGCTAATGTGTATTTCTTGCAATGGATGTTTCTGGTTGTGATTAATACATTTTGATTAATTCAAAATATGATCCAATGTGATCTTATTAATAGACTGATAAATGCATGTGCCAGCTGGAGGAATGATTTGTTCATTCTCAAGAGCTTTTGAATCGATAGCTCTAATATCTGCATAAGCAAATATAAATGGTTTCAATCTTAACATGATCAGATTCCAGATCCAACCTAGGCATGCTGTAATAATTGGATTAACCACAATCTTACAACGAGCTAGATCATTGCCAGTAATAAATAAATATCCTCAAAAAGTAATTCAGTTACTGAACCAACTGCCACGGTACCTGACTCTAAATCTGATGGTAAATTTGCACAATGGAGAGAAACGTTTGAAAATTAGTATGTTGCTATTTTGCAATATCTAGAAATCAAAAATAACGCTCCGTCACGTCATGAAATAAGTGCTGGTATGAAGAGATTATGATGTGTGATCTGTCTTATTAAACTTGATTCCTAAATGTTCTGCCAAACTTAGATCGAGATATTTGTTTAAGAAACAAAACCCTGAGAAGACTACGTACTGACAAATTAAACTTTATGAATTTAGGGAAACATCCTCAGCTGTTCGAGGAACATCTTCCAAAGGTTCCATCTTTAACTCATTAGGATAAATCAACTCTTCAACTAATATATGCTGTTGTGGGATCACCATAATCTATCAGCTCTCTTACCTAAATACCCTACGAAATAATGATTCTTCTTCGCGAGTCAGACATAATTTTGCATGAAGTCCTGTCGATATGCCCCTTGCATCGTCTCAAAACCATTCAAGACATATTCCTTAACAACATTGTAATAAGAAGTTTGTTATGCTGACAGACTAATCTAGATATCACGAGCTTCTCCAATAAGTACACATTGTAATAAAAAAAGTGCAATGCTTATTAGTCGTTTCAAATTTTCAGCAATTGTCTCCAGGTGAGAAAAATTTTTAAAATGTTTCATTTTATTTAAAATGGAGGCTCTAAATGTATCTTGCTGGTAAGATCAAAACCTAAATATGTCCATAAAATAGAAGCGTGTTTTTCGCTTGCCAATTCTAATTCTTTTATCCTAAATTGCATTTCTCTTTTGTATTTTTCTCTTTCCCTTTCCGCTTTATTTCCCATCATTTCTTTTCTATTTATATTTAAATTTGCATTTGCATGTATTTATTTGGTTGATTTCGGATTTTAATCATTTATCAAGCTGTACTTTCTTTACTATATTAAGCTGCAATACTTTTTTTGATCCGAACCAAATATACACATACTGATGAAATGCAAGGCAGAACAAAGTGTGAATCAAGTGCTCTCATTGTCCAAGCGTCATGATGATCCACTTTTCTCTCAACCTAAACAATTCTTTCCAAACGTAAAAACATATAAAACCAAAATCACAAATGAAATCAGACACATTTACTTACAGCAATCTAGAAATTTGTCAGCAATTTACAAAGCTGTTTTGAACGATTTTGTAGGTTTATGGAATTGAAGATAATTATTCCGCATCATTTATTCTATCCCAACGCATCCATTTTTATTGGCCAAATCTAAAGTTTGATTCTACTATTTTCTTCAACTATTAACTACATTACTTCCAGCTATTTTGTGTCAGTCTGTATTTCAAAATTTAAGATTTATGGAAGAATTGAATACTGACAATACGTTGTATAGACCTCAGGTATAAATTTCAACGTTTTAATAACTTGTTGAAAATAAAGAGATGATGACAAATATGTGCCATTTACACTCAGATTGTACGTCATCTGACAGTGCTTCTTGGTATAGATAAAATTATATGCATGTCCTACCCCAGTTATCTTCCGGTAGCATTCATCAGCCAATTGTTATTTATCTAAACCACATTATAAGTCTCAACTAATCCAATAAACCTCGTTATATGTAATTTAGGGGTAAGCAGCTTAAACATGTACCGAGTTTAACAAAACTTGCTTTACTGTACATTGAAATCATACAGACAAATCAATGGAAAGAACAGATGATGAGGTTATTGAGATAATACGTATAGAATGATAGTTTTCTTTGTGTTTGGATAGAGTGAAGAAAAAGTGAAATAATTTCCAGAACCTGTAGTATTACACTGTATTCAGCTCAAGCCCGATGTAGGTAAACTTTATTCAAACGTGTCAAAGTACAGTATGTAGTTCAGCACCTATCATTTGATTAATAACAGATTGTTGATTGCATTGGATAAAATATAGGTGTAATGTCAGTCACTCATGACTCAAGCAAAGTCTAAACTTTCAAACGATTTTATTATCTGAAACAAGTGATAAAGTATCTTGTCATACAAAGATACACACAAATTGGAATATGCCTCTCAAGTGTCTACTTGATGTGGTGCAATGTAGCTATCAAAGTAAACCAAGGTCAGTCAAAACATATTAGGTATTCATTTAGAGATTTTGAATGATTACATTTATTACTTACTGGATAGAGTGCTCACAGTAAAACGCTTTATTATTTATTTTAAATATAGTCTTACCTTATTTTAAAATAGCAGCAATCATATAAAACATTTTCTTAAATTTAAACAAGTCGACTCGGATGCAAATATTCAGCATCAAATTGCAAAATCTAGTCGCCTATAATCCGCAGGAACGTACGTTTACGCACAATCTTAAGAAACCTTTTCTAAATCAATTTTGCTTCTTCTGCAACGTTGCATATTGTACTAGGCGGTTAATTGCTTCATTCAAAAAAATCTTTTTTTATCGATATATACTCCTATCACTTGATCGCGATATTCGTTTGATATTTAAAACAATTATGTTTATTCCTCAATTTTTGGTCATGTCATTATAGACTAAAAGTAATGCCATTAACACATGGCTGCCTTGATCAAAGATTATAGAGCACATTTCCTACTGAAAATAGAAATTCAACTAAATACAATAAATTGAAGTCATTTTGGTACAATTACCTTCTGAAAACTTCCAAAATGATATTCTTGCCCTAATTGCTGTTTCAGTCAGAAACTATATTTTCCCATTTTTAGATTTTAGTTTTTAAGTTTACTCTCCATCTAGTTTATTCTATTAATATCCTCCTCAACTTTTCTAGGTCTCATGTTGCTGATTTGAACAGGATTACAAGACACACAGCTGATGCACGCCAGACACTTTGCTATATACAAATGTGGCGTAAGATGGGTAAAAACAGTAACCTAAAATTACCGGAGAAAAATAATTCTGCTTCTTAGCAAAGTCATATAGAAATAAATGCGTGTTTCATGGTTCTTTTTTCACTGATATCCATGTTGATTTATTTTTGTATTTTTTATACAGTGAAAAATCTGTTGAAGCTCAGAACATTTAGGCTTTTAATGCCGTTCAATTACAATTTTGGGAATTATTATCAGGTTTAGTGATTATAAGGGCTAAGTAAATTAGCATTTAGTTTAATAAAACAAGTAGAAAAGGCACATAGCAACTGAATTCTAACCATTGAAAAATTAAGAAATGACATAAATATCAGGATGTATTGCCTTCGATATATTCCTCCAGTAATCATGATATATATATATATATATATATATATATATATATATATATATATATATATATATATATATATATATATATATATATATATATATATATATATATATATATATATATATATGCAATATTTGTTATTGTAATGATATGTCCGCATGTAAGGCATCCATCATTTCTAAACTACACCCTTGTGTGATGTTCATTAGGCGATATTATTACATTCAAGATTTTTATATCATTGTCTATCGTCAATGTTGTGTTGCTGGTGCCATCCAGAGTGTCAAGTTTAAGCATCAATGATACCTTCCGATGGGTGTTCTCATTTTTTCCCCCGGCATTACGTTCACTAGGCGATATTGTTACATACATGATTGTGTATATCATTGTCTTCCGTCAACATTGTATTATTGGTGAAATCTAGATTGTCAGGTTTCCACATCAATAATATCCTCCGATGGGTGTTCTCATTTTTCCCCCTCCGTTACGTATATCCACTTCCGGCATCTTGAAACATTTGGAAGAATATTGGTGCATCAGCGTTGTAAATAATCAAAAATGGTCAAATCTCTCGCCGTTATTGATCTTTTTGTAGTATTTGTGAGGAGTGAACAACTTTTGACTTCCTTTCTGCTTTGTCCTTCTAGTGGCGTGAAGGAGGAATATAGACTGGAAATGTATACATGCATTTTGAAAGAAGTCATATTTATTAGAACATTCTGGCATTGATCACGTTATAGAAGCATTATGATGATTTGAAAAATTATTTAGAGCTATTTGCTGAACTTTCACAGCTTTCTAAACAACGAAACAGAAAGAGTCTGAAAAAGTAAATTAAAGTTGGTTTATAATTCTACTAAGATACGTAGCAGGATACTGTTTCGCTTTCTTTAATATAGAGGTTTAAACTTTTGAACTTGGCAAACAGTGGATGTCTCACACAGGACTAACATTGCAAACAGGGTGGTTCTTTGAAGCAAACACTATGTCAAAGACTTAACAACAAAAGCTCGACCTTTAGGGTAAAGTTCATTTACATCCGATATGGATGCTATAAAAGATGGCTAAATCGTTCCTTTAGCACACAATACCAATAGAGGGTTTCTTGCAACTAGATTGTGCAGTCAAACTATTTGTGACCTGACGAGAGGTAAATATGTTATGTTATATTGCAATAATGCATTATCTTCATCCTTTAATAATTAACATAATTATTGTTCAGAAAGTGAGTCATCTTTATGAATCATAAGTTTGTATGACCAGGTTAGAGGGCTCCATATTATTGATGTTATAAATTACGATCGCTTTAATTCGATGCAGAGAAGAACAGAACAAAATCGTAACTTATTCTGTTACTAATGTAATTATTAAGACAACATTAGAGAGTGGAAAGGCATGGGATGTGGCAGTAGGGAAGAGGGAAAATTGAGTTAATTGGCTGTAAAGTCATCTGTGTCGCCCCAACGACCTCTTGGGTTAAGGATTGATGATGATGATGATGATGATGATGATGATGATGATGATGATGATGATGATTGATGATGATGATGATGATGATGATGATGAATTATAATCACCTAATACTTAATTGTGTTTTCTACAGAAACGACACTCAAAAATCTTCACAGATCGCAATTATGTTCTGCATGTCATAGCTAAGTGCTTTAATTTATTTTAATAATTTTGTTTGTCCTACATCGATTTTCAGCAGTGAGCTACAAACATTTCTTTAACGGCCAAAGATATATTGTTTCTATAAAGATAACATGTATGCACAACTTCAATACACAATGCTTTTCACTACATTATTTGAGTTACTATTATAGTTTTTGTTTTTAAGGGTTTTGCATTATGGAGTGGAAAGTAATTTTCGTTCAATCTATTTTGATAATGTCGGTGCTTAGCCAAGTAACCAATGCCTGCACATGCCACATGCTCAGTTGGGAAGATGCTCTGTGTCCAGGACGCGGAAAAACAGGTTGGTAAAGCACAAAATAAACTTGTACGGTTTCCGTTTGGACACTAATACGAAAACAAGAAAAATCGGATTTAGATTAATGATGGTCGTGGTGGTAGTTGCTGTAGTAAATCATTTAATGATACTACTGCTTACACTGCTTCTAATGCTACTGCCATCTCTACAGTCACTGAACATGTTGTTATTACTCTTAGATAGGCCCCGAAATATAATGAATATCAGTACTGCTACGATTAATTCTACTTCTATTAGTAGTACCATCAAAGAAAAGGTTTTATTCTCCTACATAAGTTACTTACCACAAGTCTTGATTGGATTCTCGGTTTCAGTCATTTATACGCATACAACATCTGGATTCGGATAAGTATATTAGCGTAGCCATTACTATAAAATAAATGAAACAATAAGTTACTTCACTCAAGATGCCAATCTTATTTAGAGCTATGGATAAAACAGACGAAAGGGAAAATATGGTATATTTTTTATTGCATCTATCCGGTGGAACCTGATGTAAATATGCTTCAGAAGTGACAAAGATATTTCAGTGTGTTGCGTGCCATACAGCCACCTCATTTGATACGATTCTCGATTTCAAACAGTCATTTGTGGGCATTCAACAATTGAATCAGGACAAGGATGTTAGTGTAGCTATTACTAGGAAATAAATGAGACAATAATCAATTACTTCAACCACGATACTAAACGTATTTAAAGCTATGGATAATTATACAACATCAAAATATTATATATTTTTATTGTGGCACATGAACCATTTTTGCTTCTTCTGTGACGAAGAGATATCTTGAGTACCAGTACACATTATAAATATAAGTTCCCATACAATGAAGTTATCGTATGATTGAGACTATAACAAATCTAAACGATTTTAAAGAAATTGTTATGATGAACATGTTCAAATAGTTTCTAATATTTCAAATGTATTTTGTGTCTGCATAAACCAATATAGACTTCCCGTTCGATCTACTTGACTTTTTAATAAGTTGGACGTGGTGATTGCTCGGTAAAGGTTATTGATGTCATGGTGTCGTTGGTTTCACAATAAAACTGACTAAAACTGACTTGAGAAAAAGAGGTAACGTGTTTATAAGAGTGAAATTAGCTGATGCAATGATTTTGGAAGGAAACTGTGTCATTTTAGTTTCAAAAAGTTTGAGATTCCACATAGTATTTAAGCAAATTATCTGATTTGGCCACATATGTGGTACTAATGAGTTAATGTTGGACGAGTTGTTTATAGCTATTTGGCCTAATCCGAGTCTAGTTAGAATCCTCGACCAAATATCAACCAGAAAGTAGGTGTTTAGAGGGTGAAGATGTGAACATGATCGATTGAGAATAAATATAATATTTCTCTGCACAAATATGTCTAAATACATTGTTTGACATCTTGCTTCTTTCCAAGAATTTGTAGTTCTCTATCACATATTAATTAAAAAAGATCTCAAACCGAGACAAACACAACCCAACCAAAGGTTAAATGTAAGCATGTCAACAGCAAAACACTTCAAACACGTGCATCTCGTCATAGTCGATTTCATTCTTATCATTTATAATACACACAAGAGCAAAATAACATCTTAAATACCAGCCTAGCTGATTTATGGGCTTTATAAGGCAAATGAGCATGGGAAGTTTGCTACCCATTTAACTTTGCACATTGACTGGATAATATGTAATATATTTATCATTCTCCATTGTTTGAATTATAATTAATTATTAAATGCTACGAAATTCAGTTTTTATAAGGCCGTTAGACACATCGAGGGAACATGTAACCAGGAAACCAATTCTCATCATTCTAGTATAATCACATTCAAAAGTGTGTGCCTCATCTAATTAGTCATATTGATTTAATTATAACGTAAAGATGTAGAAAGATATTATGTTGCCTTCGTAAGGCTAATATTAAAGCATTATAATAACAAATATCTTTACGCAGTTTGAAAATTCATGAAACTAAATGTAACTAACATTGATAACACATCGATAATACATATAACTTTACCAAAGTTCATCCGGTTACAACAATGTAGGAAAGAAAAACAAACATACTCTTGCAGTCAGCCGACACACACAAAGACACAAAACAGATCCCCCATATATATATATATATATATATATATATATATATATATATATATTTATATATATATATATATATATATATATATATATTGATGGGGAAACTCAGAATAATTCAGGGTATTTTTGATAACCTTTCTCTGTTATGACTTTTTACTACAGTCGTCATGGCAGACGTTACTAATGTGGAACGTCTAAGCCATGACGGAAACGTTGTTGCTGAGGGAAATGTGGCTTCAAACGGAAGATACCGGATGCATCTGATCGATATAATCAGAGTGAGCAAATAAGTCTACTTTTGTTATGCTTTTAATTCAATTACGTCAATTAGACGTTGTTTTTCGCATGTAATATCGATATTATTATATGCTCATTTTTGTCTTCCTTAGCATTACATTATCAGAATATTGCAGCATTTTACGATACTGAAGACTTCATAATGAATGCACGTGAACGACCTGTATGCCTAAATGTAGTGTATTAGGAACTACATTTTACACAAACTGAACTCTTCAAGAATACGTGTTTTTGTGTTTTTGTTTAACTGATTAGATATGTTTAAATTAAATAATCAAACTTTTTCATTAATTCTAAGCGTAGATGATAACGTCAACGATGTGGAATATAATCTGAGTCAGAAATGAATGCGCACGAATGAAATTGATACATGCATGGTCAGCAATAAATGTGAGAGATGGAGTAATTGAGAACAAAAACGTTCTAATTATTTAAACAGTTATTAAGGAGAATTCTTCGTGAAGTTTCAAATATAGAGTGTATTAGTGATCTTTGGTTTATAGAAAATTATCATAGAAACGTATAGTGAGGCCATCGACTGTGGCGTATGTAGATATGTACTATTTTATAAGGCAAAGTACTAAAATTCCTAAACATGTTAACTGAACATTTTTGTAGAAAAGTATGAGACTCAGAGCCAATTATCCAAGACGATGAAGATTCTTATTTATTGTGGCTGAATGGTCTGTCATACATCACCTACTTTGAAATGGTTCAAGCTAACGTATTTGATACAAAGAGTCTGATTTATGATAGCGATAGACGCCTTAGATGTCATAACATAGCTGGATTCTCTGCAAATAGCATGCAAGTAATAAGGCATAAACATGTCATCATTAGCTGGTACAATAAATATCAACAAATATACTTAAATTTTTACATCTTGAATTTCCACAAAATCTACGTTCATAATTAGTTCTGCAAATCCGAATTACATGAGCTATGTCATGGGTTCTAAAACTTGATTTCACAGCTTGATATTGTAATGCATTTTTCTCTTTCTTGCACTCAAAAATAAATTGAAGCGTTATTAAATAGCATCTGTCTGATAATTTCAATTGAAACAGTTCATATTGTTCACACATTATATTTCCAAACATTGAATGACATGATAGAAAACATATGCAGCAGATTCAAGACACGTTCCTCCCTGTTAAAATCACAAGTACTTGTAGAATTGACACAGCTCAGTCCAGACCATAATCAGCGGAATTGAGTAGAATCAACAAAAGGAAGTAAAACAACTTATTATAGATTAAATGGTAATATTGTTGCAATATGCATTCATTCACAACATGACTAAATTTCGATTTTAAGTAGACCAAAATGGCAATTCATTTTGAAGCTCTGGACGAAATTGAAAATTGCAGGGCGGTGCTATGTACACATTAATATTGAGGTTGTGTCTATTTTTAAGCGGAAATTCAGTCACTTTGTTTAAAATGGTGCATTTGTTATAATTAAGCCTTATACAGAATAAGAAAACGAGTATTGCTACGTGAATAGGCTTGTACAGAAGTAACTAGAGTTAAGCTAACAAGCTTTGTAAAATTAACAAATAATTTATTTCTCTAGACAACAAGGTACAAGTGAGAAAAGGACTTAACAGTTTCTGAATCAATTCCAAAATGTCATCCAAACATTGAAAACTATAGGCCATATCAATAAAAAATCCTCAATATATCACAATTCGAATTCCGATGAAATTAGAAGATGGAAGGCGATGACGTCTTTGATGATCTGCTTTGTTCTGATGTGTCAACAGTTCTTTGTTGAATCACAAAAAATAATATTCCAGTTTAGAATTTCTGTCTAAATTTAAATAAATGTTTTTGTCCGAGAATTCTGATGAGAACTAATATTTTCCAGGGAGAATAAATCACTAATTCCGAAAAATAGATACATTAAAGTCAAAATGGTCAAAACAAAACACCTTTTAGCTTTAAAGGTTTAAAATTCAACTCAATTGATTCTTATGATACCATGAGTTATATGCCTTACTAAAACGAAAAACATTCACGGAATGCGGTCACATTGCCACCTTCTAGAACATTATGGAAACCTTTTCACACGTCTAAAGTCACGAACTCTGGGTTTTTATCAGGTTAACCAGAACTGAATTGACTTTCTCAAACGCAAATCAAATCTAGAAGACAACATAATCAGTACAATAACATCTAATGGAATAAAATAAAAATCTAACAAACAAATAATGTAATTACATATACATAACAGTATAATAAAAACGGTTAATTCACTTGTATGCAGAAATATGAACTAGTTTTCTCGGATAAATACTTCACTTCCAAAGGTCGTGCAATATTAATCCGAGAAACATCGTTCATATTTTCCCATACAAATGTAGTCACCTAATAATTATTTCTCTTGTTACAGAAGATAATGCCTAATGAAATGAGAATTCATCATTTAGCGGCCAACTAATTATCTCCATTAATAAGCAGCCTAGAATATTTAAGGTGATGAAAGAAGGAACTGTTAATCCGCTGCTAAATAATAATATCGTGTGCAACACATTTACAAATCGCATGTAGTTATCAATAAAAGTGTTAAAATGCACAGAATACACTGCATATAATATAGTACTTATTTAAGAAGGCTGTTTCAATTCGTGGTGTTCTGATCTTCCAAAGTACTTTTACGTTATGCAAGATTGTGTCTTTTTTAGTTGTTGGTTAATAAATAGAATCATATTATTCTGCTGACATGAGAATTTTTATGGTCTGTGCTAATTTTATTATCGTTTTGAATTATTTTTATTTTGTCTTTTAAAATATGGCTTTCTTTATTTCAAGCATATGTTTTATTTAATAAATTGATTGATAGGGTGAAGAATTTACGATGATTTTTTCGTGATTCGCTATTATATATTTTTGTTTTAGAAACGCAATATATATCGACTATTCAATTGAAAATAGTTTTATTGGCCTAGATTTCGATGAGCCGTAAAGACATATGTTGTTGTATTAAATTTATGTAAGCGGAAATTATATCCCGAATATTTCATTGTCATAGCTGTAAATATAGGTTATTAAGCAAATGTAGATAATTATTTAAAAGAAAATGTGTCGGCTGCAAAAAGTAATTTAATGTGTGCATGTATGTCTTTTTCTAGTCATCTAGGATTAAAAAGCTTGGTTTCAATGTTCTAAGGCGGCGTATCTAATAAGATTCCTTTTATTTCCTGGTTTCGGAACTTCAGTTGGGTTGTGTGCAATTGCAATGGCCAGGGAAGGAGAAGGGTTCTGAGATCGGGTTCGGAACAGCTTCTTTGACATCTAGTCATGTCTGTGAAAGTTTTTTCTTTTCTGTAGCTTTTAAGTTTCTTCGACATACAGAAGGATACAGATGTTACATGTGATGAGATAAATTCCTTTCTGTTTTGCACGTTTTGTTTAAGCCATGTATATTTAGTTTTTCTCTAGTCACTGTGCTAGAAAATGTTCTGTCATATACTGACAGGTTTTGCACATTTTATTGCATATATATATATATATATATATATATATATATATATATATATATATATATATATATATATATATATATATATATATATATATATATATATATATATATATATGTTCCTCTCCACCCAAAAAATATATATATTCTTCTTCTCCAAAAATTAAAAACATTTAATGGAAACAACGTCGCTAAAGAGTGTTTGAACGACATATCAGTGTTTCTGTTTTCTTATAAGAGGAACACGGTTAATTTTCAAGTATAGCTAACAAATGTATATTTTCTATATCATTTTCTATAAAAATAAACTAGTTATTATTGACTTCGTATGTACAGTATAGGTCTATGTTAAAGTGTATCATATAATTGAAACATAAATTGTGACTCAGTGGTAATTAAGTCTCAGACAGTGATTGATAACTGTATTGACAAGATATTACCTGCAGTCTAAGAATTGTACCTTTTGCTTTATGATTTAAAGGGTATGCATTTGGAATATCTAACACGCAGAATACGTGTCATCATCCAATCTGAATGAGTCAAACAGTCTCTTTAACTTGATGGTATCAGGTGGACAGTGAAAAATAACGCATCATGTCTTGCGCTTGGATGTTATACTGTTAGGAATATTACCAAACTATCTGTTTGATATTATTTCTTTTTTTAAAGCAAACGAGAGACCACGTTATCAAAGATATTTAAAGACAATATACATACCATCTTACATACCATATTATTAATGGGCAGTTAACTACTATTGACTAGAATGACCCTACGTGCCCTGTCTGAATAATAATAAGCCTTCAATGCCCACGAAAGTAATTGTTATTAAATAAAACCGCGCTACTAGGATTGAAACTCGCAACCTTAATTTTGTTAGCACACAGGAAAGCTAAACTTGACACATTGATTTAATTGTACTTTAACTTTATTATTTCAGAAAGGAATTAAAACATTAGGCGTGAAAGATAGCATATTCACAATGATGTTCCCGCTTGATCCCACTTTGTGTGGGCTTCATTTGAAAGTAGGCAAGAGGTATTTTATTGCTGGTAAGCTATAAGAAACCTCAAGAGCTATCTCGTTTTTCCTTATGACTTGATGCAAATGCGCTCCTTTCGAGTCTTTGAACTGATAAGATGCACACACACACACACACACACACACACACACACACACACACACACACACGCACACACACAATCATGGACAAGAGAGCGAGAGTGAAAAGATTATTAAAATATATCCGAAACTTTCCATTATGGATTTGCCATTGGTAATTACAGTTGCTGCTTTTTACTATTGCGAGCATTCTCCATAAGTTATGGTTAACTTGTGATAAACATAATGGTAGGAGAGGCACAGGCCACTGATACCATATATTAATTTTTGTCAGATGAAAAAAGGCTCTGTTAATAAAACTAGTGAAACCGTATATTGAAAGACACGCAAATAATGACATTAGTTTGCAATGTCTTCTTAAGTTAAGAATATCCACTATTTTAAGAGAAGAGGCTAACGATTGTGTTCCAGTTGTTAAATATGAGATGTAATGTGCTCAATTGTTTCCTCAGTCAAAGAAACGATATATCGTTGCATATTCCCTTTCTTTCTTCAAATGCAGTCGTTAATCTCGTAAGATTCATACACTATGGCAATTTAGTATATAAATGTAACCTCAATACATTTATAATACACAAATAATTTACGCATTGAAAATAACTCAGTAAAATAGAACAACTCACCCTAATTAAAATAGCAGAATATTGGTGACAGTGAGAGAATAATTGTATTAAAATAAAGCAGTACAAAAGTACTTCTATGTTTCTCAGTATAATATGTGCACATCCAAATATTTCTGAATAATACTTTGTGTATATTGTACTAACAGATCACCGAGGAAATAATAATAAAGCCTTTAACAAAAGGTATTGGATAAGGGACACATAAGTTGTAAACATAAACACATACAAATGGAATTATACACCAAATAATAGCAACACGATATAAATACATACATACATACATACATACATACATACATACATACATACATACATACATACATACATACATACATACATACATACATACATACATACATATATATATATATATATATATATATATATATAATAATAATTTATTTAAATGACTTTACCATCAGCAACACCATCAGCATGCCAGATTGCATCATTGTCATTTTCTTTTCGCACTAACACAACCGTATGCTTTGCTCCATAGATGACTTTTCTGACATTTCTACAGAATCCGAATATGTGATGTAACGGAATTGCACATGAAAACCGTCGATGCTCTCCTTTCAATGTTCCATTTCGTGTTGCAAATCCTAGATTGAAATTACCATTGACCCTTTTTAAAATGTCGAATTCAGCGGCTGGTCTATCTTCACGGTCTAGATTAGCTGCGAGTTGTTGTTCAGCCAATGCAGTATCTCTTGCAGTTCGTACTTTAATAAACTGAATATGGTCAGCATGATCAGAAGTATCCTTAGCAAACATCATAGACGGACCAGCCGACCTTGTATAATCATCAGAATATCTCGCAAGTCCGATTATTGTTGTTGCAATATCAATATTTTGTTCTATTGATTCAATTTCTTTTCCATCAATGATATATCTTGCACTGTTAAATAGCGCCATAATGCCATTATTTACGAAACCAACTCGGATATTTTGGTCATCCCCATATGGTGTATCAGCTGCAACATTTGTTACAAGCTCTCCTTCTACTTCAATAAATGCCTCACACGGCAAAAAGTATCTACTTGTATCTTGAACTTGAAGTTCAACTCTCCCCCGTTGATTAGGCTCTCTTGCAGGATAGGCATAATACTGATAGTTAATTTTAGAATCATCTTTATTCACCGGCGCTGCCATATCAAACGCTGGATCAGCAATTTTTTTAAATGTCATTTATACTAAAACGTATCGTTTTTCTAAATCATTTTCTTTTTCGATTTCCTCCAAGACCGCTTCCCGCTATCATACTTGCAATATTACTACTATCTGGTGAAGTCATTGCTAATGATGCTAGTTTTTGTTCCACTGCGTTATTTATCACTTTACTGACATTTGCAGGCATCATTGTTGTTGAAGGTAGCGGTGGTGGTGGTTTTCACCAATGACGTTATTCTATTCTTTGCGGTAGAAAAGGCCGTTCCTGCAAGATCTCCAACAGCGTTAATTCCCTTATTACGAATAACATCAATGGCTTTCATCGCTAATTGTTTAGCAATTGGTGCTACTTTTGGGGCTGTTCTTGTGAATAAACCCGCTATGGTATTTCCAAGGCCGTCTCCATAGTATGCCTTATAAACGGGCAATCTTGAGTTTACCACATACACGATTGTTGGTTTATTGTGATTATAGTGTACTATCATCTTATTTGAAATGACTTTGTAATTTCTAAATACAATTTCAATCGCTATAATAACCACTAAATTCCCCCGGAATTCCGTCCATTAACTCATCCAAGAGTTCTCGATACGTATGAATATCAATTATCCCACTTTGGAATAATCGTCTGCAAATATCAAATGCTTCAGTAGTTATTTCGACTGAGTTATTCCCAGCTCGCTTACCTCCCATAAGAACCTCAAGTCGTGATATATCATTAATGATATTACTAGGACACATATGAGAATCATGATGAGAACTTCCATAACCCTCTCCTGAATAACTTTCTGATTCGGAAACGTTTTGAATTTCTAGAGCTGGTTCGGAAACGTTTTGAATTTCTGGAGATTGTCGACCTCGACCTCGACCTCGACCTCGACCTCGACCTCGACTTCGACTTTGTTGTTGTTCTTTTCGTTGTTGTTGTTGTTCTAAACCATACGCATCAACTCCTATTTTAAAAGCTCTGTATTCCACTGTATTCTTATTTAAATTGCCGGTGATTTCTTTATTAATTTTATATATCCAATCCACCCATTGATCTTTTTTTATTGTGTTTTTTTATACTCGTCTTTTAAAAATTTCTCCCTGTTATAATAACTTTTTACAGCAAAGTCTCCAAATAACGCATAGTCGTCTTCAGTTTTCAGCAATTGAAATTGTTTGATTACTTCTATAGCTTTATCAGTGAATTTCTCGCTAAAAGGAACACTTTTTTTAACGGAACCTTTTTCAATAGAATCACTAGCATCTTCAACGGGGTTATCATCAGTATCAATATTACCCATTTGTTGTATTTCTCGCTGAGTTTGTAACTCACCTGAAAGCTGTTTTATTCCCTCGTGAGTTTTTTCAGTTTCTGTAGCAATCTTTCCTAATACATCAATAATAGGTACTGCTCCCTCTTTAGGGATGTCGCCGTATATAGCACGTTCTGTTGCAAGTTTCATATCTTTAGTGGCTTTAGTTACAGGAGCAAAAAGTTGTTCGCTTCCAATAGAAAAGTCAGTCTGCGCTTGCTGTCTAAGTTGTAGTTTATCTCGCACGTCATCTCGAATTGGTATAAACTTTTTCAGTAATGTTAACCTCTCACGGGCTAGTCTGGTAGTTAATGCTTCTGATGTCATTATTGGAAATGCTAACGATTTTTCAATTGTCGGTTTCAATGCTTGCATCAATCAAACGTCTTATAGATTTCACTTTCAAAGCAATCTCTGACCGAACTTGGTACTGTTCCCCGAGTTTCTTTCTAATTGCTTCAACTATACTAAATAGCCGAATGAATAAATTAATATCATTGTTATACAAAGAATCATTAACCGCTTTTTGGATTCTTTTTATCAGTGAATACATTTTAGGTAGAACATATCTTCCACGTTTCAATTCAATTGTATATCAATTTGTTCAAATTCATTCAAAAGTCTGTCTTCATTCAAAAATTCAGAAAGTACGATTCCTTGATTTCTTAAATTTGATATTTCTGTGATGATAGATGTAATATCTTGAAATTCCATTTATTGAATATTATTACTAATGTATTTGTATCTTTAAAATATTTTTATATACAAAAAAAAACAAAAACATATACAATGCCTATCCCTTCCTCATTCGAGTTCCGAGGCAAGAAAGGGCACATACATTAAAGACTTATACAATACCCTAACTCCCCAATCGAGTTCAAGGGCGGGTTATATGGGTATTAGACGTGAAATCCAAGTGATTTCTTTACAAACATTGAACATATAACATAAAGCCTCATTTGGAACCTCTTTCGCGCCAAACGACGTCAAAGAGGCCCAGAGGGGGGACAGTACATTACATATATACAATGCGATTATATAGGATATACAATGCGATTATATAGGATATACAATGAATGAATATTTACAATGAATGAATATTTACAATGCGATTATATAGGATTTACAATGAATGAATATTTACAATGCGATTATATAGGATTTACAATGAATGAATATTTACAATGCGATTATATAGGATGGTTATATATACAATGAAATGATAAGATGGTTATATATACAATGAAATGATAGGATGGTATGATAGGGACAGTACAGGACGATACAAACATGAAACGACGGGGCGGACCTACACCCAATCTGCCAATCAAAAGCAACCCAAGAAATTAACCCTGGTTGCAGTTGAAAAAATTCAACCACACCATGTCAATGGCGTGGGAGGTTTGATTGGTAAATTGGGCTTCGTTTTAAAGCCCCAAACTTATTACGACTCATATTATATATAAGGTGAACTAATACTGCAGTGTCAATGTGTAGGTGTGTATTTATTTTTCTAGCATTTCATAATGAATATTGTGTAGTAATTTCAAGGGAAGCTAAGTATTTAAACAAAACATTAAAATAAGAAATACAACTGTTAAATAATAGCATTTTTTTATTAATTTCTATAATATTACGATTAAATAATCGTAGTAATAATGGATTTACATGACGAGATAACTCCGTAATGGGGATCCCTGTCAATTCAGGACCTGCTATTTCTTGAATCGAGAATGATATTTTTCTGAATTTTATTACATGTAGCCACACTAAAAAAAACTAAACTACATGTAGCGCGCTTTACTATTTTGACCTCACATACAATCTATTTTAATTTGTAATTATAAAGTAATTTCATTTTCATACAAACGCTGTTAACGCCGTCTTTGTAATTGGGATTTTTAAAAAATCTATTAATAGAACCTTGACCTCGGCCATACATAACTCTGTCAAATTGTCTACCTACAGGTTTTTCCAACAAAACCCTAACTGCTGTTCTCAATACAGTCTTTAGAAACAAGAAATAATAACACAAAATCAAAATCCGTACATACCTGATACGTATATATACCAAGTTAACCATTAAATACGTACATGAGATCACACACATCATTAATTCAATCCAATTTCACATGTTTTCTCGCACGAATTACATATCCGGGAATCAATATCGAAAGTAGGATAGTCACGTGACGATCAGTAGTAATGAGGGGAAATACGGAACAAAATAGTAATTATTGAGAGTCATTTCATGCGTATGAAAACTTTATTCTATGTCCATTTTTCTTTGAGATAGCTGTTTGACAAATCCCTTCAGCAACTTTTCGTACTGAAGGAATACATATTCCAAAATATTTTCCCGCAGCATTCATTGATTGAAAAATTCTTTTTTCATTCGTCGCTGTATCAAATGACTGTACTGGTCTCTTTCCAACTGACTTACAAGTCCCTGTCTTTCCTCTTTTTGTATTCTCTCTTTGAGAAATACACTGTAAATTTTCAAGAGAATTATTTTGAATATTAGAATCAATGTGATCAATAACACAGCCATCTTTAATCGGTCCCATATAACACTCAAAGACTGCCCTATGACAGAGATATCCCTTTCCTCCAGCAGTAAATTTCAAGTATCCCTGATTATTAACAAAACCAATTGGTTTTTTTCAGTCTACAGTGTCTAACAACACCATTACGAGATATTTCATAATTAACAAGTATTGGATGTGGTCTGAATTCTTGCTCCATTTATATATAATAATACTATTTGTCTAATTCATTATTTGCTTTAATTATAAATCTATTAATGTAGTCTTGAGGGGTTTTTATGATTTTGTCTTTGACAGAGTCATGATTAGGGTCAATGATAGCGTTTTTTATTCGTTTATCATAATAACGTTTTAATTCTCTAAACCGCTTACCCCCACAATTGATACATAATTGTGATTTTCCTCTCACACCCACCCCACAATTTATGCATGGGGACGGGCCTGTCGAATTATTTCTGACACTCTGTAAGTGATATCCACAGAATTCACCTCTACACGATTTATTGCATGGGGTTACTGATCCGATCATAAGCCATTTGCAGTGATTCATTATATATAAACAAACTTTTCTATTTAAATACTTGTCTTATTTATATGAATGAAGAATTCAAGAGATTATCGGCAATCAAGCCTTGGAAAAATATTAAATTCAATCTTGATAGAACTCTCGAAGACGTACCAAAAGAGAGAATAAATAATAGAAGTCTGATTAGAAAAATACGAGATTGTGTTCAAGAGTTTAAACAGGACGGCGCATCACACACCTGGTCAACATTTAAAATCGATGGTGTTGTTGATGCTAGAATGAATGATGAAACAGCAGCTATGATACTATCACAACTTGGCAATAAACGGTATTTTCTCAGAGTGAAATTCATTATCAATTTAGAATCGGGCGAATGGGTTATAAGAGACAAGTTTGAACCAATTCTCAAAGATAGGACAACAGTCATTGTTAGCCGTGATTCCAGACCAGGGCTGTTAACTGGAATTGATAAACCATACTATGAAAAAGCGTATCCAGAAACAGCAGTCGTTTATGGGATGTATCCGTTAAATAAGAAACCTGACATTGGAAAACTAGCACCAATGAAACAGTCAACATCAGTGGAAAAGCCACTCAACTGTGTGGCTCAACGAGTCTTAGAACACTTTACAAATGCACTCCGTGGGAATAAATTAACCGATCTAAGACATAAAAAATAGATCAATGGGAGCTAACAGTGAAAGAGAACGGAGCAACTATTTCCGATATAGCTAGATTGGAAAAGTCGTTGAGATTTCCGATAACCGTTTTAACGATAACTGGCGAAGTATTATACGAATCGAAATACAATAAAAACGGAGCTCCAATCAAAATTATTGATCATAACAAACACGCATGGACATCCGCGGTTACAATATTCCCGCGAGACAGAACAGTGAAGTATATCCCAGAAGAATTCATCAAGGATGGCATTCTCACTGAAGAAAGATTATTCGATGCTATTGCTAGTTTGTGCAAAAACGACCCTGTATCAGTATGGCTACTTCATAGTTTTGAAGATGAAGAATGTCAATTCAATCAATTTGTGAAACCTAACGGTGAATTATATCGCAGTGAAAGTCTACATAATAGGATGAAAAATCTAGCAATAAGTCTCAGTGAAAACGCTAGCGTTTTTAATGAAAAATCCGAAGATTACGAACAGTTACTTACAAATTGTTTTACAATTCCATCGGTTGCAGCTCATTTTGCAAGAAAGAAAAATAATTGGAAACCAACACGAAAAGAGTTTTTACAGGATGTTCAATCCAGCTGTTTGGAATATTATCATGGCGGTCTATGGAACGTTAAATACAATCGTGAGAGTATGATATCAGTTGATATCGTTGCCTGTTATCCAGGAAGTTTTCTAGGATATGGATTCGCTGGTGAGTATTTTAAACGGTTTGGACATCCCACACATGAAATGACTCGCGTTGCTATTAATGGACCACTGCCTGATTTTGATTTGACCGGTTTTGCTTGCGTAGTATCATTTGAATTCGCTGAAGGACTTCATCCGTGTTGTTATGTTTGGATTGGTAGACACATGGCTGAAAGGATGTGGTTACCAATAGTGTTATTGCGATATATGATTGATTGTAAAATGTTAGTTTCGTTGATTGTCAGCGAAGCGATTATCTCATATCAAAAACAAACCAATGTCTGGTTACCAGAACCAGAATGTCTTGATAGTATAATCGATAAGTCTAGAAAACATATTAATGCTGACGAGGAGTACATCATTGAATGGTCAAAAAAGATATTTAATCAACGAAATAGTGAAGCAAAGGATCTCGGCCGAAGAATAATCGGTAAATTTACACAAGGTGGAAAAAAATTTAACTTTAAAAGACAATCCTCACGATTGATTATAGATGATGCCGAATACGACTTCGTTATTAAAGATGCAGTAGAGAAAAATAGATACGCAAATTGTAAAACAGCCTTCTTGTCCAATAAAACAAAGTTAGGTAGAATTGTTACTTACAGTGATGGAGAAAGCGCTGCATATCTACATTTGAGAGCTTCTATGCTGGGTTATGCATCTATCAATTTATTTGCAATGATAAATAGATTTCCTAGTATAGCAGTCAGAGTTGCAATTGATTCAATGTATGTCGATAAAAAATATATCAAAGAGATAACTAAATTTACTAATAGCGAAGAGACTTGGGGAACATGGCGAATTAAACATGAAATACAACGCGATTATTCTGAATCAGCAGACCTTGAGATTAAAAGCAGTTACCTGAAGAACGATAATTCTATCAGTGAAAAATCCGAAGGATTTTCTATGTCTAAAGCACCACCGATATCAGATCCAATTTGTAGATATAAAACAGTTTATTTAAACGGTTGTGGTGGATCTGGAAAGACAACACGTGCGATAGAATTATATCGAGAGAGAACGTCCATGATTGTACTCACACCAACTCATAGACTAGCGAGAGAGATCAAACAACGAAATGTTGAAGCTTGCACGTATCATAGTTTTTTTCGATACAAGGGCGATGCTTGGACTCCTGAGCGAATGGGTGAGAAATTTATTCCAGCGGTTATTATTTGGGATGAAGCATGTACTGTTTCAGAAGATGTATTAAAATGTTTCTTGATTGGTTATTGCAAAATAATACAAAAGTTATATTGTGCGGCGATCATGGTCAACCACCACCATTTGTTGGTAGAAGTCCACATAATTGGTTAAAAGGATTTGTTGATTATTACGAAGAAATTGATACTGACTATAGAGCACTCGATGAGCAGTTACGTGAGTTTAAAAAACTAATTAGATTACAACCCGATAGAATTCAATGTGAAGTAGCGCGTGAAATAATTTCTGAAACGCCTATGAATGATTTTTGGGAAACATGGAAACCAAATGATTTTGTAGTAGCAAGTAGAAAGATAGTCAGAGACGCACTTCAGAAAAAGTTGTTTGAGCTACACAAGAAAAAATTCCCAACGTTTCCAGTACCGTTGTGTTATAGACCATTGAATACACGAAAGCAGAATATTGAAGTTGAAATTCCAGGCCAGACGGAGAAACAGATTCTAGTGTTAAATGATATTGTGCTAGTTGATATCAATACTGTAGAAGATGCATTATGCGATGATAAATCACCATGGACGCTTGGTTATGTAACAACAATACACTCGTCACAAGGATTAACCATCACGGATACAATTGTCTGGATAGTTGATAATCGCATTGAATGGTCAAATTTAGTCTATCTCGCAGTGTCCAGAGTACGACGAATAAATCAACTACGAAGGATTGTTTTCGATGATGATTTTAATGCAAACGATGATAACACTGATATTAGCATCATTAATAAAAAACTCTCTGGTTACAAACAGCAGGACAAAAAAAAAACAACGAGAATTTGATATTGATACTGAAGTAATAATCGCATTAAAAGAACAACAGAATAATCACTGCGCCAGTTGCAATTGTATAATGCACTGGCAGTATTCGGATAAAGACCCTCGACAATTCACCGTAGACAGAAAAAATAACAGTCTTGGTCATGTCAGAAACAATGTGATGTTGACCTGTCTTGAGTGTAATAGACGTAACGGAGCTAGTTAAGACCATATGGCGGTAATTGAGTATCGTCCGGAATGACTTGTAGTTGTTCGCGTGTAAAACCACGCTGAGGTGCAGTTGAATCCAATCTGTAGATTGGAGGTCTACCAGTTGATCGCGTTATGGTTGAAATTTTATGCGTAGTAACACTCCATATAGGATCAGTAGCTCTTCTTTTACCGCCTTCAAGCTCTCCTGGTTCGTATAAATATCTCACAGTAACATCACCGAGAAGTGGCTGAGTGCTAACCCGCTGTGGTTGTTCGGGAATATATTCTTTTTTTATTGCAATATTTGGTTTCGTATTAATAGTTCGAGTAATCTCGCTATTTAACGCTGCAACTACACTCGGTAACCTTTGGACCCATTCACGAGATCGTTTTTCTTGGATGAATTCTTTTGCATATTGATATCCAAATAACCGTTCTGCAAGAGTTCGATTAAATCGTTCTACAATTGCCTGATCACGATGTAACGCAGTATGTCCCCGTCGTATTGTAACACTATGAGTTTTCATTGTTGATAGAACAGCACCTTGAAACTCTTTGCCAGGATCAACTTGTAATAGATTTGGCCATCTTAGAGGACCTCGTCTATAAATCCTTTCAAATGCAGAAGCGACTTCAGAAGCTGACTTTGTTTTCAATGGTTCTGCTTGTTTAAATCGACTCGCAATATCAACTACAGTTAGCGCGTATTTGTAACCATGGTCATGTGGTAAAAACAATAAATCAGCCTGATGAACTTCATTGGGTACGGTAACATCAAAATGAGAATAATTAATTTGTTTAGGCGGTGGTAGATAAATTTGCCATATAGCCTGTTTGGATAACCAATCTTTTGCAGTGGATTTTTTCACTTTTGCAGCGTTAGCGAGTTTACTGATTGCTGCTTTACCCTTCCAGTATCCTTTCGGAGAATAATAAATAGATTCCATACTATAAAAAACACTGGTGTTTTCAATTACCAGCACCTAACACTAATTTGCCTTTCATAGCTGATTTGACCAACCATGAAGCCAATTTTTCTTTGAAGGATTTATCGGAAATAGCATTTAACGCATGAATTAATTTTACATCCGCGATATGTCTTTGTTGCAAATTATTGCTTTTATATGCAACATCATGAGCATGACATGCCTTATCAATAGCATTTATCGGATACTCACCAGGCCGGGGCTGATTTTGATCATCAAGTCTGATATCTAATCTCGTTCCGGGACCACAGTAGCTATATCCTGGAAGGTGTTTTTCTCCGGGGTATTTTGCCCATGCGGTTCCGGGGAGTTTTCCAAGTTTTGCGGCAATATCACCTCCGAGTTGCTTTTTTTAAAAATCGAAATTTTTTTGTACGACATGTTACACACTTACCAGTAAGCGCTAGTCTATTGTTTTTAGTTGTAATGGTTGTCTGATTGGTTGTATCAGTACGCTGTTTACACTTAACACAATATAGATCCATAATTTATATATAGAGTTATGAATATAATTGATTTTTCAGCGACTAAAAGAAGAGAACCGGTAAAACACCACGCAGCGCTTCCGAATTCTGTCCGTGCCATTATAATCGGACCATCTGGATCAGGCAAAACACAATTGCTGCATAATTTGATAATGCGATTTATGAAGTGGGATAAATTATATTTAGTTGCCCCATCCGTAGATGATCAACGGTGCTATGAAGTGTTAAAAGATTATAATGAAAATGCATTAGAAATTAAAGGTGAAAGTGTAATTGATTTTATAACAGATATTGATGATGCACCATGCGTAGATGACCTCGATGGAGACATAAACAATCTTGTAGTGTACGATGATGTAATGTTAGATAATCAAAAGAACCCTGCTAGAGTATTTTCCCGAGGTAGGCATAAAAACACTGACGTGATATATGTCACTCAACGATATACTCAAATTCCAAAAGTGATTCGCGATAACTGCAAAATTCTTGCTGTATTCAATGGCGTTGATACACATACGCTACGAAATATTTGGCAGACATGGTGTTCCGATATGGACTTCAATATATTTAAAAATTACTTTAGTCATGCTCAGTCTGTCCCATATGGATTTATAACAATAAATTTACACGACCCTCGGTCACGATATCGTATTGGACTTGATCAAATATCTGGTTAAATAATTTGTATTAATCAGCAGCAGGGAGGGTGAAATGACAACATATTTGCGACGTAGATGGCAGCAATTTGAGGGTGGTTATGACAATGTATTTGCGACAAAATCGCTAAGGCTCCATTTGTAAAATGGGGTCTTTATTTTTTTGGTTAAAATATGAGATTTCGTAGGAAGGTTCCATTTGGCATTCTGAGGCTTTAATCGATTTTGTCGCAAAAATTTGTAGACGTAGATGGCAGCAATTTGAGGGTGGTTATGACAATGTATTTGCGACAAAATCGCTAAGGCTCCATTTGTAAAATGGGGCCTTTAATTTTTTTTTTGGTTAAAATATGAGATTTCGTAGGAAGGTTCCATTTGGCATTCTGAGGCTTTAATCAATTTTGTCGCAAAAATTTGTAGGGTTCACCCTCCCTGCTGCTATATATATTGTCTGATTTTTATATTTTATATTTTATATTTTTATATTTCTGATAAATATATTCATTATTATTTTTAATGATATATATATATATATATATTGTCTGATTTTTATATTTTATATTTTTATATTTCTGAAAAATATTTTTTTTAATTATATATATATTGTCTGATTTTTATATTATATATTTTTATATTTCTGATAAATATTTGTTTTAATTATATATATGTTGTCTGATTTTTATATTTTATATTTTTATATTTCTGATAAATATATTCATTTTCCATTTTTAATTATATATATATTGTCTGATTTTTATATTTTATATTTTTATATTTCTGATAAATGTATTCATTATTATTTTTAATTATATATATATTATATTGTCTGATTATTATATTTTATATTTTTATATTTCTGATAATATATTCATTATTTATTATATATATATATATATATATATATATATATATATATATATATATATATATATATATATATATATATATTGTCTGATTTTTGTCAAAAATAATCAGTAGCGATCCTAGCGATTACCCTTCATTGGAACCCCTGAATGTGTTATTTTGGGGTTCTCCATGGGGCAGAGAGCTCAAGGCATGCTACTGATTATTTTAGGGGCGACGCATTGGCATTGTGGTTTCGATAAATAAAACCCCTGTGAAATCCTTGTGGGTACACAAAAATGTACTCACGTGGCTGACACAGTGAGATATTTATCGAAACCTGATGCGCGCTCCGCCCCTAATTATATACATAAAAGGCATCCCCGGGACCAAATCCATTTCGGCGAAATCTGGAATGGAACCACAGATGTAGAGATTTAGAGTCCAACGATTTACCTCTACACCATGCTGCGTTCGATGAATATAACAGTTTTAATTATTACTATATTATGTAATGGTTTTACAAATATAATTTTATTAAGATAGTTAGCCATTTATGTGTACGAATCTTACTAAAATATATAAATAAAATTACAAACATAAAAATAGGAGATAACCCATACCGTAAATCGATTAACACGTTTGAAAAACCCAGATCTGTATACACTGAGAGAGTGTAATTCATTAAATTGAAGTACTGTTTGTGCAGTCTGCAGCTAAAATACATCAGCCGGATATGTTTATAAGGGTAACTGTTTAAACCTGTCTGCTTCAAGCTATTTAATTCACCAGACGAATGCAGCACGCTTTGCTGTAGATTACGATATCGTCTTAAGTTACCACATTATACAAAAAGGATTCAATTACGTCTGTATACATAGGTAATATTACGTCATCCAAGGTCAGTAGGTATATAAACAACTGGCAAGGGAACTAACCGTTGTTTGGTTTCTAAACAGACAGACAAATAAACACTTGGAAAATCTACAGATTTCTGAAACATTTACAGATTTTAACATAAATAATAATTTATTTTAATTTTTGTTTGTTAGCGTAATAATATTAATATTTTATTTTGTTTTTGGGCCTATTTTCAGATTTTGTTAATAAATAATTCATGCAAACATATGACTCATTTTTACAAAATCTATAGATTTCTGAAATAATTCATGCAAATATATGACTCCTTTTTACAAAATCTATAGATTTCTGAAATAATTGATGCAAATATATGTCTCATTTTTACAAAATTTACATATTTCTGAAGGAAGTCGTACAAACATATGACTCGATTTTACAAAATTTATAGATTTCTGAAATAAATCATAAATTTTCTCACATTTACGGATTTTAACATAAATAATAATTGATTTTTGATTTTTGTTTGTTAACGTAATAATATTAATAATTTTATTTTGTGTTTGGGCCTAATTTCAGATTGTTTTATAAATAATTCATGTGAATCCTAGAAAATCTACAAATTTCTGAAAGAATATGACTTATCATCTTTAGTTAAAGTCAATTTAATACTATTTTTTATTTTAAACAAATAAATATATTTAATGAATAATGAAAACATTAATGATATTATTTCTGATATTAAAAAATTAAAACATAAAGGAATTCAGATATCTAATAATCTTGACACTGAAAAAATTATGTATGAGTTTGAATTGTTGCAGCAAAAAAAATTTCAAAATAAATTCACATTATCATCTGATTATAGGTTTATCAAATCTATTTATAATTCTATGTTAGAATCTTTAGCTGTCGTGGATGAAAAGCACATAAAGCTATTCATACATCTTGCACGCTCAATCGAAAAGATCAAAAATGCACTGTCTCACGAATACGAAATTAAAAAACGCACAGATGGCCGAAACATGCAACTGAGAAAGCTTATGCTTTTTGATTCTGCGATATATGACACTAAAAGTGAAGACGATAATAGTCTGGAAATATAAGTGTAGCTAAGCAGGACCCTTGGCAAGATTGATAGTCAAATTTTATATAAAAAAATGATATTTTTCTGAGTAAGGGTACACAATTATACATATTCAAATATAATCCTTTGGTCATACTTTATTGAATATGCAGACTTGTATATATGATCAGCCACACGTTTTACTGAAGGCGCGCAAATACCAAAATATCTGGCAGCTGCATATATAGAATTAAAAACTATTTTTTCACCAGTATCTGTGTTGGTAGAAATAACTGTCTTAGGAGTCTTAGGATAAATACCAGTATTTCCAACCTTACAATTTTGGCTTTGTGTAATTGATTCTAAGTTATTTAGATGGTTATTGTGGGGATTTCCGTCTAAATGATGTACAACAAGTCCATCTTTAAGAATCCCAAAATAACATTCGAATATAAATTTATGACAACAATACCTTTTTTCCCACCAATACTAAATATAAAATAACCATTAGTATTAAGATTACCGAGTGGTTTCTTTAGTCTACAGTGTCTAATAACACCATCTCTTTATGCCTCGTAATTCGTATATATTGGAAGTCTCACAAATTCTTTTTGTTCCATTTGTATATAATATTTATTTGTTTAAATCATTATTTTTGAAATCTGGTTAGATAAACATTTTCTGTCTTTATAGGAGATTTACCTGTCGATGTATCTTTTTTTTGTCATAATATCGTTTAAGTTCCCTATATTTTTTACCCCCGCAATTTTCACATAATTGTGTGCTACCTCTAACTCCAATACCACATTGAATGCATGGTTTTGGTCCAGTACTTCCATGTCTGATACTCTGCTTATGGTATCCGCAGTATTTGTTTACGCATGACTTATTACAATAAGAAATATGTCCAATTTTTAAACAAACACATTTTTTTTCTGTTTGAATCATTTTATATATACTAAATTTCAATTTGAATATTTGTCTTAATTATAACAATGGAAGAATTATCAACAATTGAACCATCTGCTACTAGATTTGATCTTGATAGACTATTAGGATATAAATTTAGTATTTCGATGAAAGATCTAGCTTCAATAAATGTAGATGTAACTAAACGTATCCGTGAGGCCAAAATGGAATTTCGAGAAGATGGTGCTGTGCATGTTTGTTCAACTTTTAGAGTTGGAAAAGTTATTAATGTGATGAACGACAAACGAGCAGAAGTAATTATTAACCACCTTGATAATCAAAAATATCTTATTTTAATAAAATTTATTGTGAATACAGACGATAATATTTGGATATTTCGTGACAAGAGAACTCCTATTCATATACAGTCTGGAAATAATAAAATGATATTATTAAGTAACAAATCCAAACCTGGAATACTGACTGGTATTGATAGACTGTATTTTGAGCGAGGGTATCCAGTTACTGCTGTGGTATATGGATTGTTTTTACTGAATGATAAACCTAATATTGAAGATCTCAAACCGATGAAACTGTCAGAATTAAAAATAAATTGCGTGGCTGAACGCATTACTGAACATTTTACAAATGCGATGCGTGGTAATGGCTTAACAGATTTAAGACGCAAAAAAATATGTGAATGGGGTGAGGCCGTTAAAAATTCTGGTGCATCTATTAAGGATGTTGCTAAGCTAGAAAAGTTATTAAGATTTCCAATAACAGTAAAAACACTAACAGGAGAGATATTATACAAACCAAAATATATAAGAAATGGAAGCCTTATAACGATTATTGATCATAATGCACATGCATGGACTGATGCAGTAACTATATTTCCACGAGACAGAATGATTAAATTTTATAATGGTCATATATTTGATTTTATTAATAATATCAGTAAAAATGATCCTGTATCTATTTGGTTATTTCAGAGTTCGGAACACGATTGTCATGATCAATTTGTACGACCGAATGGTGATATTTATCGTACAGAATTTGTTTATGAAGAAATGAGAAATCTTGCACTAAAATATACTTCTGACGAGGTCAAAGTTAGACAACTATTGAATAATTGTTTTACCGTACCAGCGGTAGCGGCCCATTTCGCTCAGGAAAAAATTCATGGAAACCTACAAGATCAGAATTTATTGAGGATATACAAAAAAGTTGCATAGAATATGGGCACGGAGGATTATGGAATACTAAATACGAGTATGATGATGTTATATCAGCCGATATGGCTGCATGTTACCCTGGGAGTTTTCTTGGATATGGCGAGTGTTCTAAATATTTTAACAGATTCGGACACCCCACATATGACATGGCTAGAGTTTCAATAAATGGACCCTTACCAGATTTTGACCTAACAGGATTTGCATATGTAGAATCATTTGAGTTCGCAAAAGATCTCCATCCGATTACTTATATTTAGTTTGGTAAACACTTTTTAGAAAATGTTGGGCACCAATAGTATTATTAAGATATATGCTTGATATTGGAATATTAATATCTTTAAAAGTTAATGAAGCGATTGTATCCTATAGTGCACAAAAGCAAGTTTGGTTACCAGAACCTGATAGATTTAATATTGATGATGCCAGGAAAGAATTTCCTGATCTTGCCGCAGATGACATTATTAAAATTACTAATAATATACGTAAATGTAGAGATGAACATGACGAGAAGCGTGCAAAAGATCTTGGTAGAAAGATAATTGGTAAATTTACTCAGGGTAATTCATACGGTCATAAACGACACTGTACAAGATTAATTATGGACGATACTGAGTTAGATTTTATAATTAATGATACAACGGAGAAAAACACATTTATAAGCCGAAGTAATGCTTATTTATCGGATGGGACCAAACTAGGTACTATTGTTAGCTATATTGAGGGCAATTCACCTCAGTTTACTCATTTAAGATCTTCGATGCAAGCTTATGTTTCTATAAATCTACTATCTATGATAAAAAGATTTCCTAGTTACGCTGTTAGAGTTGCTACGGATTCATTTTATATACATAAAAAAATAGAAGGATTTATTAAATCCGCTACTTGGTAATGATGAGTGGGGAACATGGAGGATAAAGCAAGAAAATATACTTAGTTATTCTGAATTTTCTGACGGTGAAATTAAGGAAATATATTACAGAAATAATAATCAAATATTAGAATCATTTGCACCATATGTGTATGATCCTGTTGCTAGATATAAGACCGTTTATCTTAATGGGTGTGGAGGGTCAGGTAAAACAACTCGTGTGATTAAATTATTTATGAACAACAATTCAAATATGATTGTTTTGACACCTACACATAAACTAGCCAGAGAGATAAAAGAACGAGGTGTAAAAACTTGCACATATCATAGTTTCTTTAGATGGTGTTGAGATACGTGGACTCCTGAGCGAATGGGTGAGAAATATATACCTAAGTATATTATATGGGACGAAATATGTACGGTGTCGTTAGAAACACTAAAAATATTCCTTGAATGGTTATTAACAAAAAATAGTGCTGTCATTATGTGTGGTGATCATGGTCAACCACCTCCTTTTGTTGGACAGTCTCCACATGAATGGCTAAAGAATAATATAGATTATAATGAAGAAATATATGATGATCATAGAGCTATTGATGAACCACTGAAAGAACTTAAAAGATTAATCAGACTACAGCCAGATAAAATACAATGTGAAATAATGCGTGAGATAATTCCAGAAACTACCATGAATGATTTTTGGGTTTATGGAGACCCACTGATTTGATAGTCACAAGTAGAAAGATAGTTCGTGATGAATTGCAGAAGAAATTATTTACGCTACATAAAGAAACATTTTCACATCTACCTGTACCATTATGTTATCGTCCATCAGATACTCGACGACAGAATATTGATGTTGAAATTCCTGGTGCAGATATCCGAGTACAAAATCTAGTATTGAATGATATTATTTTGATAGATATCAATTATGTTGAGAGCGCATTAAGTATAGATAAATCACCATGGACGTTAGGATACGCTATAACGATTCATTCGTCACAGGGATTAACTAATTCTGATACAAATATCTGGATTGTAGATGACCGGATCGAGTGGTCAAATTTAGTATATCTCGCAGTATCTCGCGTCAGAAGAATAACTCAACTACATAGAATTGTCATAGATTATGTGATAACTGAGGAGATTACTAATGACGCTGATGTAATAAAGAAAAAATTAGAGTCTTATAAACAATGTGACAAAAAATAAACGTGACTTTGATATTGATACTGAATTTATTATTAAACTAAAACAATTACAGAATAATCACTGTGCAAGTTGTAACACAATAATGTTATGGCAATATTCGAATAATAATCCAAGACAATTTACCATAGATAGAATAAATAGTGATCTTGGTCACACACGTGAAAATGTGATGCTGACCTGTCTTGAATGTAACCGACGTCGGGGTGCTGGACGCCCTAGTGCTAATTTACATAAGTGAACGCGGAGGTAATTGTGTATCCGCAGGAATTACTTGTAATTGTTCACGCACAAATCCACGTTGAGGGGCAGTAGAATCTAGTCTGTATATGGGTGGTCTTCCAGTAGATCTAACCACGCTAGAAATTGTATGTGTGGTCACACTCCAAATAGGGTTAGTAGCTCGTCTTTTGCCACCCTCCAACTCCCCTGGTTCATATAAATATCTCACAATCGCATTACCTAATACTGGTTGTTGACCTCGTTGTCCTTATTCATAGCTACGTGGTATATATCGTTTTGTTATTGCATTAGAAGGTTTCATGGAAGTTGCACGAGTAATTTCATTATTTAATGCAAATATCACTTGGTAACCTTGCAAACCATTCACGAGATCTCTCACCGGACATAAAGTCAGCAGATATTTCCTTCGCATATTAATATCCAAATAAACGCTCAGCAAGTGTTCGATTAAATCGTTCAACGATTGCTTGATCACGATGAATTTCAGTATACCCTCGTCTGATTTTGACATTATGCTTTTTCGTCAAACATAATACTGCACCAAGAAATTCTTTGCCAGGATCTACTTGCAATAACTGTGGCCATTGTAGACCATCACGTTGATAAATTCGCTCAAACGCAGATGCAACTTCAAATGATGTTTTTGTTAATAATGGCTCAGCTTCTTTATATCTACTTCCAATATCAACAACAGTCAATGCGTATTTGTACATGCGTGACTTTCGTCCACGTGTTTTAATAGTATCATGTGGTAAAAACAAAATATCTGCTTGATGAACTTCGTTAGGAATACTGACATCAAAATGTGCATATTGAATTGTTTTTGGCGGTAGTAGATAAATTTGCCATATTGCCTGTCGTGCTAACCACACTGCAGCAACAGAATGTGAAACTTTTGCTGCTTTAGCAAGTTTAGTGATCGCTGCTTTACCCCTCCAATACCCTCTAGGACTATAATAAATAGATTCCATTATAATATTTATATAATTAATTACCAGCCCCTAACATTATTTTACTTTTCATAGCGGATTTTATTAGAAAACTAGCGAGTTTCTCTCTAACAGATTTATTGGGTATAGAATTTAATGCATGAATCAATTTTACATCTGCGAGATGCCGTTGTTGCAAATCAGGATTTTTATAAGCAACGTCGTGAATGTGACATGCTTGATCAATTTTATTTACTGGATACTCTCCTGGTCTTGGTTGATCTTGATCATCAAGTCGGATATCAAGTCGAGTTCCAGGACCACAATAATTATATCCAGGGAGATGTTTCTCACCAACATATTTAGCCCATGGTAACCCAGGTAATTTTCCTAATGATGCGGCTATATCCCCACCTATCTTTGTTGTCCCTGAGATAAATTTATATTTTTTTGTACCACATTTTACACATTTACCTGTTAATGCATGTCGTTTATTTTTTGTTATTATTGTTGTCAATCCAACGGTCGGTGTAGATGATCTACATCGAAAACAATATAGACTCATGTTATTAATAATATGGATACAATAATTGATTTTCGGCGACACGAAAACAAGAACCAGTAAAGCACCATCCAACATTACCAAATTCGATAAGAATGATTATAATAGGTCCATCTGGATCGGGTAAAACACAATTATTATTAAATTTAATAATGAGATGGATGAGATGGAACAAACTATATTTAATAGTACCATCTGTGGATGATCAGCATTGTTACGAAGAACTTAAAGATTTTAATGAAAAAGCAAAATCAGTTAATAAAGATGGTGACGATATTATTGACTTTATCACAGATATAGATGAAGCCCCATCTGTAGATGATTTAGATGGATTCATTAATAATCTCGTAGTATATGATGATGTAATGTTGGACAAACAATCTAATCCAGCAAGAATATTTTCTCGAGGTCGTCACAAAAACACAGACGTGATTTATGTTACTCAAAGATATACACAAATACCTAGAGTGATCAGAGAAAATTGTAATATTTTGGTTGTGTTTAATGGAGTAGATAATTATACCCTACGAAATATTTATTACACATGGTGTTCAGGGGATATGGACATAATTAAAATTTAAAAATTTCTTTTCTAAAGCATAGGAGTTCCTTTTGGATTTATAACGATAAATTTACATGATCCTAGATCCAGATATCGTATAGGTCTGGATGAAATATTTGGTTAGTTTCCCTTGACCATCTGTTAATGAACTGTATATCTGTTTAAAAACCCAAATCTGTTGTTAAATGTCCCGATATTAATATCCTGACAGTCAGGTGACAAAATCAGGAGCAGCAGGAAGGGTGAACCTCTACAAAATTTTTGCTCAAGTTTTTAACGTAAAAAATAGTTCAATAAAATCAGGGTAAAAAAGTCAATAATAGTATAACAAAACTGAGCTAACCTCATGTGGTTTATTATGCGGTTTATAACCGTCCGTACGGTAATATAAAAGTTAGATATTTTGGTTTAGGGTTATCGACCCTTTTTTCAGCCTCTGTAGGAACCCTTATTTCAGGTTAATTTCACAAGCAAAAATTTTGTAGGGTTCACCCTCCCTGCTGCTGCCTTTTTGCGAGCCTTAGTGAACAAAAGCGGACATTATTCAAAGAGTTTCATAAATTTAATATTAAATTATTACCCATTTGAGATCCTGCTGCTCCTCTCTCTTGACAATGATAACATGTATCTCTACTTCTGTCTCTTTGGATACTGGTTGTTTGACGGTCTGGACATTCTGTAGCCCAATGCCTATTATTCTTACAGATATAGCAAGTATCCTGATTTTTATTTCGAAAGGAGGAATAATAGTCCTTCGGATTGTCTGAAGAAAACTTTCGTATGACACCTCGCAGAGCTCTAATCAGAAGTTCGATTTATGTGGGTTCTTCCATCGTGCTGATCGGTTTGAGAGCAAACTGAATAATGAGCGGGAAGGAACTAGCCCTTTATATATGCATGGTCTGACAATAATATATAAACTACCATGTCATTTAAAATGTAGTCACTTGACGTTTTGCAATCAAGACGAAACGATCGCATCAATTAGTAAAGAAAGGTGAAGAAGAAAGTAAGAGGCAAAAGCGTAATTGATCGCCTTGCACAGTAATTGAAGTCTTGGCTCAAATTCATGCCAGTGATTTTGAAGGTGGGATTAGTGAACCAGAATCTAAACCCAGAGAGTCTACACCAAAACAAAGTCCATTACCACCATTAAACTTTAAAAACTACTATCACATACGAGAGACGGACAAACGTTCCTCTAGAAAATTTAGAACTACGGCCTACACATACTCTGAAAGTTTAAAGATTTCAAATCCGACGTACCGTTGGAAAAAGCAGATGTGTTCATCACCTATGTGTGATATTCTTTGTTATCCAATCTGAAACATCAATGTGAAGCCAAAGAAGACGATCACTTGAGACTTTCAATTCTTCACAACAATTTGAAGTCATACGTTTGGATCTAGTTTAGCAAGCTATCAGAATTGACACCTTCCAAAATCATGGAAAAATTCACCATGTGCAACAATCCAATGACAAGTTTCACATCACCCACGGAAAAGCGACACTGTTCATGACACATGTTTCTCTTTCCCAAGGGACAGCACGCAAAAAGGGAATCTTGGTAGACAATCTTCGCAGCATCAAGCGTAGAATCGTTCAAATTAATAATCTCCAAGAACAGATGTGTTTAGTCCGAGCCATCGTGGTGGCACGAACATATGCCGACAAAAAAGACACGGTAGAATGGAAAAGTGTATGGCAAGCTATTCAAAAATCTAGTCGAGTCAAACAAAACTGACAAGTATAAGTCCTGTTACAACAAGTTTGGCTATCTTCAGACACGTCCTGTGGCATTCCTGAAATGCAAAAGTTGCAAGATGTCTTTGCTCCATGTTACACCTTTAAAGTGTACCCTCAAGAAGTTCGCGGGCCTCTGTTGTTTCGATGCAAATATTTCAATGACGGAAAATAGATTCACGTCTATCATCACGATGAACATTTTGATGCCATTACCAGTATCACCGCATTCCTGACATACGGTTATTACTGTGAGAAATGTGACTATGGCTATAACAATCGAGAGCAACGCAAGGTTCACAGAGGAAAAGTGCTTATCAACTCCTGAGATTGTGCCCTACTTGTGGACAAGGCATACCTATCAATAGTTCTAAGTTACAAGTATGTTCAGGAAACAAAAGATGTCACATTTGTCGTCAAATCATGGACCCGGGACACCAATAGTACATTAAAAAATACCATTTTAAGCATGACGAAAAAGAAGTAGATAATGACCAGAAGAAGAAAGTCGATTTCATCTTTTTCGATTTCTAATGCATGCAAGAAACTGACATTCACATTCCTAATTTTTGCGTGGCTCATCGAGCATGTGAGAAGTGCATCCAAGAACTAATCTTTACTCATTGCCAATACTGTAGCAAGATTCCTGGAGGTCGTGAAAATTTTTTTCGCGAGCCTAACATATTGACGGATTTTACCCAATGTGTCTTATACCCTAATGAAGAGACGTGGAAATAAGAAGACATCGAACTTTACGGAGATTGTTATCGCTATGCCACGGTGATTGCTCACAATGTTTCGAGATACGACGGAGAGTTTCTGTTGAGATACTATGCGGAACAAAGTACCCAACGTCCTTATGTGACTTTAAACGGAGCCAAAATCATTTCCATGCAAGTGGGACAAGTGCAGTTTAAAGATTTGATGAGTTACTTGGCCATGCCTTTGAGTCGTTTGCTTAAAAGGTTTGGTATGACCGAAATGGCCACAGGCTATTTTCCTCACTTTTTCATTACCGAATCTAATCAAATTGCTGTTATACCCATTTTGCCTGAAGCTCTCTACTACGACAACAACAATATGCGTACCGAATGTTTCCACACTTGGTACCAGAGTCACGCCTCATACCCTTTCGAATTTCAGGAAGAAATGTTAAAATTTTTTTGTTCCGACTTTGATATTTTACGGTGTTGCTGTGCCAAATTTTGAGAACTGTTCATGGAGCACGGAGAAATTGATCCTTTGAAAGAAGCCTGCAGCATTGTCAAAGCGTGTTCCTTAGTGCAACACCAACGATTTATTCCCGAAAACACGTTAGCTGTCATAAGCCTTCTAGGAACCAATTTTGTCAAACGTCGATACTCGGTCAAAACCATACGCTGGTCACATTAATTGTGTGACAAGGAAGACAAATGGATTCAACATGCTTGTAACGGAGGAGGCGAGAAAGCCATCGGAATGTATTCGGTAGATGGCTGGGACTTAGAGTACTCTCAGATTTATTATGAGTTTAACGAGTGTTTATTTCACGGATGTTCTACCTGTTACCCTCAACGTGACACTAGAAACCAGTTTTTACAATGCACCATGGAAGCGTTGTACAAGGCCACTTGTCAACGTCGCTTGAAGTTAGAAATGCAAGGATACAAAGTGATAGAAATGTGGGAACAGGAGTACGATCAGCAATTGAAAACCGATCCCGAGTTTAAGGGCATCATGGAAAGTTACAAGCTAGTAGACACTCTTAATTCCCAGGACAGTTTGGAAGGAGGACGGACGAATGACACATGTTTGTTGTACTAAGCTGACGAGGAGAAAGGAGAATAAATCAAAATACTTGGACGTGTGTTCACTGTGTCCGTACGTGTGCAATATTATTGTCTCTGTTCCGTAGGGCACCCATAATCGACGTGGAACACATCGACGTGGAAAATAATTGACAGTACGAAGGATTAATTAATTGTAAACGTACTTGTACCATCTTGTTTTACCACATCATTGCCAAGGAAAACCGATGTTTCCTTTGTCTTGTACTTGTGCTGAAACGTGCAACCAAGACCACCCTTGTCAGCACACTCAGGAAGAACGAGCCATGACGGGAACGTGGGTTAGTGAAAAAGTGTTTAAACATCTGGAACTGGGATAAAATATATTAGAAGTGTACGAAATTTACCACTTTTCCAAGACAGAAAAATGTCATAAGGGCGACGAGACTCAAAACGGCGTTTTCTCTGACTACGTGAATGTTTTTTTCTTGAAACTGAAACAAGAAGCCAGTGGCTATTTTTTCTTGGTGCCACACTCCCAAAGACCAAAATAAATTCAAAGAGAAATACTGGGAACATGAAGGCATCACATTAGACCACATCAACAAAAACGAACGAAGGCGATCTTTTGACAAAATGATGTTGAATTGTTTGTGGGGCATAATGGCACAACGCCCTTGTTTACCCAAAACGGAGCATTTAACAGAATCTTCCCGTTATGTCCAGATGATTCACGACAAAACCAAATGCATGAAACACGTGGATGTTGTTCGTTAGGACTTGCTCTTAGTTAATTACGAAGAAGAACTGGACTTTGTAGAAGCCGACAAATTGGGAAATGTCATCATTGCAGCCAAAGTGACTGCCCATGCTCGCTTAAAACTGTAGGAAGCGTTATAACTTTTAGGAGATCGTGTGCTGTATTTTGACACGGACAGTCGCATCTAAATCTATCGTTTAGGTCAACAGCAACCTAAATTCGAAGGAGACCCTTTAGCAGCCTGGACAGACGAGCATCCCGAGGATAAGATTATAAGTTTTGACAGTGGCGGTTCCAAAAAATGCGGTTATGAAAACCGTAACCCTCAAGGAGAAGTGCACACGGAGTGTAAAGTGAAAGAATTGATTCTCAATTATTGCACCAGTCAAGCGGTAAACTTTGGCGTACTCAACGAAGCCTTGCAGTCTGGACAGGATGGAAACTTTAAAGTGACCACTTACCAACCTTACAAGATCGTATGTTTACACACACATCAAATCGTCAGTCGACCCTTGAAAAAGGCCTATCAAATCGTGTACCAGAAGCAAGTGAGGATTCCTAACCATTTTACTTTACCGTACGGACACGTCGATATTGGTCAGCATTTAGAAAGGGACATCGTGCAAGACCGATAGTTCATTGTGACTATCAAGATAAAAAAAGATGAATCCTTTTACACAGCAAATATCCAGCAAGAGTAAACTTGAGTGCGATGCTGTGCCTTGCGATGGCATAGATGCCGTACATTGTGACCTTATTTACTCAGCACAACATTATCGTCATGGGAACATGACTATGACGACCAAACATACCATGGAAAGTGATAATGATGGTATGCGTGTCAAACCTGACGGATGCGAAAGTGATGACATTCGTTATGGTATAACCTTGTTACTTTATTGGTTTTTATAGTGGATGTTCACCTAATAAGAACAACATGCGTATACCACCCTTCGGATGTCAAGCAAAACTAAGCACAGTCCTAAGGATTTCACCACACTCTTATCGAAATGAGTCTGTGAAAGACGAATATTCGTTTCCTGTGTGTAGGGCAGAACACTGACTATGCAAGTCGATTGCAAATCGTCCGAGGAAATGGAAAAATAAGAATTAGCGAGAGCCTGATTTTTATACGTGGGCAACGATGATAAAGCCAATTGTTTCAGTTGTGGTGTGTCACTTCACGAGTGGGAGAAGAAAGATTGCGCTCATCTGGAACATGTTCGTTGGTCTCCAGATTGTCACTACCTACATTTTGTGGAATTTCGTCCTTGACGTGGGACCAACCATGACGAGTAAAAAAGTAGCGACATGGTTAGGAGTGAAACGTTGGACCACCCCTAGACAAGTATGTAAACCCGATATAAAAAATAATCTTCAAACATTTCCACTCGAACTGCAAGAGAAAATCTACAAGGACATTTGGCAGGGACTTGCCAGAGCCAAATCTCAATTTGGGACTGTAGAACGTTTGTGTCGAGAAATTCACAAGAGAAAAGATAAAAAAATTAACCGACAAGTTCGGTGTCTCAAGATCAATGGTGTATTCATTCTACTCTTTCGCTTTAGACCATATACATTGGATGATTTTATTGACATTTTTGACCGTTATTCTGAAAGGCAGTGTTCATAAATAACTCACTACGTTCATTACTTTCTCTCTAGGAGCAATGTTTGATACATGTTCATGGTTCCTTTACAAGAGAACATTTGTGGCTTACCTGTGGTGTTGAGAAAACGCATTTACCACGAGTTGGTCAAAATACATGACAAACGCATATAATTATTGCATCCGTTACGTCACCGATGTTTAAACCACTGGTACCTCAATGCGCTTTCATCTGGATTATTCTCGACCTTTACGGGAAAACAATATTCATCAAATTTTATGTACTGAAGATGTGTATGAGGATGTGAGTGTAGCTTGTGAGTTATACCTCACTGGACATATGTTCGTGACTGGAAATGTTGGGGTTTTGAGGCTTGGACTAAAGAAGTGGCCATCAATACCCGAGATTTGTAATCCTAAAAACATTAAAACTGTTCGTGAATAACTTTAACTTTAAACCTGTGTTAGTGACAGTAGCTGAAGACGAACAGTATGTCATCGAGGAAAACCATTCTCTTCAGGGGGCCCCGTGTGGCAGAGTGGTCTAAAGCGCTATCCGTTACAAATCACTGCCATCTCACCTCTGTCTACGTGGGTTCGAGTCTAAGATTCGGCGAATGTGGTTCCTTCCGCGGATTTCCCGGTTTCTTCCTTCACCATGAATATTGACCGCCATGTAGCGTTAAGCCCCAGAACAACAACAAAAACATTCTCTTCAGGAGAGAACAGTCCTTGACATCCACAAAAGACCATTCCAGGAGAACTCTTGTGTGACGGAATTTACAGACGTTTAGAGCATTACACACTGTCCCCATGACACTACATTTGAAGGACAAAAAATGTAAAGTAGAAACTTGTTTATATCCCACTATGGTTGTTTTGATGTGTCTTTTATCCATGTACTTAACCATTTAGCTATTATATATTTATGTCTTTCGTGTTATTCACAATTAAAAAAGTTTGCAATAGACGTGTCCTAAAAAAGTATAAAAACTCTTGTTTTTTCTGTCTTCATGTCAAAAAATCCTTTTAACATGCTCATTGCTGGACCTAGCGGTTCAGGAAAAAACCGAATTTGTTAAACGTTTGATCGATCGTCCCCTTCAACACATCGTGTGGTGTTACAAAGATTGACAATCGGCGTACAGCTTTCTACGAGAAAGTCAACGTGATTTCATTGTCTTTGTCAAAGATGACGGTATCGTGTCGGACCCCAGTCAAACCCATTTGGTCATCCTTGATGACATGTTAGGAGAAGATGAAAAAGAAATTAAACTGGTTTGCTAGCAAATGGCATCATCGTAATGCCAGTTTCATTCGCATCGCTCAACATGAGTTTCAACAAAGTAACGCCCATCATACCATTATTCTTAATAATCATTAGGTCGCTTTGTTTAAAAGTCCTTCGATATTTCGCACGTGTAAGTCTTAGCATAGCGGTTAGGAACACCTTGGCGACATCATGCAGATGCCACTTAGACCCCGCCCGCCTATTTACTCGTGGATTTCAAACCCTCTACCCCCTATTATTTGCGATGTCGTACCCATCTGTTTCACCGATGGTGCCAAGACGGAGGACCTGTCGTGTACACGTCCCCATCGTCGACTTAACCACCAAAGAAAAAAATCTATACAAATCCATGGTCACTTTGACTGTCTCACACAACATCAACATAACGTCCCTTCAGTCTCATCTTTCCGTTGAATTGATTCGTGCCTTGTACGGCATTAATCCACAAATACGTGCTCTTGTCTTAGAAGCCAGTCTCAAAGAAGTCTTACGATGGTTTACAGTGACAGCACGTCAATTACTGCAAGGCATTATACAGATTCCACATCAAACCAAATGTTTTTTTTGTTGAAAGAAACAAAGTAGCCTTAACGCAACTGGCCGATCCTCTCATTGGCACTTAAGCCAAATTGAAAATTATTTTGAAACCTGGAGGTAGTGGTTCACTAGAAGGTGTCATCATTCGTTCCCTCTTAAAATGGGGTCCCAAGGCACCCAAGTTTGTTCCAAAGAAAAAAGCCACCTCCCAACGTACCCAGAAGAAGAAAGAGCAACGGTGGCACCACCTCAGAAAAATAAAAAGAGCAACGGTGGCAAGAGCAAGTCACAGCCTCAGAAAAAAGAGAAAAGCCCACAAAAAACAGTTTCTTCCCACAAGAGAGCGTCTCCTCCATCGGTGATTCCTTCTTCCTCTTTAGCATCTGTTGCCGCTGTTCACAGAATACCTGCCCCAAAATCAAAGTCCATGAGAGATCAGGCGTTTTGCAAAGTTTACTTGATTTGACCAACCAAGAATTGGCTCAATTGTGCCCTTTGCGAACTCCTTCACGACGTGTGTTGCCTGTCATCAAGTTGATACGACGTAAAGACAATCAGTGAAGACGCATTCCAGTATATACAAAAGCTGAGGTCAATTTTAGGATCAGTGTTTTTGTGTTGTTAATCACACCTAGATGACACCACCAATAAGTGTACACCGTTACCATCGTCGTTCTTCTTCTGTGCAAAAAGGAAAAAAAACGAAAAAGACAGTCACTTTATCTTAAGGCACGCATAGTAAACATCAACGTCAGCCCCTGAAAAGACAAACTCGTTCCCAAAAAGGAGGAGTCACCACAAAGGATGATTCTTTGGCAATTTTGGAAAACACATTGCCACCTTTACGATGAAGCGCTAGTCACTCAAAAGTATAAAAGACCGTGTACCCAAGTGATTGACGTTAGTGTATTTTTTGGTGTGTGCCCTGAAACAAACCCACAAAAATGTCATCCCCTAAAAGACATTCTTCTTCTACCCCCAAAGAAAAGAAAATGAAAGGCCTGCCACTTTGTTTAGCCAAACATTGGGAAATGTTGTCCGTCTTGTCCAATGCTCCTTCACCCATGCGAAAACAAATAATTCCAAATGCTTCCAAAGATATCATCGATACCGTATGCGAATGTTGTCTGAATGTTTTGAAAGGTACGATACCTTTGTCTAAACACCAGAAAGAATGCTTTGCCAAACATCGACACGTTCTTCATCAAATGGTCTAAAGGAAAATACCCATTCGTCAAAAGAAAAAGATGCCGGTACAACGTGGAGGGTTTTTGCCCTATTTGCCTATGTTGTTAGCACCTTTGCTAAAAGGCGCAGTTGTCAAATTGATTACAAGTCTCCTGGAAGGGAACTGCTTCACAATGGATGAAAAGAGCAACTAGGTCATGCAAGATCTCAGACGTAATCCTTGGAATCCCATGAAATGACGAAAAGTGACTTTAGTCCTATACAAACAATGGATGGAATACCACGGTTGGCAAGTTCAATGGATTCTGCAATTACCTCCCATCCCTCATTTGACAGAGATGTCCCAGTTACAACACGAATTCAATCGTTGCTTGATCGTAGCGATTTGTCTGAAACGGAAAAATCTCAACGGTGGAGTCAATTGTTGTGACGACTGCAACTCTTTAACCAAACAGCTTTAGACAAAACTGCTCTACCCTCTCTGAAAGATTTGAAGGCCTTGATGAAAAGTCACGAGCATTACCGTCATTCTTAGTGGTCAAAACAGACAGAGAAAAATTTAAAATTTCACCAGTAAAAGTACGCAAGTTAACAACACCACCAACTCACAAAATTGGTTGGCTTAAAAAGATGATTGCTACCCCTTCTACAACATAATTGAAAGAGAAAGAAGAGAAACCAGATATGATACAAAGAACCGATTACCCGTGTTATGCTATCCTCAACACCTATTGCTCGTCGGACACGCAAAGCATTACAATTCAAGAAAATATCACAGAAAGACAAGAGCATCTTTAGTGAAAATTGGATCAGTTATTAATAAATGGAGAAGATCTTAGTCATCATTTATTACGACCCATCCAATCCTGCCGGTTACGGAGGAGTTCAGAAATGGTATCGTGCTGCAAGAACATAACTGAAAAGTATCCGTTTACATCAAGTGCAACGATGGCTATAAGAAAAAGGCACGTACAAATTATATATTATAAATTTTCTAGAAGTTCCACACAAGTGAAACATATCGATCATAAATGGCAAGCGGATTTATCCGATATCTCTCATTTGGCCACCTACAACCGTAGGTACAAATATTTGTTTTGTCTCATCGTGAATTGTGCTCTTGACTTCCAAATCTAGCAATGAATAGTGCGAGCCCTGAAACTGGTGTTGAAACAAAGTGGTCGTCAACCTCTTTGATGGCAAACCGAAAAATGTACCGAATTTCTAAATCAAGCTTTCCAAAAAGAATTGAAGAAACGTGACATTCCTTGTTTACCACAGAGAATTCCGAAACAAAATCCAGCATCGTGGAACGTTTTCAACGCACCTTGAAATAACGCATGCGGAAATATTTTACGCATCAACACACTCTCAAGTACATCGATGTCTTGTCACATCTCGTTCAATTGTACAACCGTTTTTAACGAAGTTATCGTCCTTGAGCGTCTGTTTGGAACGTCCCCGTCAGTCACTGTCCCCCAAAGGGTAGAATGTTAGCCACAGGAGATTGAGATCAAAACCAAACATACTTTCGACAAAGGTTACTTACCCAATAAGACAAACGAATTTTTTCGTGTTTATGAACGAGTTCGTTGTCGTTATTCTCCCGTATATAAATTGGAAGACATGAACGGGGAAGTTTTACAAGAAACGTTTTACTTGCCCGAGTTACAACGTGTGACCAAGCTAAAGATAACGACTTGTACGAAATAGAAAACATTCTCAATCGAATAACACGAAAAGTGAGAAAACGCCGTGTCAGAGAAGTCAAAGTACATTGGAAAGGATATCCGTCAAGTTTTGACTCTTGGATTGTCGCTTCTCAAATCATCAACTATAAAAAAAGTTACCTTCATGCCCTTGAACACAGTCTCTGCCCCAACAATGACAGCTTCTTCCTCCAGTTCGTCTCTTCAAGATCTACAAAAGCAAGCCTTGTGCGTGTAGTGTGGTGAACGTGTGCCTAAAATGCTAATTGTCTTTTTCTACCAAATCTTTATGGTGTATTGTGTCATCGGTGCTGCCATTACCAATTTGAGTTTGCAACAAGGAGACAAACAACTGTGGACAATTTTACTCAACAGTTGCATTGGTTACCGTCTTCCCAATCCATCCCTAAAATTATTCATATAACGCAAACAACAACAACGGGAGTCTAGTGTCCAACGTGTTCTACCAGTCACCCTAACCATCCTCTTTTAGACACTCCTCTGACTTCCAGTGACTCATTGGACACTAGAACTGTGGAATTATTAACAATCAAATCTACTTAACGTTACCCAGTGACAGTTCCATGGAGGTGTTTCCCAATAATACTTTGTGCTGTTTCAAATTAACTCAGGCCATTCAATTAGATAACGAAGCCCATTAGGAAGTGGCTTTGGTGGAAATGATTTACCCTACACAAATAAAAAACAGCGTCGAAACTCAAAACACTGTGTTCATAGAAGTTTATGAGCAAGAAGTGCAAAAAAAAAAAAACATGGACAAAGCCGTGCTGTAGCCGACTTTATGAACACAAAAAACTCCGAAACCCAACGAACAACTTATTATTTGAAAATTCCTGCGGGTAATTATTTTAGTGGTCAACATTTGATAAACACCCTTGCTGAAAAGTTCAATTTCATGTTTGGTAAAGTCTTGAAGAGAGAGGGAGGGGGAGAGAGAGGGAGAGAGAGAGACAGAGAGAGAGAGAGAGAGAGAGAGAGAGAGAGAGAGAGAGAGAGAGAGAGAGAGAGAGAGAGAGAGAGAGAGAGAGAGAGAGAGAGAGAGAGAGTCACAATCCAGTACCACAAGATAGTCCGTCGCCTAATAATCAAAGTTCAGAAGTTCAGGGGGACAAAGTATTGACCATTACATTTTGTCCTGAATTGTATTACAGTTAAACAAGGTTAAAAACGAAATACATGGCGTGACTGGCAACATGGATTTTGCCAAAAAATGTTTGATATCCTGTAGAAATGAACCAAGGAATGAATTTGATCTTTGTGTACTCCGATGTAGTGGAGCACAACGTAGTGGGACACACCTCTGTACCGTTACTGCGTGTCATTCCTTTCAAAGTGGATTCTGGCACGGCTCTTGACGAATAAGGTGGAAACGCCTATACAGTTCACCGTGAATGTTTATATCCTCACTATTTACATATCAGTAAGTCGTATTTTGTCACTGTCAACATTAATATAAAAGGATATCTGGGAAAAATTTTCCAGTCACCCAAGGGAAAGACACCGTGAAAAACCATTTTCGAAAACGAGTGCTCTAAAACTTAATGTCACTAATGTATCCTGTGTTCCAAGGAGTCACTTGACAACGAGGGCATAGTTTAGGGGATATGTTCAAATTGGCCTTTCGTACAGTGGTTCCCGTGCTGAAACCGATGGTGATACGGGGAATGCACGCCCTGAAAGATGCTACGTTGCCACACGATAAAGAATGTCTTGAAAATGTCATCATTTTCAAACAGAATCCCCAAACTCCAAAGAAGTTTTCTTAAGAGCAGGCATGCATTGTTTGCTTCAAACAAGCAAAGACCTTTTTGGTTGGTGAGAAACTCCTATAAATTCCACGAATCAGATATTCCTGCTTACATGACACCACAGCAAGGACAAGACGGAAAAAGGCGACAAAAACACATTTCAGAAGACTTCACACGCTCAAAGCTAGAAAGACTAAGAAAAGATAAACTGTTCGAGACTTAGACGTTTTTGATTATTAAAAATTATTATTAAAAATTTACAGAGAGATAAAAATGACGCACCGAGGGTCTTGTGAATGCTTCAAGTCGAAACTGGATCTATTTGCCATGCCACCTACTAAGATGACGATGCAATAATACCAATTGGTCGAATTTCATCCCGTCTCCTCTTTGACGGATTCCGCTCCCATCGAGTTTGAAATCAAAGGACAACCCGAAGATTACATCGATACGAATAGCAGTTACTTGTATCTAAAACTGATAACAACTGACAACACCAATCAGGGAGCAGATGCCAAAGTAGTTCCCGTCAATAATTTCATGCATTCCTTGTTTAGCGAAGTGGATTTGCACTTGAATAAATAACTGGTCAGCAGCAGTATGGATACTTACCCTTACCGAACATATCTAGAAAAATCTCTTGGCATGAAAAAAGAGGCCAAGAACACTCATCTGGATACTTGCGTGGTATGGAAACCTGACACTGCTTGGGAAAAAGTTTAACGACACAGACCTGACAGCCGATGACGATCCTCACAATGTGTGTTTTAATGATGGTCGAAAATTCTGCAAGGTCGTAGTTTAAAACTGATGGATCATTTGCATTTGGACATGTGGTTGCAAGACAAGTATTTAATAAACGGAATGGATATTCGCTTGAGACTGAATCTCAGCAGAACCGTTTTTTTATTAAATGGCCCATGCCAACGAGTACAAAACAATCATCCAAGAAGCCAGATTTTACGTACGCTGCATAGAAGTGTTACCTAAAGCGGGAAACGACAATAGTCACATCTTGAGCAGAACGACCGCCAAGGATCCGATACGACGTGTAGAAGCGAAAACATTTACTATTGCTAGTGGTCTCCTAACCAAGATCGAATATCATATGTTACCCAAATGTTTACTTGTTGGCATCGTCAGCAATGCATCTTTCAATGGAGCCGTCACTGCCAATCATTTCCAGTTTAACCACTACGATGTGTCCAAGATTGAAGTCAGTCGCGATGGCAAGACCTTGCGTACCAGACCCTTTGAACCTAACTTTTCCCAGGACAATTACTTGAGATCTTACTTGTCCCTGTACGTAGCTTCCTGGCAAATAGGAACCAACACCAGCCACGGTATTTCGAACAAAGATTATTTCGAAGGTTACACTTTGTGTTCCTTTGATTTCACTCCAGACCAAGGGGGTTACGAGGGACATTTCCACCCTATAAAATCGGGTTAAATGCGTGTGAAACTTAAGTTTGCAGATGCTTTGCCCCACATGGTGAAAGTCAGCTTGTATGCTGAATTCGAAGATATCATATAAATCAACAGTGAGAGAAGTCACTCTAGACTATTAAACAAAATGGAAGACAATTATCCTTCTTTAAAAGTTGAAGAATCTATGGAATGGGAAGATACCGTGGAAACAGAATCCAAAGACCAAGACAAAAACGACGATGGCCTGAAAAGGAACAACATTTAGTGTCGTGGTTTGCTAAACACTTAGAGGATAAAATTACGGAATTGGTCAAGAAGGATTGCTATGGATGTCAAAACGGACATCCCAGTTAAATTCAACATGATAAATGTTTGTAGATGAACCAAGAAGAAATAATTGGACGAGTATCTGGACGAAGCTTGGAGTCTCATCGCAGAAGAAACCGTGTTGCATGAGTGATATAAAGGCTTGAGTGATCATTCCTGTCATCCATTGACTACTCAAGAGATCTATCGCATTGAAGCTGTCTTAGCCCAAGTTGGGTTACTTGTCAGAACTTTTTATACAAAAGTCGGAATTGAATTGTTGACTTATCATTACCTGTAAAAACAAGAGAAACAAAACAACCAGAAAAATGGATACCTGGGAACTTTATTACCTTTCAAACAACAGCTCGTATACTTCTTCTTGGAGTCTTATGGTGTGTGCTAAAGATGGACTCCCTCATCGCAAACCTCAAGACCATCAAGCTTATATCATCAACACAAACGATAGTCATCTTCCAGGAAGTTACTTGGTAGCTGTGTACTTTCCTCAAGACAATTAAGTGGAGTATTTTGATTCGAATGAATTACCGCCTTTGAAAGACGATATCCTTGATTTTATGAGAAGAAATGCCCAGACGACACGATTCAATAGTGTGAAATTACAAGGCAACGATTCAATGATGTGTGGACAATATTGTGTGTATTGTCTTCATCATTGAAGTATGGGATATTCTTCAGTAACTTTTTTTGATTGTGACTCTTCTAGAAACGATGAAAAAGTAGATCGATGGTTTTGTAACCGTTATGGTGATATTTTGTCTTTAGCTAGACTTGTGTACATCAATGGCCTCATGACTTTCATCAATGGAAATTTCACATAATTTTAAAACTTTGTCAACATAGTCAAAATAATTTGTATTTTGAATATGATTGTTACTTGTTCATTGTTACTTATTCATTATGTTCATTGTTACTTGAATAAAAATGTATTTTGATAAACTTGTCTGTCTTTTGTTTAATTTAGAAAACATGGTGAATGTATGCTCTTTGACTTTCACTCTATCGCTACCCATCACATGAGCTATCATCACGTTCCAATACTAAAATCTAATAGGGATATTTTCTATCATGTCCGCATTTGTACCATATAACGCGTGTGATTCTACTGTCTGACCATCCACTGTTGACTCGTCAACAAACGAAGATGCCCTCCCGACTAGCTAAACTCAACGAAGCTTATGTATAATTACATTGTTTCGGGCTAAACCTGATACCTAAACCTGAAGAAATAGAGAATATTAGGATGCTCTCTATAGCTAAAGACCTCATAGAAGATATCTTTAGAGGAGAAATTAAGAAAGAACAAGAAGAATGCACTGAAAAATACAGACTTCAGAAGAACCAAATAGAAAAGCAGCAGCAGTAACAGCTATAACAGCAGCAGCAAGAACCAGATAGAGGATTTGTGAACTGTCGAATATATACCAAAGAATTCTCTTTTTCTTTTCGCAGAAGCAGACCCTATCGTATAGTAAAACCTGCTGTTAACTGGGTCACAATCTTAATAAAAAAATTGCCAATACTCTCCGACAACAAGAAAAAGGCCCTTTTCATGGCTACAAAATACTTCCGAAAAGATATACGCCTTCCATTTGCCAAAATTGTAATCAGAAAAATAGAAATGTGCCTATAAATACTTCGTTTCTTTGGTCAGTAAAAGAAAATAAATCCATCCACCCTTTGTTTTCTCTGCATTCTATAAAAGTCGTGTCTGTCTGCTTGTAAACCAAAAAAGTAAAAACGTTAACGTGATTGCTTCTTTTAAATCCGCGCGTTTTGTGTCATGGTAAAAGATTTATGATTTAGGGGATGTTTTCTATCACGTCCTTGCTTTGAGGATATAAATCGTCACAATAGTTAGTTTAGTTACCTATTGTTAATTCGTTCATTTTTTTAAAACAAATAATGAGTAGTAGTAGACAACAAAAACTGTTGGAACTCCGTATGCACCTGGAGCATGCCAGACGTCTCCTGGACGAGCTGGCTATGGAGCCTTCCAAAGAAAAAGTCAAACTTAAGGAACAGTGAGGATAAAAAAGGAAGAAAGAAGAGGAAAAGGAAAAGAAGCGAGGGATAATACCTCACTTCATGGTAAGAACAGTGTGTAAAGGTCAAACCTGAGATGAGGACACATCCACAACCAAAACCACAACAACAACAACCACATCAATAGCCAATAAGTCGATTTTTAATGAAGAATAATTCATTGTCATCCGCATGCCATTCAACATTGTTAATAGGTCAGTAATTTTGCCTACAAAATATGTTATTTTAGGAATTATTTTAAACGTCATTAAAACTAAGAATGCCAGTGGAGATGCTTTTGGATCCAATCATGTAATAAAGAATCGGGAGACTATCCCTGGGATTGTCATGACGGCTGCAATGAATCGAGATGCAATACAAGTTAGAAGATTTGTTACATGTGTAAAAATAAATTTGAATAATTATTTTACTCACATTAAAAACAATTTAGTTTGACACCATAGAACAATTTCGATAAATTTCAAACAAACTCTTTAGTGAAGAAAATTAATAGGTAAACGAAACTAGGTCCTGTGTGTACACTTTCTTAAATTAAATTGAAATTAACGTCAAAGATTGTCCTGAAACTTTTGAATGGAAATTCAACATTTTGATTGTATCTCCACTTGGACATTATGATTTGCATGTCAATGTAGATAACGAATGCAAGTCCTTGTTCCAATTTTCTTGCAGAAGCGAAGTAATTGATGGAATAAATAGGTTGTGCCATTGCAAAAAACCTTAAGTAGTCCCATCTCTTCTTCGTAATATAATATATTCATGTTGGATGTGTAAGGAATAGCACGATCTGTTTTTTTTTCTCTGAGAAAGCAGTTGATTGATTTGTTAATAATACTCAAAGTAAAGCATTTAATAATTGTCAAAGGATTATTAGCTGTTTCAAGACTTGATATTGTTCTGAAAGGTTTAAAACTAAAATGCAGTGTTAAAAATGTAAGATATTTTTCTGTGTTTCTTACGCGACAATCTTGACATTAGGAACGAATTCAAAAAAAGGCCAGAATAGATGGAGTTTCTCACATGAATGAGCCTGGAAAGTTAGAGCTGTATTTGACTGATTAAGGTAAAAACTGAATCTCGTTTCTCAAAGTCGCTATAGTGCAAATTGAGTGTTGCCATCATATAAACAGTGCTATACCCATATATCAAGTCGAGAAATATATTCACGGAGATTATTTTTATTTAGGCTGAGAGACAGGAATATACAATTATGTATACAACAACTCATTTGAACACAGCCTCACAGCCAATATGATGTGTGCAATGGGACATGGACAAAAGCCAAGCTATTGTTTAGCAGCACTAAGTGGATTTTTACAGTATCGTTTTAGAAATTATTGCATACTGTATCTTATTCTATATTTTAGCTGTGTTTGGGTGTATAACTATTATCGCCTCTCGCACTCACCTAATGGTATACTCATTCCCATGCACACAAATATAAACTTATCTCGGAATAAACTCCAGGTTGTGGTAGTATGTAGATTTGTGCACTTAGATCCAAAACCTGACGGTTGAACCCAGGTTGGAAGCTTTTCTTTGTCAATATCCAACTGAAATGTTTGAAATATATCAGCATAAAGAAATTGATTGGATGATACTTCAAGTGTAACACAATAGTAGCAAAATCTTCGGATGGTAAAGTGTCTTGATATTCAACAACAATAATAATACAAAACTGTTTGAACTGTTTATTGCATACATATTTTGAGTGGACATTAACACTATCATAGGAAACATTTTCAACATTTCTATCGCTCAGAAAATTGCAGAACTCGGAAAATATTGATTACAATTAAAACAGGCTAGAGCTTATATTCATAGAACGAATTTTAACTGCCGTGATAGGTAAGTCTTACAATACCTTCACGGTATTTATTTTATCAGAATGCCGGACAGATCTGCTATTCCCCTTCAACATATTAGCATGGTGATTTTAAGTTGCATGGTGTTGAATTTACCTCATTGCTGATTGTGTGCAATATATATTTTTTAATCCAAATTGCTTGTTCAGTCGATGGTGACACACAATAAAAGGAGACATTCCAAACATGGTTCCTCGTGTAGAATCTAAATGATTTACAAATCAATGAACCGATATTGGTCAAAAAGTTAGTCTGATGCTTTGTATCCATTCAGATCAAACTTGTATGCAATACTTCTGGTTTGTCACGAGGTGTATAATCTTGGTAGGTTCTGATTTGTGCTTTTTGTTCCTTTCTGAAACTAAACAAATAATGGCCATGAATCATTATTGACTGTAACATATATAACTGTAATCATAATATTCAAATATAAAACTATATATATATATATATATATATATATATATATATATATATATATATATATATATATATATATATATATATAAAACTATACAGAATCATTGAAACTTCATAATAAAATGGTTATTTACTGATCAGTAAAGGACTTGTATGATACATAGGAAACACATTTTGAATGCCATCTTTATGTTAAAATGTTATCAGTGGCTGATCATTAAGAGAGACTAAATTAAGCAGCATGAAATTGGCGAGGGGGTTGGGACAGGTTTAAAATCATGTTACCCACTTTGCATCTCTTTCTACTTCTGCTTAATACATCATAAACAACACACATCAATGTATTTTGTTTGTTGTCTTAGTGTCTCGTCAAAACGCTTCCCTATGTAAGTTATCAATATACTAGCCTTAATCTCTTGGAATACAGAAATCGGCAGTGTAATAGATTACTCTTAAAATACAGCATTTTCACGGTACAGAAATCTTTTTTGAAGCAAATGATCAAGTCTCCATGCTATAGCAACCAATATATGCAACTCGCATAGTCACTAATTTTTCTTTTTCGTTTTATAATTGACTATATAAGTGATTTTATTTAGGTGTCCATATCTCAAGAGTAATATTAAAGCTAGCTGTTATTGAAACATTGCTTTATATTCTTTTCAGTAGTGTATAGGAGTACATGCTGCACATATTTACAGGAAGGATCATTTCAGTGTTGGGCAGGCATGCTTCAAATGATTACTTAAGCAGGAGTTAGTGCTAACCTCACGCAGTAAATTCACTTTACCTTATATACTAAAAGGAGAAGACCCAACAGAATGCATATCTTGCAATCTTGCAATGAACCATTCACAGTTTAGCACTTTATGCTGGAGTGTTTCGACCTCCAATCTACACGTAATCAATATTACAATGTGCAAGATATGAGGAAGCTCTTTGATACAGTTAGTATTTCTTATGTTATAGACTTCCTTAAGGAAGTAAACATATATCATAAATTATAACTTTTATGTTATCATCTTAAACATTTTTGTGTGCTATATATGTACGGTAGCTAGATTTTAATTATCTTTCATATGGTTTCGTTGTCATACATTATTTGCAATCCCCGTTGATCGGGAAACTTTAATTTTTATCACCGTTACCAATTTGATCGTTTTACCTTTAGCTATTTGGTTTCGTATCGCTGGCCGATACAGAACCTTTTTCCAATTTGTATATAATGAAGGATATAACCTTTTGTCTGGCGCTAAATGGCCTCTTTGTGCTGGTACGCCGTAAAAATCCAACCAACCAACCAACCAACCAACCACTTTCCTGTGTGAGTTCAATCTTTGCAGTTTTGGAAGAAAGACTCATCCCATCTTACCGCATTTGTAAAATAATGAATAGCTAACTTTAGTGACAGTAAAAACGAAAATGAAATTTTCTGTACGCAGATATTTGCACCTATATTACCAACCAAGCTGGTATTAGACCTCGAATACGATATGTGGATTGTCTGAAATATTGAGTTATGAGATGAATCAACCAGACTGTTTCTTTTAATGAATAAAGAAACAAAATCCATCTTAATTAATTTTGGTATCTGGAAGAACACATTGATTTCAATGACATTTACTGGATTTTTTATGGCCATATGTTTTAAAACAAAAAATATCACATTAAGTCATTTTGCACTTTCAAGTAAATTGTACACTAAAAGCAGGAATGAACATCATGCATAATACACGCAGCACAGATAAGGAATTAAACAATTCAGTCATATGAATTGACACTCTAAAGCAGGGGTCTTGAACAATTTGCCTATGAGCTTATTTGGAGAACAATTCCTGATTATCAATCTAGAATTTTTAACATGTCTGACGACAACTAATAAGCGAAACATACTGAATAAGCAGAAAAAATACCTTCATTATTTCTTATTTGTATATGTTTAAAGATATACAAACAGGTCATACTAAAATAAAAATAATATGATTCCAGAATAAGTGCGTTTTTGCTGCTTAATTATAACTAAGCAACATCGGTATATTCAAGATTGTGATAACAATAAGAATAGAATTATGCTTTTACTGAATTCCCAAGAAATGTGTCAAAAGCACAAGTACATGAAACAGTAGTATTTCCCTCGCAAAAAAGTTGACCGAAATGAGATTATTTTAAGTTTAAGGTGATAATTACTACAAACTGGAAAGTACCCAATGAGTTTTGTTAATGTTCCAAAACAGAATTAACATCTTTACACACGTATTGTTCTTGCAGATTTTTTTCTCTCTTTACCAAATTTCCTCTGCACATTTGATGCACCCGCACTACAAAGCGCAAACATCTCTCACTTTACATTTGGTAAAATGCATGCATCCTAGCCATTGTTTGCTTTATTACTTACATAGATTACTTCAAATCATGGTAATTAATGATCATCTACACAAATTTAATTTTTTACTGTTATTGAATGGAAAAACTCTTTACAATTGTTGAATTGTAAAACAGACTTTTAGGCTTGGTAGAAGCAGCAGAGAGGCTGAACAGACAAATTTGCCTGAGACCTTATTTTTGAAAATTAAGGGTCCTACGAAGGCTGAGAAAAAAAACGTGTTTGCCTTAATAGTAAAACTTTCTTTAATTGACCAGATTTTTTGCTCGATTTATTCACGATGTGGTCACTTCAAGTATGTCTTTCAGCCTCTCTGCTGCTATGAATTAACCAAAGATTTTGTCTAAACCTACACGATACCTTAATCTAGGATCATGTAAATTTATCGTTATAAATCCAAAAGGAACAGCTTGTGCTTTAGAAAAGAAATTTTTAAATTTAATCATATTCATGTCCCCATAACTCCAAGTATAATAAATATTTTGCAAAGTATAATAATGTACGCCATTAAACACAACCAAAATATTACAGTTATCTCTGATCACCTTAGGTATCTGAGTATATCTCTGAGTAACATAAATCACGTCAGTATTTTTATGTCTTCCTAATATTCTAGCTGGATTGGATTGTTTGTCCAGCATTACATCATCGTACACCACGAGGTTATTGATGAATCCTTCTAAGTCATCTACGGATGGAGCTTCATCAATATCGGTAATAAAATCAATGATATCATTTTTGTCAAGTAATTTCGCATTTTGATTAAAATCTTTAAGTACTTCGTAGCATCGTTGATCATCTACAGATGACGCTACTAAATACAACTTATTCCACTTGAGACATCACATTATCAGATTAAGCAATAATTGCGTGTTACCTGATCCAAAAGGACCTATTATAATCATTCTGATAGAATTTGGTAACGCTGGATGGTGCCTTACTGGCTCTTGTTTTCATGTCGCAGAAAAGTCAATTATATCCATATGATAATAATATGAGTTTATATTGTGTTCGATGTAGAACGACAACACCCACAGTTGGACTGACAACGATAACAACAATAAATAAGAGACGCGCACTCAAATAGTGCGTGGTGGTGATATAGCCGCTTCATTAAGGAAATTGCCAGGAACTCCATGGGCAAAATATCCTGGTGAGAAACACCTTTCCGAATATAATTATTGTGGTCCTGGACCTCGTCTCGATATCATATTTGATAACCAAGATCGATCAAAACCTGGAGAGTATCCAGTAAATAAGATTGATCAAGCATGTCACACTCATGATGTATCGTATAAAAATCTGATTTGAAACAACGGCATCTCGCAGATATAAAGTTGATTCACGCATTAAATTCTATACCTAATAAATCTCTCAGAGAATCTCTCGCTAGTTTTCTGATAAAATCTGCTATGAAAGGTAAAATAATGATAGTGGCTGGTAGTTAACCAACTGATTATTATAATGGAATCTATTTATTATTCCCCGAAAGGATATTGGCGTGGTAAGGCAGCGATTAGCAAACTTGCCGCTTCAGCAAATGTTTCACGTGATGCTGCTGAAACTTGGTTAGCACGACAGGCAATATGGCAAATCTTTTTTAATCCACCTAAAAAATTCAATACGCACATTTCGATGTCAGCGTTCGTAATGAAGTTCATCAAGCGGATATCTTGTTTTTACCACACGATACCATTAAAGCAGATAGACGTCAACACACATACAGATACGCTTTAACCGTAGTTGACGTTGCGAGCAGATATAAAGAAACGGAGCCGCTATCAACAAAGACAGCATCTGAAGTTGCATCTGCGTTTAAACAAATTTATCAGCGAGGACCATTACAATGGCCAAAACTACTACAGGTTGATCCTGGCAAAGAATTTCTTGGTGCAGTATCTTCGCTGATGAACAAACACAACGTTAAAATCAGACAAGGACACACGGAGATTCATTGTGATCAGGCAATCGTTGAACGATTTAATCGAACACTTGCTGAACGGTTATTCGGGTATCAATATGCAAAGGAAATATCTTGCAACTTCTATGAAACCGTCTGATGCGATCACAAAAAATATATACCGATAAAACGTAAATCTGTTTTTCAACCAGTACTAGGCAATGTTGCGGTTAGATATTTATACAAACTTGGCGAACTCGAAGGAGGCAGAAAAAGGGCAACTGATCCTATTTGGAGTGTGACCACACACAAAATATCCAGCGTGGTAAGGTCCACAGGTAGACCTGCAATCTACAGATTAGATTCAACTGCTCCTCAACGTGGATTTGTACGTGAACAATTACAAATAATTCCTGAGGATACGCAATTACCACCGAGTACACTTTTATAAACTCGCAGTCCCTCGTCGTTGATTACACTCCAAACAGGTCAGCATCGGATTTTCGCGCGTGTGACCAAGACTACTATTAATTCTATCAACGGTAAATTGTCTTGGGTTATTGCTCGAATACTGCCACAGCAATATTGCATTGCAATTTGCGCAATGATTATTTTGTTGTTGTTTTAACATCATGATAATATCCACATCTATATCAAACTCGCGATTATTCGTTTTATCACACTGCTTATAGCTGCATAATTGTTTATTGATATCGACATTATTAGTGATTTCTTCGATTATTACGCAATCCCTGATAACCCGTTTAAGTTGTGATAGTCTCCTAACTCGAGATACTGCGAGATAAACTAAATTTGACCACTCAATACGATCATCGACTATCCAAACTTTAGTATCAGTGATAGTTAATCCCTGTGACGAATGAATAGTTATAGCGTACCCTAACGTCCATGGCGATTTATCCATATTTATCGCGTTGACAACATCAACAGCCACAGTAACAACATCATTTAACACAAGATTTTGTATTCGGACAATATCTACACTAGGAATCTTAACATCAACATTTTGTTGTCTAGTATCTGCAGGGCGATAACACAACGGTACAGGTAACTTTGGGAATGTTTCCTTGTGTAACGCATATAATTTCTTTTGTGGTTCGTCACGAACTATTTTTCTACTGGCAACTATCAAATCAGCAGGTTTCCATAGGGTCCAAAAATCATTCATGGATGTTTCTGGAATTATCTCACGCATTACTTCACATTGTATTTTATCTGGTTGTAGTCGTATTAATCTTTTAAATTCTTTCAGCGACTCATCAACGGCTGTATGATCATAAAATATTTCTTCGTAATAATCTACGTTATTCTTTAGCCACTCATGCGGAGACTGCCCAACAAAGGGTGGTGGTTGACCATGATCGCCACACATCATCACAGCAGTATTCTTTAGTAACAACCAATCAAGAAATATTTGTAATACTTCCAGAGGCACCGTGCATATCTCGTCCCATATGATAATTTTAGGTATATATTTTTCACCCATTCGTGATGGGGTCCATGTATCTCCGCACCATCTAAAGAAACTATGATATGTACACGATTTTACATTTCGTTGCTTTATTTCCTTGGCGAGTTTGTGCGTTGGTGTTAAGACAATCATATCCAAACTCATGAATAAGTTAATCGCGCGTGTTGTTTTACCTGAATCTCCACACCCATTAAGATAAACGGTCTTATGTCTAGATACAGGATCATACACGGATGGTGCAGATGATTTTGATACTTAATTATTCTTGTAATGTTTCCTCAATTTCAACATCGGCAGATTTACAATAACTAAGTATACTTTCTTGTTTCATCCTCCCCATTCCCCATTCCCCATTACCGAGATTTAATGAATCTTTATATTTTTTGTGTACATAAAATGAATCTGTAGCGACTCTAACAGCGTAACGAGGAAATCTGTTTATCATCGATAATAGATTTATCAAAACATAAGCTAGCATTGAAGATCTTAGATGAGTAAACTGCGGTGACTCGCCATCAGTATAGCTCACAATGGCACCTAGTTTTGTTTTGTCTGATAAATAAGCATTACATCGACTTATAAATGTGTCTTTCTCCATCGTATCAGCGATTATGAAATCGAGTTCAGCATCGTCCATGATCAATCTTGTACAAGTTCGTTTATGATCATGTGATCCTCCTTGTGTAAACTTACCGATTATTTTTCTACCGAGATCTTTTGCAAGTTTCTCATTGTGTTTAGCACGTTCTGGCAACCAAACTTGCTTTTGTAAGCGATATGATATAGTATCTTCAGATACTTTCAACGATACTAAAATTCCAACATCGATCATATATCTTAGCAGAACTATTGGAGCCCAACATTTTTCTGAAAAGTGTTTTCCGAACCACGCATAAACAATCATATGGAGACCTTCTCTAAGCTCGAATGATTCTACATGAACAAATCCTGTTAAATCAAAATCTGGTAAGGGTCCATTTATCGCAAATCTGGTCATGTCATGTGTAGGATGTCCAAATTTATTAAAGTATTTAGAACACTCTCCATATCCAAGAAAACTTCAAGGATAACACGCTACCATATCAACTGAGATAACGTCTTTGTAATTATATGTAGTATTCCACAATCCACCGTGTCCGTATTCTATACAACTTTTCACGACATCTTCAAGAAATTCTAATCGTGTCGGTTTCCACGAGTTTTTCTCCTGAGCGAAATGAGCAGCAACCGATGGTAGGTTAAAACAATTACTTAGTAATTGTCTAACTTTGACATCGTCAGAAGTATATATCAGAAGCATATAAGAGATTCTGTAAGACAAATATCACCGTTAGACCGTACAAACTGATCATTATGATAGCAGCAGGGGAAAACAAGGGTTTTAGCCCAACCCTTATATTTTACCCCTACTGCTATGTATAAACTACCCCCCACCCCTTTTTCAAAAAGTATTAGTAAAGTTTCTAAACCCTCCCTTCTCTGTTATTACAGTTTTAGATAGAGAGTTATGTACATGAATTATAACTTCCTTGTACATTCTGTAAATCCAGGTAAATTAACAAAATATATTTTACACAAACAACAGGTGTTCACCCCACAAGGTAAGCTTTTGTCCTATAGAGGTATGCAGACAGGTATTTTATAACCAGACAAAAACAACAGGTGTTAGAAGGGCATCCAGGTAAGCTCGTGTCAGACTAACCAGCAAAACAACGTGGGAAGGTCAAGATTCATCTAGAAGCTTTGTCATGCAGAGATGACGAACTTGTTTGAACAGCGCATGCGTGGAATGTCACGAATTATTCTAAAGAAGGCAAGGCAGACAGGTTTTATCAGTCTATCCCAAGATTTTCAACAGATAACATTACCGTGCAGGGTGGAAATTAAACTACACATTAGAACGTGGCGATTTCAGTTAACAAGACGGAAATTAAACTACGCATTAGAATGAATGTGAGAGGTAAGTCATATTATTTTATACCTCATTACCAATGATTAATGTTTCAACTGTTGATATTAAAAATACTTCATTATCATTATTATAGATACTAAATTTTACTTTACCTCTCACACTGCGACGTGACTCAAACAAGTCTTTTATTTCTGGTTTGTTTAGAGGATATTTTTGTCGATAAAATACACCTTTGACCGATCTAGATCAATTGTGAGTTTCGTATATTTTTGTTGGCTAATGGGGCTGTGAAAGTTGATAAATTCCGCTAGCAACTTTTGATACAATTGTTCGATATAATTGAAATACTCGCTATTATCAGATCTGATGAGCGAAAGTTTTAGCTTGTCACGTGCTCCACTAAAACATATACCTGATGTTTCATTATTAAATTCAACTGTCAATTGTTTACCGTCCATCATTAGATATTTGATTTTACTACTGTAGCTATTTGTCATTGTCAAATTTTCAAACATTATTTTATAAGTTTAGATAAAATTTTAGTCACAATGACAATACCCAAGGGCAAATGTATCTACCCCATTTTCGCAATAACGTTTGTCATCAAAATTACACAATCCACGTTTGATAATGACATCTGTTTCAAGCTTATGATGTTTCGCTCGAATTGCCATAGCTCTCATAAAACTAACACCGCCATCAAGCGCATACTTGTAGTCATCAAATTTCATAAACTTTTTAACAAAATTACGAGGCAGACCTTTGGCTTTTTTGTTATCATATTATTGTCCAATAATACGGCATACATTTTGCTGCGTAATCCGATAAAGTATTTGATAGCGCTCGAGTTCATTTCATCTTTGAACTTACCAATAACCTTTTTATTTGTGTTGTCATGAAATTTACTGTCACGTGGGTAATCAAAAAGATCAAACAGATGTCGATTATTGTACATATCTTGATAGATGTCCTCACATTCGATTTCATATACGAGCGAATCGGTATCATTAAACAATAATCTACTTGCCGGCCACTAAATTTTAGCAAAATTATAATGAAAATCATACATCAGCCACTTTGATAAATCTAACACTGCAGCTCCAACATAGATCGGCTTGTTTAGTTTTAGATTTGTTTTTCTTTTTGTATTGCAACAAGATTTTCATTAAATATTTTCATGCTCACAAAATCATCGTCTGACACAAGTTTGTTTCTGCGATTGACATCATTAACTAGTTCGATATTTACGCGTTTCCTAATATTCTCCATCGTCTTACCAAAAACAGAATTATTCATCAGTTTAAAGAAGGTTTTCTCAAAATCTGTTTTTGCTGCAGCTCTTCTTGAAGTGTTTGAGTTAATATAACCTCTCATCCACGGCGACTGTTTAAATTTTAGTACACGATGAACTTTTCTCAACACAAGACCAGCATCGACTGCTTGTTATAAAACTTTGTAATGCAAGACATAATATTTCTTATCGAGTAAATTTGGTACTAGTTTCTTGACAATAGAATGTTGTCGTGGTAATCCTAACGCTTGTTGTTCTTTTGATAACATACTATAATCTATAACCATCGATTCCGCGCAGAAAGGGTAATCGTTATGCAATTTGTGTAGTGAATTTGGATAATCAAGATCAACTTCAACGAAATAGTAAACATCGTCGGGTATCTTTTTTTCTGTTTCAAATAGAATTCGATCAGCCGTGATCCAGTGAAATCCACCATGAGGCATTGGTTCTATCATTGAACACCAATAAAGATTATTGCAATCTAGATAAACTGAATATTTCGAAGGGAGCTCAGAGTTATACTGTTTCAAATATGTGTTGTTTGCTTCAGCATATTTCTTCGTTATTACGCTAATTCCGCCTCTGATACCTTTTTCAATAAAATTGAACATATCGACGTCAGTCAGTAATTCTAACCTTACCTTACTAAACTTTAGCAAAGCTTCCCATGACTGCCCAGGGGCAGAATAATACCAGCAAGGATCTAGTCCGTTATTGTCATAACTCACTTCACAAAAACCTTCAAAAACATCTGCTAATAATAACACGTCAGTTTTCAAATACAAATCATGATAATCACTAAAAGTCTCACAATCAAACTCTTTCCAGATATCTTGTGCATACCTGTACTCGTCATCGGTTATATTTTCATTTGTAAGTTGTGAGTAAAATTTATCTTTGTCAGGTAAAGATGTTTCATCAAATTTACCCCAGTCGTCGAGATATTCATACGGAAAAACTCCTTTTTTAGTCAGTAGATTAAATTTATCTCCAAAAGAGTTTTTTAGGTTATCAAACTTACTACAACCTTTCACTAGCTCATCTAACGATGCTGCCATAAACTGCAGGCTGTCAATGAAACGCTATTTACCTAGCGTAACTGACATGTACTTTTCAAAATTATTTGGAATGCATTTGATGACATTATCGAGTTTTAGACGAGCTTTTATATCGGGATCACCAAAAGCTTCTACTATAATGTGACTATCATATCCTCGAAAATTGTGAAGAATAACCGGAATAAAATCTAGAGCATGAAATTTTAAATTACACTGATTATGAGCCGCTCAACGGTACTGTCCGGTCAAATGGCAATGGTCATGTACTTTTTTATTACTAACGTTGTCAGTCCTGACATTGTCAGAGTCAAAAGCTTTTTCACAAATATAACAAATTTCCGCTTGCTCGTGATCAGATTGTTGTTGAGGTGTTAATTTTAACATTGACGTTACTCTTTTCAAACGTTAAGTAATATTACTTACTTCATTAATCAACTGCTTGAGAAGCCAGACAGCTGGATTTTTACCACGATATAATTTGATTGGTTTAGATAATCTAGAATCAGTACAACAAACTATCTTGTACGCTACTCCACATGGAACATGATTTTTAACTTTTCTTTTACTCGATTGATTATGATTATTTTCTACGCCAAGTACAGGTTGAAGTAAACACTCAAAATCAGCGTATATGACGAAAGGAATTGTTAGTTTGTGATTATGATGGACAACCTGTAACACACTATCTTTTTTAGATGGCATTGTTATTCTTTGTACATCACTACAGTACTGCAAAGGCTTTTGTAATGTTTCATTGTTTGTACAGCCATGCAAGCAGCGGTAACAAAAGAACTTTTTGTTCTTATTCTTATTGTACTGTTTACCAACTAGTCCGTTAAAGTTTTTAATCCAAACGTAATGATTTTTATAAAACAGTAAATTTATAGTCGATTGTGAAGCTTTTTCTGAAATATATCTCGGATATACATCCTCTTTTTCATCTAATCCGAAAACGTTAATTGAAACATTGTTTTGCTTTTCAAATTTTGGTATTTAATTTTCTGCCACTGGAAAGTTAATATCTTTAAAATTTAATCTTGACACGTGACTGATATACAGCAGCAGGGAGGGTGAACCCTACAAATTTTTGCGACAAAATCGATTAAAGCCTCAGAATGCCAAATGGAACCTTCCTACGAAATCTCATATTTTAACCAAAAAAAAAAATTAAAGGCCCCATTTTACAAATGGAGCCTTAGCGATTTTGTCGCAAATACATTGTCATAACCACCCTCAAATTGCTGCCATCTACGGTCGCAAATATGTTGTAATCTCACCCTTTCTGCTGCTGATTAATACAAATTATTTAACCAAATATTTGATAAAGTCCAATACGATATCGTGACCGAGGGTCGTGTAAATTTATTGTTATAAATCCATATGGGACTGACTGAGCATGACTAAAGTAATTTTTAAATCCATTGAAGTCCATATCGGAACACCATGTTTGCCAAATATTTCGTAGCGTATGTGTATCAACGCCATTGAATACAGCAAGAATATTGCAGTTATCGCGAATCACTTTTGGAATTTGAGTATATCGTTGAGTGACATATATCACGTCAGTGTTTTTATGCCTACCTCGGGAAAATACTCTAGCAGGGTTCTTTTGATTATCTAACATTACATCATCGTACACTACAAGATTGTTTATGTCTCCATCGAGGTCATCTACGCATGGTGCATCATTAATATCAGTAATAAAGTCGATTACACTTTCACCTTTAATTTCTGATGCATTTTCATTATAATCTTTTAGCACTTCATAGCACCGTTGATCATCTACGGATGGGGCAACTAAATATAATTTATCCCACTTCATAAATCGCATTATCAAATTAAGCAGCAATTGTGTTTTGCCTGATCCAGATGGTCCGATTATAATGGCACGGACAGAATTCGGAAGCGCTGCGTGGTGTTTAACGG